>CM029770.1:21725352-22262852 GCA_017562165.1 Ectropis grisescens
TGCAAGGATTCCACTAATGTTGTAGGTAGTTTGGACGTTTGTTGCTCAAACACGTCGGATCTAAACGGACCGGGTTGAAATCGGCAGCAGATTATAATTTGGAATAACAAATGAGGCATTTCATCGTGATTATATTACGGGAACGAGAACTACGCGAGTAAAACCGCGGGGCGCTACTTTACTGGTCATCAATAAAAGAGTAATTCAATTTCAAGAATATGAATAAGTAGTAGTGCCTACGGTTTACAGGCATGATGACTCATTTTTTTTTATTTTTATTTTTACCTTTTATAGGCTTACACTTGACCGCCATCTCGCCTGATGTTAAGCGACGATGCGGTCTACGATGGAGCGTGTTTACCTAGAAGAAACCGATTCACTCTCGATTTGAAGGCACAAAGATTGTAACCATCGGGGAAAACCCACTCAGGCAACGTATTCCACAGCCTAGACGTTCTTATCACAAACCTAGAGTCAAATCTCTTCGTTCGTGTCTTTGGAACATCAACCATGAAACGATGTCGCTTTTTCGAGCTACGAGCATTCCGATAGAAAAAAGGGCAAGGTGGTATTAGATCATGCAGATCAGTTGCACACTCTCCGAAGTGTATCCGATAAAAAACCGATAGGCTAGCAATTTTTCGGCGATGCTCAAGACTTTGAAGTCTTTTTCGCACAAGAGTGTCATTGCCTATGAGCCTTTTGGCACGTCTCTCGATCGATTCCAGGTCCTCCAGCTGATACTTGGCCGATCCATCCCAAAGGTGCGAACAGTACTCCATACAGGAGCGAATCTGTGCTTGATATAATGTGAGCAACTGTTCAGACTTGAAGTACCTTCGCACCTTTGATTTAATGTGACATCAAAAGGCTTCTCAATAACTGAAACATAAGTGAAGGAATTATTTTGTTATCTTAAGAACTTCCTGTGATATCACGATTTTATAATCACAATTTTGGACTCTCCCAACAACGTCATTCCCGTCATTCAAATATTTCCCAGGTCAACAGAAGCTAAACTAGGCAATAGTGGAAACGCATTACTGAAACCATACCTTGAGCAAGAAGACGCTAGCGAATATGTCCTCCATCTTGAGCCAATCCATGAGAGTCATCGACGTGTCCGTCCAGATCCAGTCCATAAGCGTGCGCAGCTCGAACACAAACGGCACCGCCATGAACCTAACAACAATCGTACAATAAATAAACAAATAGAAACACTTTATTATGCACACTGCAAGGCCGAAAAATACAGCGGGCAGCATAAATACTTTTTTTTTAACTATAATAAACGAGCTCGGAACGTTTAAAAACGATTGGACGATGAAAGCTCCCGATTAAGTGGAGGGAATCGGCGGAGACCTTTCTGAGGTTACTTAATAAATATATAAGATTAGAGACTTATACAGCTTTCTACAATGGCGGCTCCTAGCGTTTACAATTTAGCGGGAAAACGGGTGACAGGGTACCTTAGTGCGTTGTCTACGATTCGGCATCTATGAAGTGCCGCCTTACTTGTAGCTGTTTGAGCCCATTATTTTCAAGAGCGTTTCAAGACTCTTCTAGCGGTAGCGGTAATGAATGTACTTGAAATGTAAACTAACAGTTTTGACACTTGAATCGAAGTTTTTTTCGAATTTTCAAGTGGTCTAGGGGCTATAAGATTATACATTATAAGGAAGACGTAGTGATTTCATGTTTTAAATTAATTGTATGTTTATTAACTGTATAAATGTATATAGCAAACGCGAAAAAACAAATAACTGCATTGGATAGCATACAATTGTTTTAATTTTACGACTTTTATATGTAAATGAGCTTCAATTTTAATGTGGTTTAAGTCAAAATATAGTTGTGTAACCTCGGTGTATCAAGCGAATAACTAGTGTTTAATGATAGTAAAAAATGATGAAAGTCCTGACCATTTAAGTGAGCTAAACTGAAATTGCCTACTTGTTGATGCAAGAAGTCCACACTCACCCTCTGAAGAACACCATGTTGAGGAAGTGGTAAGACTTGCAGAGGAAGTTGCCGATGATGCGGCGCGGGTACCCACAGCGGATCTGGTACGCGGACAGCAGTAAGTAGATACACTTTATCATGTACCATATCGGCGGCGGCGGGCGGGCGTTGAACGTTCTGTGCATAACACAAAATATTACACGTACAAATCAATTCTGTACATAACATATTATACACACAAGTTACGCATACAATTTAAATTCTCTACATAACATAATGTTACACATACAAGTCAATCACTGTAGCAAAATAGTTCTTTATACGTATCCCATGAAAAACATATTTGTAAAATGTGAGCCAAGTTCCATATTATGATATTTATTATGCTTTGACTGTTGACTTCAACAGCAAAAGAAGTGAGATCTAAATGGATGCTATGTTGAATGATCAATCCTCAAAGCTATTCATAACAACATTTTTTCTTACTTTACTACTTTTTATTACTTGTTTAGTAAAATCAAACTTATTTTTGTAACTTACGATAGTACATTGAAGCTTATTGTCTGACTTGGAAGATTCCAAATCCCTGTCTAGCTTCGCATGGCGCTCATCAGGATCATACGAAGATATAAGACGATCATCTTTTAGCCCAGTAATTTATTTGGATTTCTTCTATATATTCGAGTTCATTGATGAAACTTAAACAGACACTCAATATTTGTCTAAATTAGCTTTTTTTTATTTTCATTTCATTACCTTTCAGTGATGAAAGGCAGCACGAAGAACATCCATATATGCACTCCGACTACGAGCGCATACTGGAACAGTATCTTGCCGAGTATAAACTTCCTCAGGTAGAGCGCGCGGTCGATGACGATGAGGCCGAATTGTAAGATCAGCATCACAAGGAATGGAATCGGCACCTTGTTCTCTTCGAGGTACGCTTGTACGCCGCCGTCGCCTTGGTGCGTCTACGAAGATAAACAGTATATATATGGCACGTATGCAACTTGGCAAACCAACGAACGAGTAGTCTGTAACTCTTTTCTCTATATCTTTACAATCCTGATTACCTACTGGATTCTTTGTTACTCTGTAAAAGTAGCCCACGCAGCAATTTACCCACGCGAGGACAATTAACAATAACAATCATGACGATATGGCATAAAACTAACCCCAAAAGCGGCGAATCCGAAGATAACGACGAGGAAGTTGAAGAAATCGCAGATGAACATGTACGCGTAGACGTCGGCGGTGACGCGCGCGCCCGGCGCCAGCATTCTCTGGAAGAACCGGTGCACGGGCCGCAGGTAGCGCCTCAAGCTGGAAACAACGAAATGTCAAATGGATCAGGAGGTTATGAGGATGTCAAAAGTGGCTCCAAACGGTTCGTGTAATATTAAACACGAGTTAGCCAGTTCCGTTAGCCTGAACTTGGCTTGACACGCTACTGCGTGCCTAGATACTCGTACATTGGATCCCAGACTAGCGGCCACCGCCACACGAAACTAGTTGTACGAGTAAGATCTTTGCAGAATACTACGCCTGGAGAAGTACCACACAACTTTACCGGTACTAATTGTACCATAGCAGTAACGTTCAAACGTTTCTGTGTTCCTGTTTAAAAGACAACGTTCCCAGAGAAGTTGCGGGACAAGGAGATAAATCATACTGTCGTACTAATATTATGATGTGCAAACGAACATTATTACAGTAGTTACTAGTCTCGCTATTAAAAGTGAGAGTTGGTGCTTAAAAGAGTTATATCGATTGGTCGTGTAAGACATTACACACGGTGCTGCTCGCCAGTTTTGTTACTTGGACTTAGCTTGACATAGGTGCTATCGTGTGTCTAGATTGATTCTGCAAAAAGTCCTACTTCTTACAAAAAAAAAGAAAATGAATACAGATACTTACGACAAAACCATTACTTGCGGGAAATGTTTGTACTTGTCTTCTAGTATGGTCGTGACAGCTATGATTGGTTCTTGATCGTCGTTCACCCTGAAAACAATTACAATTACGGATTTTAACGCTGGTCAAACAGTTCTCAATATTCCGCAACCCGCACTTGACCAGTGTGGTGCTATTATACCTTTGACTCTTCCCCTGTAAGAGAAAGCGGCGAGTTCTTTTAGCATAAGGAGCTTACGTTTCCTAAGCCGCATATACTCTTCAGTAGTGGAATAAAAAGAATTCTATATTAAAATTTACAATGAGACTAGCTGGCATAGATTATCTAGAAAAGAGTACGAATTATAACGGTACGTTATCGAGTAATTATCTGTAGGTATTTTTTTTTACTTCAACAGTTAAGCTCGCTCTTGAACCACCAAAATAGTTGTACAAGCTTTGCGTAGTTTGAGGTTCATAGATAAACAACTTTTCTCGACAGAATAATAATTTTAATGTGTATCTTTTGTATCGCATAAACATTGAGCCTCTCTTATCATAGGTATTGCGTGTTTGTACATTTTATTACATTGTACAAATTAGTGGGTAGCGACACAGAGTCAACAAAATAGTAACTACTTGTCGCAATTATGCTCACATGAAATGCGATTCCTCGTCGCGGCGTTTAGAAGGACCAGCTTCATCTTCGTCGCCTTCGTCGGCCAAGGCGACAGTCTTCCGGTGCTCTGTTTGGTTCTGATCATCTAACACTAGAGCCATGCTGTTAGGATCTGCCTCTGATCTGCAAACACACACCGGATTCATCTACAATTTAATAATCATAAGATGTCTCGAATAGAAAAACATAGATACAACAATATTTCTTATTATACGTACTTATCAATCATATTACATACCCCGCAACTGTTCAACGATTGAAATGATTAGCCAGATGAAACGTCAAAGGAACGCTACACTTCATGTAAATAAATCACTTTAAAACCCATAACCAAACCCATATGATTCGGGGCACGTTATGACTCATCATATGAAAAAATAATTTAATCTACCCTCAAAAATTTTGATGGTAGTTTTGACAGAACAAATAATAAGTGAATAAGCATTGTTACATGAGTTAATGAAGAAACATTTTAAATATTTGTATTTTATTTAAACAAATAATAAAATCACGATTAAATCATTAAAAGCAGAAGACGGGAGACAGAAAAATACTTTACGACATATTCCCATATCTAACAAATACACATTATACACATGTACGCACACAAACAACTTAACACGAGTTTTTTATATATTAGAGATAAAGCTATACTATATACAACTACGTCTTTATGCCATACAATACTTATTTCCATAGACAACTTTATTAGGAGACAAATCGGAAATAACAACATACAAGCCTAGCTATGGCGGACTACCTACATCGCAGACTACACAGTATCTTCTAGTATACAGAAAATCTTATTTAGAAAAATATAAAATTATAATTAGAAGTTTGTATAGTAACCGCCGTTGCGTGTCAAGTCGATCAAGCGAGAAGGAGAGACGTCTTGACGTCGATAATCCGCTGTGCAGTCGCTGCCAAACGAAGGTAGTGACGCGAGGGTCCGACCGGCTCGTGCCCAGTTCCCGCATGGCATCGGCTATCGTCGCCTGCACGTGGTACAGCCGGTCCACCAGTCGGTGACGGCTGGCTGAGCAGTACGGTTGGGTAGGACATTGCCACGGTACAACTCACTATAGGGGTTAAAGTAACGTAGGGCATCTTCCACGGTACTACATATACTAGTGAGGTTGGAATGAAAACTACACATTTGTGTTGTTAGACATATTTATGAGTCGGACTTAACCGACCATTTCACATAAGAGTGACCCGTTGAGGTTGCACTAAACAGTATACTCTATTGTAAAAAAAATGTGTTTATTATATTCTGTTTTGTGTGCTCATTGAATAAATATATTGATTTGATAGTCATTTCGGAAGAGTAGAACAGAATGACGATAAATATACTCCGTCTTTCTATCTTTCACAGACACTGTTTCTCATTAGGTATTTAGAACTTATTTATAAGCAAGACATTTTTCATAAGTAAAACTGTGTTGAATGCTGAAACGTTAATGTAATACTCACAGGCCAGTATGATCGTGTAGCTCGACGTACTTCTGCCCCACCTCGTCCCCCGGCCCCTCCACTATGAGTTGCGTGTCCTCCATAGTGAGCGGGTACTCCACGTCCTCTCGCAACTCGATCTCGGGTGTCGACTCTTTCCACAGGCCGAGCGATTTTAGCATGAACCTGGATTTGTTCAACTGTTTTAAAATTTTATATGGTTTACAAGTTAATAGCATTTTTAGCAATTTTACACGCGCAGTTCCTGATTACATTATTTTAGATAAAAAGTAGCATATGTGTTACTCCCGACCTTCTTTATTCCCGACCAGAAAAGGACTTCTATATAAAAGTTTTATAATGCTTAAAAGTGAACATAGATGAGCATATTCACCAGCCTACTTACGTCATTATCCTAACTTATCGAACATTTCATGGCTGTGTCAAAGTAATTATACTTATACTTACCACAGTTACTACACGGTTACAGGAACTTCACTAACTATTTCATCATGTTTATAGAGATTTATTCTTCAGTATTCTACGATCATGACGATTTACCTGTGCAAGAATATGATGAGAAGCAGCAACAAGTCATACAGCGCGTAGTTGGATTGTCTTTCAATGCCGATGATTCGTGGAGCCGTGAAGGGCATATTGTCCGGAGTGGCTTTCTGATTCCATGGCAATATCTCGAATTGGAACATGCTCTTTATTAGGACTATGACCTGCAAAATTAACAATATAGTCAAGAATATCTCCTGAATATGGTAACATCTGACAAGATAAAAACGGCCAATGGTCATGATAATGCTTGTGATAAGTACTCTGCTTAGTTTGACTGGTACCTTACCTCAGTGTAGGCAATGAGTGTGACCCAGAACGTTTTCGTCGGCCTAGGAATAGTGAGGGTTCCCCACATAAACACCATCAAAGGCAGCGGGATAGACAGAATAGTTGCTGATTGGATCTGAAAAAAAATTATAATTGGTCACCAATGTGGTAGGAAAATAAAATCAGAGCTATTTTTAACTAACCTCAAATATTTTACAGTTAGCTTCTCTCACTAATCAAACAGAGTTCTACTTAAAAAAAAAAGTTCCATATGAAGTCCATATGTAAGTTTTTTTACTGAAATTTAAAACTACACGTACGACAAGACGTTTGGTTTAGTATGTAAGCAAAAAATGCCTGTACTTTTGCAGGCATTATTCTGTAGCTCTATGATCTGTAGCTGTATGACCATGTAAAAGGCACATTAGTTAATTAATTGAGTATGGTTCTTATATTTTTACAGAAAAAAAATCTAACGTACCTATGACGACAGTCGGCCTTCAAATGACTTCTACTACTACCTACCGGACTTTGGGTTAGCGCAGACGGCGTACGACCCAAAAGCCTAAACCTAGCTTTAAACAGGAATGGACATGGTCTTATGCAGTTTGCCTTACGAATAAGCCATAATACGAGGGGTCTTTATGAATTATGTAAATTTGAATCATATGACACAATATAAAGAGTTTGCATAAATCATACAAATCTGAATTCTACATGGGAATACAGACGATTTTAGCCGCAAGCACAGTATAATAATTTGGATTTCATAGTAAGTAAATAACTCACTTGATTGATGAACACCATCATGTAACACACGATATCAGTGTGCGCCAAAACAGCAAACCACAGCGCATAACCCAAATGTACGAACGGTGACTTCTCCTGCTTGAACATCGAGTCGTCTTGCTCTTCCAGCGTCGTTACGTCTTTGCTGTAAAGAACACGTCACGTCGTTCAGAATAAAAAAAACTGGTTAGACTTAGAACTTGTACGTGCGAAAGTGTGAGGTGTAGATAAATTATGCGCTATACTTGACCATTCACTATGTTACTATGATGTAACTGGGATATGTAGTAATGAAAAATTGATTTCAATAATTCTTTTCGCAATAATATTAATAAATCGCAATAATCTGTCCTCTCGGTCCGCAATAGATTAATGTGTGGTCTGATACCGAATTGAACTGGTTCCGAAAATATAATTTAAAGCACAAAACGCTTTCTAAATCAAAATATTGTGCTAGACACGTTATTTTATTGAAAGTGTAGATGGTGTAGGTACATTATACGTCAAGAAACTGTAGCCAAGTCGAAAACCATTAGATAAAAGCCAAGATTGAGAAAGAATTTAATTTAATTGAAGAATAATTTCAGAAGTGTTTTAATAAAAACGAGTAAATTATTAAAAAGATATTATTTTTGTGATTTTAAAGAAATAATCCTTAACACGGAAGTTATATTTAAGTTTATAATAAGATAGAAAAAACATTCCATTCTAAATATTTTGTCAGATTACTTACCTCTTCTATGAACTAACAATAAAAGCGGCATGACACGATATACTTAAAATAAAATGAGATGTAGTATATGAGATAATATTTTACAGATTTAAAGGAAGTATTTACAAAAGTATCAAAAGCCCAACGCAAATGACGACAAATATCAAACGTAGCTTGTACTGTGTATGTATTGACGTGGCTCGAAGGATCAAATGATATAGATTTATTACAGCCGTATTTTGGCATCCATTTTATTATTTTAGGAAGATCAAATTCAACACTTTTCATACTTTTCTAGAGATATTATTTCCCTTCTTAAGTATTAAAATCAACTATTTTCGACAATTTTAGAAACTCATATAAGGCGTTTTGGTTACATAGATTGTCATAAATATGACAATGCAATGCAACTCAAAACTTGTTAGGTGAAAATTATGTTCTACCCCAAACACAAATTTTCTATTTCAGATAGTGACAGTACAAGCAGACGTTTGCGGCGATGAACCTTGAGGTGGTCTGCAAGCTAAACGCGCTCTCGTGTTCCGAGGTGTCGTCGTCGGGTCGGTAGGAGTCGGAGCCGCGGGGGGCGAGGGGCGAGGGCGCGGGCGACGCGTCCAGCCCGCGCTCCATGCTCGGCGCTAGGATGCGGATCTCCGGCACCGATATATCGCTTAACTTACGACTGAAAACCGCATCCAGATGCTCACATTCTACCTCATACAGAACTTATTTTAAAGCTTCAGTTTTAAACCAATTTATACTTAATTACTTATAAGACAGCATTAGTTAGACCTCAAATGGCCTCTGCATTTGAGATCCAACGCCATAGGTATTTTAATTAAAAAAAACACACAATATGTAATTTTTATAATATAGCCTACATTTTAGTTATCTTTTGAATCTATTATTGTGTCGTTTAGAGATACGACTATGTATTATCATATTCATAAAATATTTGTATGTTCCACTAATATATTATTTTAATCGGTTTAATAATGTAGTTAACATCAGCCGTCGTGATGTAATGTTAGGCTATTTATGAAAGAATCACCTACAGATGAGAATAATTAACAGCGTGAGCCATATGTGAACCACCGGTATTTAATTTTTTTTCTCTCTCTCTCTCTCTCTCCTGTATCCACGCAACTTCTAGCACACATAATTTGCTCTTATTAAAAAAACGGTTCTACTGTAAGACTTTTGTGTAAATTTAAAGTAACCGAGGCGGTAACCACAAAATTAATAAATAAAAAAACACAAAACACTTAACTTCATTATGTATATCCTGCGACTGATAAAATGTTTGACCATTGAGAATGTTCCAAGATGAAGCATGTATGATTTCTACACAATTTTATCTACTGCTACTTAGTTTTGTGATATTACATCTACGTGAATTAAAAACAAATACAAACCCCATTTCCACGGGAACTAGCAGGTTTGCATCGTACGTCTCCTCATCTCTATGCGTACTAGGCGGCATGCAAGAATAATACTAGGTAACTAACGAAAACTACACAATAGGTATGATGACTAAAAAAAAAAACAATTAGTCCGTCAGTTAGAATATTAAAAATATTGTATTGTAATACGTACATATTTTTTTCTTTTGTTTCACAAACAAAAACTGTCGAAGATACAGTGCTTAGAAGTTTCCAGTGACGTCACTTATTTTTTATCTTTGTTGATTATTAATAATTTGGTTAAACGAAAAAAAAACGTAACCCATATTCCATAATCTAGTTGACGGGACTAATTATTACAATGATATATTTTTGTCCCCATCATCATTCCAATTATTTATCTAAAACAATTAGATACATAAAATATTCAATGGAAAAGACACAACGAATTAAGGTCTACTGTTGGCGTAAGATAGTATTAAGCAGGTCGGTATTTCGGCCGCTTAACTAAGACGATTATGGATTTGCTCTTGCTCTCTTTAATTTCAAGAGAAAATAAAGAGAGAGCAGTATCAAGAGCATAAAGTCAAGACCACTTTAGTTAGGCGGTAGACCAGGACGACTGACCTGCAGAGGTCTTTGCTTGATAGACTCTACAGATGTATTGTGTCGGCAACAAATACTGCCTGAGGGTAGATATCTGTAAGTATCAACAAAAGTAATCGCTGCCGGTCAGACGACAAAAATCGGTTCGATGCTTTAGTTGTATTCACGTCGAAAAAAGCAATTAACTACTTGATCACTAATGAATACCAAGAAAGTGCTGAAATTAAGCCTACCTGAAATTAGGCCTGCCCTTTCATACTACGTCATCAAAGTCGAACATAAGCGGGCAGTTTATGCAAAGCTCGTTATTTCTCAAGCCTGCTGTTCTACATATTAAGCTGTGTCTTAACCATAACTATAATTTAATTCAGGAATAGAATACATTTTGAGCGCTTTCAGTAAATACAACTAAATCAAAACTACTAAATATATATGTAGAGTACAGCGAAAAATAATTACTCACTGGTGGTGTGTTGTTTCTGGCAGAGGTTCCCATATCATTTGAGATCCTTCCCGGAGGCCGATGCCAAAGCCTTCTTTTTCCTGAAATTACAAAACTTAAAATTAAAATACGTATGGCATCAAAAATCGTGAATTAAGATTAAAGTCAAAAGTTACATCGTATCTATGAAAATTTCATGCCATAAGGGATTTCATTGATTGATCCCCAAGTATTTCAAATTATATGATAATCAAAACTTCAAAAACTCCAAGCCAGACTCTGAATCTCCACTCAAAAACATTTATACGTGTCGTATTCTACTACAATATAAATAAAAAACACTTTGTTTATTATGTAAAATGTGCTTTATCTCCCACTAGATTGTCGCTTAACAACAAGGACATTTTGGTGTTACAACGCAGTTGTATTCACGCTAAAAGATTTGCTGCGCAAATTCTACTACAGTTATGAATAATATTGTTAGTTACGCACGGGTTAAATGTGCCTTCATTCCTTCAGTTTCTTTAAAGGAACCTAATTAAGCAGTTGGTTTCTAGTAGCACCTACTGCTAACCGAACTTTGGTTACGAAGCAACTATTTTCTTATCAGTGCTTTGGGCTAGCACAAAAGGTGCAGGGGCCTACTGAACTAATCTTGTCGTACTCAGCGAGTATTACAACTCGTACCAGAAATAACGCAAGCACTTGAGACGACCTCGGGCTGACGCCGTTAGGGAAGATCAAGAAACGACCTGACCCAGAAGTGGGTGACATACGTCCCTAGCGAAGGATCTAACATCTAACAACTCGTAGCCGGTATGAAGAGCAAATTACTGTTTTTGATTAATATCGAATGTCGTCATACCTTCAGTATTTTCTTCTCGATAGAGAGCGTTCGAGAAACGTAGCGGTAATCGCGCGAGTACTTCATCAGGTGTCGCGTGAGTGACACGATGAAGCTCGATATGAACGCCCACACCGTCTCCAGTAAATTCTTCACTTTGTGCAGCATAGTTTCTTCCTCTAAAAAGTTAATTTATGATAATAATAATTAATTAATCGTTCCTATTGATGTGCTGGAACTAACGCATATTTCTATTATCAATAAGTAGGTACATTCTATTAATAAATATTACAAATACGAAATTTTAGATGTTTTTTGGATGTTTGTTACTTAATCAGGTCGGAACGGCTGAACGGAGCGGGGTGAAATTTGGAACACAGAATATCTTAGCAGAAAAATTATGGAAACGGGAACGTACTACTAACAACGGAGGGACTCTGCTAGTATTCTGCTAGTACATATTAGCATATTACATCTTACATCATATTAAATAAGGATATCTAGACACATCTCCAGTTTAGAAACACATTGTTAACTAACGTCTTATTATTAGCGGCATAAATTCTACTAATATTACAAATGACAATGTTTGGAGGTTTGGATGTTAGGATGTTTGTTGCTCAATCACGTCGTTATGTATGAATGGATCGTATTTAAATATGGAACACCGATTATAGATAGTCTGAAAGAACACATAGGCTACTTTTTAGCCCAACAAAATTAGGAGAACGGGAACTAGGCGGGTAAAATCGCGGGGCACTGATAGTTATTAATAACATCAGATAGTTAAAGATGAAGCGAGAACCATTTTTCTGTGACTGCTCGTAGCTTGAAAAAGCAACATCGTATCATGGTTGACATTCCAAAAACTCGACCCAAATGTATAACTCCAACTTTCGTAATAGCAAAGCCAGGCTGTGGGCTGTGTTGTCTGAGAGACAGACCTCTTCGTTTGAGTCTTTGGAACATAAATCATGAAAGAGTTTAAATGAAAATGATTATTATTTTGATATTCATGAAAAGAGATTAAGTGCAGACGTACCGGGTAAAGGCGCAAAATCGTCCATTTCAGAGACGCCGTCGTCTCGGTCCCGCTCCGACAGCGGTAACGGTGCGCCCGCGCGCGTTACGTCGTCGTCCGGGGATCTTCGCCTACCCTGTTTTCACAATTCAAACTTAATCTTATTTCCTACACTTTCAAATTAAAAGTACGCCTAGTTTGAATATATGAGACATTCGCAAAATATGTAGTGTTTACCGCAATGTGCACGAACACAGAACGTATAATGAACCAATTATCCATTCGAACTAGGCATACCAAAACCATATATGTATTATTATTCGTTTAAAATTAATAGCAACCAAGTAGCAGCAACTTTTTGAGTGTGACTTGTTTTTTCATATCTAAGTAGGTACTTACTATATAATAGTCACCGAATTACTTCAAAGCAAGTTTTCGTTTCAGACTGATCATTGACTTAGAACTGCTACAGCAAAAAAAGAGAAGCTAAATTAAGTCTTGGAACCATTTTAGCTTGGTATTTAAATTTAAGTCTCGCTAATTCCTAGTTTTACAATGTTAAGAACCAGTAAAAAATATACTTACGGATAAAACATATAATGTTAGTCAAAAGTGCCGTTGTTATTATGTGAAAAACATAGAATACAAAATACAAGTAAGATATAATAAAAAAAAACAAGATACCATACCTCTCAAAAATAGCTAAAAAAAAATACAGTTTAAAATAAGAATGTGAACATGAGAAATAATATAGCAAACAAATAAGGACTCAAGAAACATTGAAGACAATCCTGTTTCTTACAAAATCAACAAAAATAATAAAAATAAAATATCGCTATTTTGAAATTGACAGTGTTAATATGATGCGTTACTTGATCTGGGTTCCGACTTTATAATTAATAAGAAGATTTAGTTATTTATCCGTTTCTACTGCCTTTCTTTTGTGATTGACTAAATAAAGGAGAACAAAATAACTTACAAATACAAATACAAATACAAAATGTTTTATTTGCCATAATAATTACATAGGTGAATTAAGCGCTTATAGCCCCTGCACTAGGTGAGACCTGTATCGCAGGGACCATATCAGTTTCGATTACATGGAATGGCGTTCGCGGTGCGAAGTTAGTACGCTATGCTTAAAAGTTCCTTGTTTAAAATAAAATGAAAACGTTAATAACATGGAATTAGTAAATATAGTTGCAAAAAAATAAGATTATCAATTAATATAGATTTGTGTTTGTTATGCATATGTGTGTACGTGTGTGTTTTTGTGAGCGTGTGTGAGGGTGAATTAGTGTGTGTGTGTATGTAAGGATATATGCGTGTAATGAGGATGAGTGTGAAAATTAGGCAAGTTTTTAACTGGTAATTTTTAATAGATCTTCAGTTTCTTTGTATGTAAGATAGTGTAGATATTTGTAAACTTCATGTTTACATTTATTTAAAGACTTATCTCTGATACCGCATTTTTTCATTAATTTTGTTGTAAATGTACGGTAGTCTAAAATTCGGGAGACGTTGAGCGAATGCTGTTTTAACCCTCGGTTCAGTAACCCGTCGGTGTCTTCTCTTCGGAGTTCCATCGTCATGTAATAAGATCCTTTTCTGGTGTACTGCTAGAGTCGATTTGAGGATATAAAGCTTTCGTACGCTCAGCACTTTCGCGTAAAAGTATACATCTGACGTTGGATACCGGTACGGCAGTTTAAGCATTACCTTGAGTACTGCGCGTTGTGCTCTCTCTATTTCGAGCATTGCTACAATGCCTGCACCACCCCATACTACTAGGCAATAAGATATAATTGATTCACATAGAGCAGTATAAACCATATGGAGAACACGGAAGTTTGCTGAGCTTCTTAGTGATTTCATTATATTTATGAGTTTGCGGACACGTTTTCCTAGGGTTGAAATATGAGACTTAAACGAAAGTAGTTCGTCGATGGTTACTCCTAAATATATCAGGGATGGAGACCGAGAGATAACCACACAGTTGCATGAATTGCTATTACAATAGGAGTGCATTTTGATCTTCAATCCAGGATCTGGTTCAGAAGCTTTGGTTTTGTGAAAGCATAAGTATTTGGTTTTTTCTAGGTTCAAGGTTAGCAGATTTCTATCCAGCCATTGTTTAATATGAGTCATTCCCGATTCCACCTTAGCAAACACTGAAGTCCATGTATTTCCGTGAAATAGTGCTACAGTATCATCTGCATAACAAATTAGGTCAACTTCTGCAGAACAAGCAGCTTGAATGTCATTAATGTATAAAATGAATAAAGTTGGACCTAATACGCTGCCTTGCGGCACTCCCAAAGCTGATTTCCAGAGTGTCACTGATACCATCACCTATTTTGACGCATTGACTTCTTTTCTCCAAGTAACTCTGAAACCAAGCCAGTGGCAAACCTCTTATACCGGAAATCTCTAGTTTTCTTAGCAGTAGAGGGACAGAAATAGTATCAAAAGCCTTGGCAAGGTCCAAAAACACACCAATGGACTTCTGACCACTATCCAACCTCGATGCCACCCTACTGGTCAACAGCTCAACAGCACCTTCCGTCGATCTCCCTCTCCTAAATCCGAACTGATTTCCCGAGATCAAATTGTACTTCTCTAAATAAGAAACAAGTCGAAAGTTGACGATTTTCTCGAGCAATTTGGATAAACTAGCCAAAAGAGATATAGGCCTGTAGTTCTCCGGGAGATGTTTTTGGGCCCTTTTTATAAACTGGCGTAACACACGCCAGCTTCCATTGCCGCGGGAACACACCTGTTGAAAGACTGCAGTTAAATATATGAGTAAGTGGAACTAATATCTTAGTTTTCACAGCCTTGATCAATGCTGGTTTAATGCAATCTCTACCAGGCGCGCTATCTGTTTTTAGTTTGTCTATGAGTCTACTAACTTCTGATTCATCTGTTGGCTGCAGGTAAAAGGAAACCGGGGCAAGAGGTACGCCGCTTACGCCAGAGATGAGCTCTGTTTCGGATTTTTGCAAAGACACCAATAATTTACTAGCGAACTCCGAACCAACACTAGTAAAGTATTTGTTGCAATTGTTTAGGGAATCTCGTTGGTTACCTTTACTTTTCAGGAGTTGTGTAGTTGGTGATGATCTGTTCGGGGTATCTAAAATCGTTTTTATAGATTTCCATAATCTTTTATGGTCATTTCTGTTCGATTCAAGATCTCTGGTTTCGTGTTCCTTTTAAGTTTACGTAACAGATTGTTAAAAAAATTCCTGTACCTTTTATACACTAACTTTCGTGTTGTGTCTCCTGGATTCTTCTTGAGATCTAGGTGTAGTTTATCACGGTGTTTCATACACCGCATGAGTCCAGGTGTGATCCAGGGTTTTAGTGCAAATTGGGATCTGGTGACTTTCTTTTTGCACGTATATTTTGATACAGCAGATGTGAGTATATTTTGGAACATATCAACAGCTCGGTCAACATTTTTTTCGTCAGTTATGCGTGACCAATCAACTTTGCCGAGCTCATCAGAAACTGATTTGTGGTCTGTTTTTGATATAAATCTGTTTGCTGGTCTCGCATGACTTCTAATCCCCAAAGACATTCCCATAACTGCCATAGCATGATCAGTAACGGTAGTTCTGGTGACAATTCCTACTGTTTTAATTTTTTTGCATCAGTGAAGATGTGGTCAAGGCATCTGTTTTCTCTGGTGGCATCAGTAATCGCGGGTCTTAAGTCATGCTCGCTCATCATGCAGAGATATTCACTCCCACATTCATCCACCGGGCTCGTGATGTTAATGTTTAAATCCCCAGCGACAATCACAGGAGCATCGGTTTTGAGTTCCCCTAACTGTAAACTGAAAGAGTCACAAAATTTTTCCGTATTTCTAAAAGAGGGAGATCGGTAAATCCCAAAAATTGTAAACATTTTAGGTATGACCACTTTGAGACATTCCGAGTCTTCCATAATTGGTTCACTAACTGTTGGATTCCAAGTGTTCTTTACATACATGACTACACCCCCAGCTTTGTTGTTAATATGTTTGGTGATGTAGCTCTCATAACCTGGTATATGACGGATTATAGGATCGCCTCGAGCCAGCATTCAGTGAGGACTATCACATCAATATTAAGGTTTAATCGTTGCAAGACTACGAGAAATTGATCAAAATTTTTACTGATACTTCTTATATTGAAAGTAAGGACTCTGAAGTTGTATTCATCGTTGATAATTCTCCCACAGTCCTCCACCCGGTCGCAGGTATGACAGTCGATAGACAAAACGTTATCCAATTCATTGACAGTGTCTAAGTCAACGCGTGCCATCATTTATGAGGTTTATTTTCAATGGCTACGTAAATAACGACTGATGGAGGCTTGGGAGAAACAGAATCTAATGAAATCAGTAGAAGCTGAAGAATACCAACGGTTAAGTCTGTGCTTATCTTTCTGAGGCAGTACATATGTGGTTTTGAGTAAATTGCCTTATATATGTGTATAGGAATGTGTGTTAGTGTGTGTGATGTGGTGTGTGAGTGCAATGTAACAGTGTAACAAAATAAAATATTTATTATCCTTATGCGCTGCGCAAACTTAACTCTACAAGTTGTCTTCAAGGTACAGTGAAACTGATCAATCAGAAATACACTGTAATTAATGAACTTTTGATGTTTAAGAGCATGCTTCTGGTTCTGTGGCTGCTGCCTGTGCTGGTCCCACATGCCGGTCGAGATCAAAATACGACTGAATAAGCAAAGCAGGTTTATGTGTAGCTTGTCGCACGAATATAGCACCATTGCGCGTCCAACAGTAACGAAAATTATGCTGTCTTGCGCGAAGTCTTGTATCTTTAAACAAAAAACGGTTAGCCTTCGTCAGTCTCTCATTAATATAAATCTTCTCTGAAGTGCCTTGGGCCAAAGTTGCAGAGGTAATGTTGCGCCTTGATTTGGCAGCCCGTAAAATCTCGTCTCTATGAGACCGACGTAATAATTTTACAATGATTGGTCTCGGCCAGTTCCGATCAGTGTTACTTTGAGGACGCTTAGAGCCTGCTCTGGAAACGTCGTCGATATCAGCAGCTTTCAACTCAACACCCAGGTTAGACGCCAATACCAATGCAGCATGTTGGAGATTCTCGTTGTTACACTCCGGAACTCCTGATATTTCTAATTCATTTCTGAGGTTACTTTGTTCGTTCCAGTTCAGCAGCTCTTTTAGATTATCGGTCGCCGTTCTAAGCTCAAAATTTCAGCAGCCTGATCGGTAATCCTTTTTTCGCTTGCCTCCACAGCAGAAACAGAACAATACGATATCTGGTCTTTCAGTTCACGGATCTCCTGTCGTAAATGAGCAATTTCTTTGTTTTGTTCCTTTACCATTATCATTTCCTCTCTCAGCTGTCGTATTTCACAAATGAGCTGTGATACATCGGAAACGGAATCAGCAAGAGGAGTCGGTGTAGATATATGCCGGCGAGATCCGCGTAGTTGATTAACACGATCCAGTGTTGTATTTGCGCGATCATGTGCGTTATACGTGCTGTTAAATGGACCAGCAGGACTTCCGACTGGGGTGTCCGCATTATCGCCTTTCGGCCGAGAGCTTGTACATAAAGGACACACCCAGAGTTCCCTCGCTTCTTGGCTAAGTAGCCCAAATTGTTCACTATCCATGCCAATGCATAGTAAGTCGTAAGTCTCTTGACAGGAATTACATTCGAGAAAATCCAATGATAGTATGGGCTTGTTACACCCACTACACTTAGTCGCCATGTTGCAGAAAAATTTGATGTGCAAAAACAACTCCGCTCTATGAGGTTCGATCCCGGGTCACTCCTTAAGCAGGGTAGCTCTCTGGCAATTTAGCCACTTGGTATTTATTTTCGTTGTCGAATTCATGCAACAGCTCAGTGAGTAGCGAGCCAGTTAACATACAAAAATTGATCGCTTAAATCAAGATTCGATACCGTGCACCGTCGCATGTACTTGTCTTCAATATCTCCACATTAGCCTATAGCTTTATTGGAACCAATCAGCAAAGCATGCAACATAGATCCAAACAAAGAGTACTCTTTTACCACCCAATTACCTTTTGCATGTCTTCTATCATTATTTCAGGCTGTAGGAGGAAGGTGGTTGTGTAAATGTGTGAGTGATATTGAAAAGTATTTGAAAGATCAGTATCTTATAAAGTTAGAAATAAAATCGTTATGTTCTGTTCCAATAGCAAGAAAAATATTTGTGTATTTAGATGTTAGAAATGAAAATAAATGTAGTAGACATTAGAATCTATGGCAACAAATTCTTATCGAGTAGAAAATAGTTCAGACAGTTTAACGGAACACGGTGTATGCTATTGATGCTGAGTTTTAGTATAAAAATATATAGTTACTTCACAATCGATACGAGATGAGAAATCGTCAACGCAATCAAATGAACATGCACTATTTCTATGTTCTAATTATCCAGGTATCAGCGACACATACATTGAATATATTCAAAGCAGTATATTTTTTTATTTTTCAAGTGATCTCACTTCAATTTCAATATTTATACCATTGTGCCTCAGCCTTTTTAAAGCTGCGTTTAATTGACGAACCCCCTTTACAGCTGATTTAGTTCTTATTCCACATTATTGATCGATTTTGTATACACAGATTCTTTGCCTTTAATAATAACAAATGACGTTACCAAGTGTTCTTCTGTTCTTAATTATTCGAATAAATGAATTGAATAAGTAGAGCTACGATCGACTTCAATCGAGATTATTGGGAGAAGCCTATGTTCAGCGGCGATCGATGGAAAGGATAGTGTTTAATTGTTCATGTAGTGTTTATGTGTGTAGTTACCTCATGCGGGTAAGAAGCGGGATAGCTGCCGAGCGAGTGTCGCGCACGCGGCACGGCGGGCGCGGAGGCGCGTCGCATCGATATGGCCCGCTTCAGATCCGTCTTGATCGCCGTAGACAGCAGCTACCCACCACAACGCCACACAATGAAGGCCCTCGGTATACCATGCTATATCGTTCTTCGCTCTAACAAGCGCGGTTGTTTTAGCGCGACGCGTGGCGAAAAGCCGTTCCTTTTGTAATACAACTCCCTTATAAACCCGGAATTGTTGGTTGTATACATGATTGTATACGTGTAGCCAAAGACCTAAGAGAAAGCCCACAACGGCTGACAGTATATCAAGTAGCTGATAGTCTGATTACGGTACGATCATTTATGTACTCGTATGTCATTGATTATAAACTATTTGTGAGTCGTTCCGAGTGTATCAGGGCAGCTAAATAATTCGCGCGTGATTTTCAGAGCAGCCTACTCGGTTGAACGAAGCGGTGTAATAGCCTTGTGCTTTCGAGCGAAAACCGAATATAACGTTGTATACCGATTAGCGTTGCTGTGCGATAGTTAACACAGGACAATTAAGTTAGTCGCCTGAAGCAGCTTTGAGGAATATCCCCGCTAAGCGTTATTTCTATGGACTCCACGTTGGGGATGCCACATGCGGGACTACCCGGGGACTAAACGGTACAAATATATGAAATACCATGCGCATTACCCAAATAAATGGAAACATCTCTTACTTAGTATTTATTATTAGCTTCCCCGGAATGTTCTAACAGGGTAATTTTATGCCAAAATGTGCGCTATTTTCATGTAACTATGACTAAGGGTGTAATTTTGAAAAGTTTCATAATTCGATACTAAGTAAGTTAAATGAATACATCCCATGTAGTCCATGCTTCACAATCACAATAGAAGAAATCCCAACCTCTACCGGATCTAATTAAGTACTGACGACAACACAGATTTGATTTTACTGCTTGAGATCTACCTGCCGATATAGCAACCCTGTGTTGCTGGGTGTACATTGTTACTGGTTTGGTGGGGGCGTACCTTTCCGAGGCCCATCTCTTTAGGCCCCTCGTCGTCGGATTCCGAGTCTTCACGATTGAGGACATCTTGTGAGTCGGTGTCATCGAATTCATCAAACATGTAGTAGTCTCCGGAACGCACCGCTGTATATCACAAATACATGTTATTTTATGTAGAAGTGTGAAGACGTAACTAGACAAGCACACGATCACGTTTATTTAGGCACTTATAATATTTTTATCAAGCATCTTTCCTTACAAGGAGAGGTTTTCAAGGGCTAATTGCGTTTAATTTAAGGGCAAATTTTATTTTAAAAATCGCATTTAGATTAAACAGGGGTAAGCATGACACCCGTAATAGCGCAAAAAGGCGTGATATCTTCACTATTATGTAGTGATAGGACTCTTTGTAGATTCCCCTTGGGGAAGTACTACACCTTTGCCAGTTATTGAACCACCAAGAAATTGTAAACATTATTGTGTTCCGGTTTGAAGGGCAATAGGTCCAGGGATATTACACGTTAAAGAGATGAATCATCTCATAAAACTGGGGTTTAAACCACGGCGGAGCACTGACTTTTTACGGGCAGGCGTGTTGTTTACCATCATGCGCATATTCAGCTCATATTCTAATAAATAAATAAAAAACGATTCTGAACGACTTTTGTCACTGTAGCTACTCTAAAATTGGGCAATATTCGCAACGCCCCGTTAAACTCAACACAGGTGGTCAGCCTACTCCTGCTGTTGAAATACGATGTTTTACAGATAGTGGCTTCATGGATTGATGAATTGGAAAAAAAAATTACTACTCGAGCGAGACAAGGGTTATCAGATGTTGGTAATATCAACTATATTTTTGTTCTTCAGTTTTATAACCCAGCTCATATGGAACATAAAAAAATACTTACAATAATACCCACCCAAAGAAGTACCTACCTACCGTAAGTACCGTACGTAAATTGTGTTAAAGAGCTACAAATGAGACGTGAAATCGTCAGCTATTGTTGATTATTCAGAAAAATATATAACGAATGAAACACGAATTTGAATAATATTTTATGTTTACTTTTAAATTCATGTAGGTACCTAGGTATTTAGCAAAAGTAGTTTTACTTGAAAACCTCTTTACATAATTGCAGCGGATAAATTATAATTTAGCATGTCTTGCTGGAGAATTCCAAGGTTTCATTATTTACACAAATCATATTGAATTTTATTTTCAACCGACTTCAAAAATGGATGAGGTTCTTTCTCAATGCGTCGGAATATATTTTAATGTATTTTCACCGATTAATGGGAAACGCTTGAAACTATTTGGAAACCCCTTTTGTTTTTATTTTAATGGAATACTAATATGTTCTGTGGAATACTATTTTAGATCCATATTAAAATCAGTTAAGTAGTTTAGGAGTCCATCGTGGACAAAACATGTTCCACGTAATTTATATATTTACTAGCGGCCAGTACCGGCTTCGCTCGGATATTATCATAAATATAAATACTATTAATCGAAATAAAAACTATCCTATCTTTCAAGTTGGCACAAACTGCACACGGTGTGCAAATTTGATTAAAATCGGTTAAGTAGTTTAGGAGTCCATCGCGGACAAACAACGTAACGCGTAATTTACATATATTAAGATTAATTAGAGAAGAATACTCGATATTTTCGAATACCTACTGAAAAAAACTCGTCTCTTTAGAGAGTCCGTTTAGTTGATCTAATTATATTTAAACACAAAAGAAATATAATAACTTTCCTCTAAATTTTTTTAATTAAATTATTTTTAACAGACAAAAGATATCCCAGCCCGCAGTCCCAGTTACTATCATTCGTCAGGAATGAGATTTTTCTATCGGTACATTTCTGCTAACGGTCGTTAATCGTGGGCCTTAGACCACCAGTTACGATATTATTCATTCTAAAGTGTTGGCTCTGTTCAGAGCTACGTGTACTTATAATATAAAAGGATTTGTTTTTTAATTATTGAAGTCGGTTGTTCGATTTTTTTTTCAGACAAAAATAATTAATCTAGTTACGTTTTATAAACAATTAGAAGCGCACATAGGCATCACGATACGATTATTTCATGCTTAATTGTTTTCTGTTACAATATTCAATTTAGTAAATAATTTTAATTATATAATTTGTGATATTATATAAATTATATGTGTTTTAACACTACTTAAAATAAACATTAATATTTTCATAAACATTTTCACAGGCGAAGTAGTAAAATAAAAACATGTATGACATAAATACAGAGGCATGCCTGCAAACAAAATCACTCCAGGAAAAATTAGCAAGAGCACATGCATGCAACAAAAAGCTGTATATCAAAAACAAAGCGATGCCGAGGCGAAATCTGTCTCATATTTACATATATTTTACAAAATATCGAAATAATTGTACCCAATCAAAATAGTAGAAAGACAGCCCTCGCCATAGCGATGCAACTTGCCTAAATACCGTCACCGACAAGCTGGGGATAAGTTAGTAACGCCAATACAAGGTTATTGCGAGCGTAGTTCCGAGACTCAACGTTACCCTTCTGATGCGTGGTGGGCGCCCTATACTGCGGCCTGTCGCGCGCTACAAGAGAAAAGCACAGCTCAACCGCACAGTTCACATCACACCATCGAGGCATAGGGGGTTAATATCGGCCGATTTTAGCAATCGTTGTCTGCCAAGACTCACATGACACGTGTACCGGTTATCACCGAGACATCCACTGGGTAGAATTAATAAAGCACAGAAATCGAATTGTTACTAGTCTCAGGCCAAGATTCGGACCATATCTTAAAAACCAGTAGCTGGAACAAATAATCGAGGTAACAAAATCACGGATTATTATTACCTCGATTTTTATCGCAACCTTTAAGGAGTTTTTAAGATTGGCCTTGGACAGATTCGAACCAGAAAAATGTCTTGTTATTTCACAATTAATTAGTTGTAATCCATTGTATGGCAAATGTCAGAACGGGGTCACATCCACCTTAGTCACCTTCCCGGAGACAAAGTAAATTTACCTTCGTGTCGTTTCGTGTAAACTCGTCGATTAAGCGAAGAATCACTTCCTAAACGAATAAAATAAATTGTTTATAAAAAGAAAATTCTGGAACAGAATGCTGTACAAATTGTTTACAGTGGCACACAAAGAGTGTATATTCATCGGTCGAAGTCAATGTGAGATAATAAGGAGGAACGCGATACGAGTATCTAGTTGCGATGTACACGTTTTGTGTGATTTGTACACACAACTTAGAAGATTTTATCTCTAGTATTTAAACAGAAAAAGCGCACGTAGCAACTAGATAACCGACGCTCTTCCCCAAAGACAAAATGCCACACATAATAGTTACAGGTATGATGAGAGTTCGGTTCGGCGCGACTCGACTGCGATATAATTGAGGTCCGTTGTTGTAGGCTGGGGCTAGCTACGGTATGACGCCTTCGGATAGGTGGGGGAGAGAACACGGGGTAGGATTCGTCGGGGGTTTGAGCACGCGGCATGAACTCCGAATTGGGAGGCGATTCAAATGAAATGCGGCGAGGCTCCAAATACGCTTCTAGGGAGACGGTCATTAGCGCAGAGGAAGGAGATGGTGGCCCGCCTTGCGAACTCGGTGGAGGAAGTGCGGGCAGGGGGAGAGGTTGTGGAGGGGAAGGGTGTGCGCGCTCTGGAGATGGCGGGGCAGAGGGCTCGCTGATCGGGGTGTGGAATCCGCGCGGGGAGGCAGGGGAGTCCGGCGTGTGGTAGCCCCGCCCCGACGCGTCAGAATCACCGCGCACCAGCGGCGCGCCTTCAGACTCGCCAGGCTGAGTGTCTTCATCCTCTTCTGATTGGAGCATGACAAGTAAAATAATCTACTATAGAGCTACGATCTCCTGAAGAAATTCACATTCTTTGTACTATGTAGAAAAAAATCCACGTCAAGTATCCTAAACCCAAAAAATCAGGAAAATATTTCCAATCAAAATCCTTCATCATCGATTGCCACCACTGCGGGTAAGGCCTCGTTCAAAGTAATCATTATGCGCACCTGCATCGTGATGCGTGTCTTTCGCCAAAACTCCTTGGATTTTCTTCTGGTTGGCTTTTATCCTCTCCATTTTTATCTTGATTTTGTCTAAAATCTTGGATTCAGTCTCTTCTTGTATTACCATTTGTTTCTGACGTAACTCTTCAATTAATTCAGCTCCCCTGCAATATAACATCACCCCGTAAAGTCTAGATCCTGACTATCATAGACATTTTGTGTAATTGGTTGCTAAAAATTAAATAGATCAGGTGCCTAAGCAAGTTGCCAACTCAGCAACGCTCATCAACTCACAATGGGATCTTTTGATATAAACTATCATTACCTACAAAGATATAAGTGGATAGTGATAAACGTTTTTAAACATACCTTGAAGCGAGTACCGTAGTAGCTTTGCTCTCATCGATAACCCTGTAGAAGTAATAGCTGTGGAACAGTCGCCGCTGCAGAATGAGAAACGCGAAACATACGCCGTCCCACGCCAGCCCTATATCTTCCTGAGGCACTGAACACCCCTCGCCCATCTGAAAGTCAGGACAGAAATTGCGTTACTTTTAATACGTTTCGAAGACAACTCAGCGAAACAGTCTCTATATTACTACATAGTTGCAAGGCGATTTTTTTTCATTCTTACCGCAAAGTTGTAAGGCTGTCAGGTTTTCATCGGATCTAGTTCGGAGAGTGTAAGCACTCTCCATCGTAGACTGCATCGACGCTTACCATCAAGCGAGACGAAGTCAAGTGGTGTGTTTAAGTGGTGTCGCTGATTGAAGTTCACAGATAGTTTTCGTATGGATAAGGTGCGTGTGGCTCTTTACCTTGACGGGCGCCATACGGAGGAAGGTACGGATGTTGTTCCCCGCGAACTTGTCGACGCAGCCGATGCCGAGGAGTTGTACGAGCCAGCACGCGTGCTCTTGCATCACGGCACTGAACATGCAGCCTGGAATCTGGAGGAGAGCTTTCACCGCCACCACACACACGTTGTATCGCACCAGCCATGACCACCTATAAACACAGTATGCAGTCAGGTCTGAGGAGTAGTGCGATTCGTTTTTATTTTATGAATCAGGGGTTCTAATAAGCCAATCAAACCTGTCAAAATAAGCCAAAGATTTGCCTTTATTACAATAGGTATAAAATAGACATTATAGACAGATGGTTCGTAAATAAGCACTTTTGATTTGACACCCCTCCCTGTGGTTGCAGGACAGTGAAGGATCGATTAAAATATTTGTCGTGTACACAAAACATATGCTTTCCTTTCACTTTCGCTGGAGAGACGTTAGCTTCGATTCAGCAGCGGCAAGTAAGGAGAGATTAAAGCGAGATAGTACCGGTATTTCAATACATTTTTTCGTGTTTAGAAGATTTTTTTTCCATCCTAGAAACTATTCTAACAGGTATAAGATATAATGCATTGATTTTCGTCATTGTAACAGGAATCAGTATATCATAATAGTATATCAATTACAAGGTTATTTCTTTAAAAAGGCCTATCAGTAACTCTGTTCGACTACAAACATTCTGAGCAAAGGATATATTGTCAAAAAGAAATAAACTCTCACCATTGAAGTATAGCTTCCTTGGGGCGCAGATAGAAGTCCGTCCCCTGCCAGAGGAATATGAAGGAACCGATGAGGTACCCCATCGAGAAGAGATTAACGCGGTTGGTGCCCGTCATGAACATGATGGCGAGCGTCACCCACAGCATGCCCAGGAATATCATCCGCTTCACTACGTCCAGCCATGTGCTGAAAATATACAGGATCATCAAAACGTGGCAATACATAATTTGCAAAGAATTTAAGTATCCGACAAGGACAACCTAATACATTTTCTGCACAAATCACAGTTAGAATGCTCTTGATTTGTCAGTTCTAAAACAAAAGAAAAGAGCTATCGGAACTTACGTTTAAGAGGTACCATGCCTCAGCAGATATTGCAACAGATACACGATTTCATGTATTGTTAGCACTAGTAATAAACCCGTTTGGTGTTTGAAGTTAGAAATTCAACTAAACACTTACTATAAAATATCTGAACTCCAAAGATTTTTCGTCGATATTATGTAGCCTACGTGCCTTCCTAATGAAGTGGACGATAAGATATGTACACATTTTGGCAAATCCAACTCAACTACGACAAATTCTCTAAATTACAGTATTAGCAGCAAAAATCTAAATTACAATATTATTTAAATGTACAGTTTTTATAACAAAAAAATATACATTTAAATAATAGAACATTGTTAACTAGTTTAACTTCTTACCCTACGTATCCAAGGAAATCCGGCACTGGGTTGACGAAATGCGGCGTCTCCCAGTCCTTGCCGATATCCTCACTGTTAGAGCCCCCTGGGTAGTTTTCACCATGGATCTTCTCAACGTAAAAGACACGTAGCTGTCTCGTCGCAAATAGCAGCAGAAAATAATCGAAAATGAGCTTCATCGCTCGCGGTGGCCTATCGGCATATGGTAGATACATCCATGTACGAATGTTGCTCCATTGCTAGAAAAAATGGCCCGTGTTAAAGAGATAGAGGTTATCGCTGCAGACTTTTTAGATTAAGAGAGAAAATAAAGGCATCATGGTTTGGTTACGTTATGGATATTGATTGAGACTAAACAGCTTTCTAAATACACTTATACCTTTACCAAGCAGTGGGACGACAGGTATAATTTAAAAATAAATGTATAGATGGGGCGCCCAATACCCAACGCTGCTGCAAGACGTGATCTTTTATCAAACATTAGCGAATCGTGATCAATCGACAAGGAATGAATGAATCGACATCAATAAAATTCTTAGGTCAATATTTTATACAGAATACTTCAACACAAATAAAATCTAACTTACTTCACTCTTAATAGCCCAAGGATATTGTATACATAACTGCGGCAGAAATCCTACAGATAGCATATACTGCAGCGGTATAACAAATGTGACGAAGGCTGTGAATGTAGTCCAAATCCGCGCTTGAGTCAACCTCCGCATCGACACAAGAGCCAGTAACCAGCCCGCATATAACACTGCGTACACATCCATTCGAGACCCGATCACTCCCATCAGGCATATTAGACTAATCTGAAAACAGAGTGGGTAGTTTTAAAACAAAATACTGAAGCATAAGCCGTCAGAATTTACTTCAGCTGGCATCCGCGGTTTTGCTGGCTAAATATTACAACACATAGATAGATTTATGTTTCACGCAAAATCTTCATATTATTATAATAGATCATATGAAGAAAAGATTAACAATACTGAACTCACCTCTACTCCAAACTTGTAGAAACCAAAGTTGACTAAGAACTTTATACAATTGACTAAATTCGAGTCAGCTTCTTTGCGTGTGATTTCAGGGGAACATTATTTTGTCCTTTTCTTTTGGTATAGCACCGATTGACCTGTCGAAAATTATATTCTTATGGTATCTTAAAAGTATAGTTCAAACATGAACTTGTCAGCATGTTAAAGATGTTTCCGTAGCTTTTAAAATCCGGTAAAATACCTACCGGTCAAATAAAATAACCGAATTAACTAGTTTTTTTTATTATACAACAATTTACTACTTACATTTTAGTAAACACTGTTTTCATAGACAAGGTCGTTAGACAGTTATAAAATTATCAAAAATAAAACACTCAACGATAAAAAAATATACGATAATGTGTGTAAATAAAAAAAAAACAAAAACACACCTGAGTGCCTGCTGGCGGTAAGTGACCAACGAATAGAAAGTAACCAATGCTATGAGAGCAATGTATCCTTTCAGAATTACCACCAAAGGCCTTTTCCTAGAGGCCTTCGTGAAACCTAACCACTCGGCGTTGTTGTACAGCGTAGTGTTTAATGTACCGTTCGCCTCTACCTAAAAATATAAAAAGAATTTAAAAAAAAATTGGCAGTCATAAGGACTCGAGACAAACTTATTTGTTACTATTAGGTAATTAATTTCATACTAAATTGTTTATGTTATCGTGACGCCAAATGACGCTAACGACGTTCTTTAAAGGGGACGAATTTTGAGATTATCGTATGCGTAAGCTGTCCAATTCATAGATCTTAGATCTCAAGATTAGCCCTCCCAAACTTCAGGGCGCACAGAATCAAGTTATCGTTGGGAAGAGTGCACTCACTCTTTCCGTTCTAGTCGGTTGTAGGAAGCGGGGACGCAGGTCGTTTTTTACCTATCACTGATTTGGATCATTTTAAACATAACTATAAAAGATTGTGTATGCCTTCCTGTGCGTTCAAAAAGTGTTCTAATAATTCAAGAAACTCAAATAAATCTAATGGCTGCATTTAAAATTATTTTAAATATTTCCACAGACGCAATTTGTTACCAATGTCAAGATGTTCAGGGCTAATCTTGAGTTCTACAATCTTAGGTCAAATTTATGTTCCCTGGCCCAAGGCCTTTTCTCACAAATAGTAAGCCATTATTCAAAACAAACACTGAGGGTTGGTCAATCACAAATATCTTTGAAACATGCCTTTCTTGCTAGACATAGATTTTCTTACGATGGTTTTTTTCACCGTTAAATCACGTGGTACTGATAAACCCATACATCTGCACTCGTAAAATACTCAAAGGTGCACGCGGCGTTCCAGTGGCGTCGCATGGACTATTAAAGACGTGGGTAAAGTCGCCTCAGCGAGGCCCCTTTTCTTTCGTTCCTAAGACCTACCCAATAAATATACATATGTTACTAAACATGGAAAAGTAGGAATAGGAGGTAAAACTATGGGTTACGTGTTGCTTTTTCAAGTTCAGGAAAGTGTGACCTAAACTACGGGGACCTTTTTTTCATTTAAAATTAAATGAGTATTTTAAGTATGGTGGCATAGCATTTAAAGACGCCTTGCGAGGCTCCTTTGAGCGCCAAGTCGTAGGCGAGTGCCCACTTCGGCCACACTTAGCGACACCACAGCGGCGATCGAACCTACGACCGACACCACGACGAAAAGGAACGTTCTAGCAACTGGGCCAACACCGAGTTTGTCGCATAGTATGTAACCAAGAATATAGTTTCCTAAAATATACTCACTGTGGTGCAGTTAACATCGAACAATGAATGCTGAATGTAGTCTATTTGATACACCATTTTCGCCATGAAGTACACACTGATTAGTGTCGATATGAAGAGAACGCAGAGTCTCTGTTTCCGCGCACTCAGCCAAAGGCCCGGTGCTATAATTACCATTATTGGTACGTGCATCGCGCATACCTGCAAAAGTCAAATCAATCAACAGATCCGCTCTTATAGAAACCTCAATAATCAGTAGTAATAGGCTATTTTCATAATCAGCCTGGGGGTCTGCCGATATTTTTTCAGTTATTCTATTGCACTTTGCAAGCATTCTATATAGCTATTCTTCGTGTTGTTTCGAAATGGCTTTTCATTACTGCTACAACATTGATGTGCAACTATTATTGGTTTTGTATTTGAAGAGCAATATTATCAAATAATTAAAAAATGTCTAATTATTACCAAAATAATTATTAGACGAAGAGATAAACTATTTTTAACCGACTTCCAAAAAAAGGAGGAGGTTATCAATTCGACCGCTATGTTTTTTTTTTTTTTTTTTTTTTTTTATGTATGTTACCTGATTTCTCGAGAACCTCTCAACCGATTTTAAAATTTCTTTTTGTGTTCGGATGGGTATGCTTCCCGAATGGTCCCATATAAATCATTTTGAAATCGGTCAAGTAGTTTTTGAAATATGAACCAAAAACTGAAAAATTGCGTATCTGGATGACGTTGTAGATTTCACAAAAGTTATGAATCTCGACCCTGTCAATACAAAATTGTGTAAATGCTTTAATAAAACTTGTTTTTAACCCCGACCAAAAAAAAAAGGGTGTTATAAGTGACGTCGATGTCTGTCTGTGTGTCTGTCTATCTGCTGTGGCACCGTAGTAGAACTCAAACAGATGGGCCGATTTCGATGCGGTTTCTTTTATTTCAAGGTTAATACCATAGCAGATGTTCTTAGCTATGTCTGGTTAATGTCGATTCAAGATGGCCGCCTCCACAAAATGGCGGACAAAATATTTTCACAACCTACCTCAATTTGGGTATCAAATGAAAGGGCTTGACTAGTAGAGTACTATGTACTATAACAAATTTCAAATCCAAAATGGCCACCACGACAAAATGGCGAATTATATTATATTTTTCATTACTACCTCAATTTGGGTATCAAACGAAAGAGCTTGACTAGTAGAATACTTTTCACTATGAAAAATTCAAATCCAAGATGGCCGCTTCCACAAAATGCCGAAATACATTTCTTTTTCACAACTCCTTTATATGGGTATCAAATGAAAGGGCTTGACTAGTAGAATGTTGTACAGATAACAAATCCAAGGTAGTCGGGGTTTAATCAAAATTTTTAATTTTGTTCTTGTACACTAAAAAGAGTAAAATAAACAATTTTCGTACAAAAAATGAAACCGACTTCAAAACCACAAATAGGCACTCAAAAGCGAAAAATAAACTAAAACCATTATTATAAGCGCTACTCACTCATCTATTTGAAGTCGGTGAATTGTTTATATTGTTACGATTAGAATCCATTTTTTAACATAAAATAGAATTCTAGAAACATTGCCCTCCTCAAACCGGAACACAGTGATGTTTTCACAATTATTTTAGCTTTCATTGGTCATAGGATTGTGTGGCGTTGATGAGTGATGGGCAAGCGTGTTTCTTAATATCAGTTACCGGATGTGCAGTGAAAGATATAAGATTTGATGACAATAATACATACGTCGATTTCATATTTAACACGCATCTCGAGTTTTCGCAAGATAATGAAGTTGGAAATACCAACGAAATGAGGAAACTACACTACAATTTACTGTAAACTTGATAACATGGCTGATGAACTTTGATCTTAGGTAAGTAAGAATCAAAACCAAAGTTCATTTGATTTTGTGTTACCTACACACAATTATGTGAATATGTGGTGTAGGTATAGTTCAATACTCACATTCATACAGCAAAGCAGCACCAAGGATATAAATATGACTTTGACAAGATGAATGTCCAGGTAAATGAAGATCTTATCCATCCAGTCTGAGACCATGGCTTTGAACCTGAAGAAGACCCGTTTCCCAGTAGTAATAGATACCGCGGTATCCTCTCCTTGGCTCCGTCACTGTAGGCGCGTAGGACTTTCTGTGGAAAAAGAGTATAACTTGTCAATAATGATAGTTAATGCGTAAGCTTTTCTATCTTACTGTAAATAATTTTAACAAAAAAGAACCGACTATCAACGGAAAACTTATAAAGTGAAAAAGTTTTTCTCGATTTCTCTAGGATGTCATCACCAGATTCTGGTTTCCTTATCATGGTACCACCCTTGGAATATCTTCTTTACAACAAAAAAATAATCATCTAAATCGCTTCATAAACGACGAAGTTATCTGCGAACACACATAAAAAAAACATACATACGGTCGAATTGAGAAACCTCCTTTTTTGAAGTCGGTTAAAAAAGGAAAGTATTTTTTGAAAATATTCAAAATTAAAAAAATAGACATACGCACTTTACTTTATTTCAATGTTATGTTATGTTCAATTAGAAATGTGACAATGAAATGAGAGACGAAGCTATACAATGAGCAAGTATGGATGAATGAAAATTATTTATATTTACGTCTTTATATTACGTTTTTAATACACATTTTTCGTTCACCATCCATCAAAACATCTCATTTAAAAATATATAAATACGAACTGTAAATATAATTTCAAACTCTCGTCAGTACTAAGATTATTGCTTCGAAAAGTTTCGATACAGATATCGCGATTTATGAATTCCTTTGCCCATCGTAAATTTAAAACCCTTCTTCGTCTATGAATTACCTATAGGAATACAAAGACAGTAATATAGCCCGTTGGCATCACTAGTATTGCATTCGATTAACATTTTATTGTGACATGTTAGTTCCACTTTTTTGCCACCTGCACAAATAAGTCTTCTTGTTACCTCTGCTTAGATGAGGGTATGTCCGTCAGACTGTGCTCCCGGTTCAGCGCAGGACTCCGTGAGCCCTGCGATATGGTGCGTACAGGCGGCGACGGCGGGGCTTCGCCCTCCAACGGTAGCTGCGGCAACTACACATAAAAAATAAATTTTAATGGTTTGACAATAAAACATGTGTGTTTTGTAATATATAACAAAATCGACATAAATATGTAGTAATACACTTATAACCGAAGTTAATTGTCTGGTAGTACAAAGCATCTCAAACAAAGTAACGGATGAAATAATGATATTATTAATCGTTTTTTTTAGGTAAGCACGCTCCATCGTAGATCGCATCGTCGCTTAATCAGGCGAGTTGGCGGTCAAGTGTAAACCTACAAAAGTAAAAAAAAACTATGGGAACTTACGTCATCTCTCATAGTAGAGACCCCAACTTGACTGGGTCTACTTGAATCTGGCTCTCTTGCCAAACTATTTGTTCTGAAAACAGATAACCGTAAATATTACAATATAAAATATTCAAATTCTATTTTAAAATTCAAGTAGAAAAGACAAGTGCTTTCGAAAACAGTACATTTTTTTTTCTTGCGAAAGTGACTTTCTGTAGATATAATTTCTATATGCCATATTTAAAACACTTTTTAACCGACTTCAAACAAAGAGGTATCTCAATTCGACTTATATATGTTTTTTATTTTTTTTATTATTAAGTGGAAGATATTCGTCCATTAAGCTGTATTAATCTAAACACATGTGTATTATAAACAGTACATTGAAATTACAGAATTAAATTACCTTGTCCTTGGGTCTGATAAGGCCATAAAGTCTTTATGGAAGTAATGCACTTGCATTATTGTGATGATAAGGAAGCATGTCGGAGTTAATAACTTCACGAATAGATCCGCTGGGTGGTATGGTTCTAGGCCCAAATCATGTTGTCTGAAAATATAATAGGTTACATTACAATGGAATAAGGAAAGTCTTGAACATTGCCGAAAACTTGGTACCTTATCGGGTTTTTATCGGATACACTTCGGAGAGTGTGCAATTGATTTGAATGATCTGATACCACCTTGTCCGTTTTTGTATCGGAATGCTCGTAGCTCGAAAAAGCGACATTGTTTTACGGTTGTTGTTCCAAGGACACGAACGAAGAGATTTGACTTAGACTCTACTTTTGTAGCCTGAGTGGGTTTTCCCCGATGATTCCAATCTTTGTGTCTTCAAATCAAGAGTGAATCGGTTTTTTCTAGGTAAACACGCTTCATCGTTAGACCGCATCGTCACTTAACATCAGGCGAGATTGCGGTCAAGTGTAAACCTTTAAAAATAAAATAAAAAAGACCAATGCCAAAATAGCTATTGATTTTTATTAGGAAGTCAGTTATTTTCGGCTGCGTAATTTATTTCAATTTACTATGAAAACAAACGGTTAAGTTTCTTTAACATAAAATAAAGTAAATGAACAATTCAATGTGTTAAAGTTTGAGTTTCTAGAACTTTGCATCAGTTTGACATAAATACACAAGTATACTTACAGTTTTTCATTGATAAGCAGATAGTCTGCTATCGTCTTAGAGAAGTTGTCGAACTGGTAAATATAAATGAGTATAAGATTGATCATCGAGTATATAATCACTGTTATCCAAAAAACGTACATCAAACGTCGCCACCAATACCAACTAATCTGAAAATATACAAGAAAAAGTGATTACAAAATATAGCCTTTCTATCGAATTGTTCTAATGTTGCAGAGGGACTCAATCATTTACTCGTTGCTCTATTATGTTTTTTTTACATAAAAAACCATTGATACAAAAATGATTCGTAACCCTAAAATCTATTGCAATCTACATAATCACCATGCAACAGAATGGTGCACTTTGCAGTTTATTAACTAGCGACCTGCCCCGCCTTCGCACGGGTGCAATGCTGATACTAAATTTAAGTACCTACTAATAAAATTCCGGTCCGGCGGCAAGACGTTTCGTTTTACGTAGTCACAGTTTTTTGTGATGGATTGTTTTTTTGGTGCGAAGGACGCACGCAATGTGCAAAATGCAATACAAAATACCCGTCTATGCGTAACTGTACATAAAACGTAAGGTGATACTCGTAACACAGTCTTAGCCAGATCTCCATAGAAACGGCACATTCTAACTACCTATACAGATAGCAAAGACGTCAGCCTCGTACGTAACGTAGGGTAGGTATAGTAAGAGTCATATTTTGTGTAATTTAATATTTACCTGAAACATGAGTATAAAAGTGAGGAAAAGGAACATGTAAATGATCTTGAATATCGTCATGCGTTCTCCCGTAACTCCGATGACGAACAGCATGATGACGACCACGTAGATCCAGTACCGTGCGCACACGGCCTTCAACCAGTCGCCCAGCTTGCGCAGTAGACGGGACCGGTTCTCTTCTTCCCGTTGCGCTTCCATTACTACAGGAGAAGAAGAAAAGAATTACTATTTGAGCAGTTCGTCTGTTTCGCGGGAAGAAAACATAAGGAAAATGAAAGAAAGTCAAAGTGAAATTGTCCCGAAATCAATCAATGTTTTGTATGTGTTGAATTCAGACATTTATAAGTTGCCTAAAAGTATGATGGGCATACAGTTTCATGGTGCCCATTCAGCCATAGGTACAAGTATTTTAGGGTGAAGTATGAATATTAACGATCCGTAAACACTAACAAATTTAATATAATTTGCCAGATTGTTGATTTATAACGTGATTTTTGTTTTGCTATGATAGAGTATATTAATAGTTGAGAAATCTTGTAATAAATTATGTGATAACAATAATTAAATGGAAAACGAAGCCATATACAAATGTATGGAAAATACTGACCCTCTGACGTCTGCTCAAGACGATATTCGGCTCCGTAGTATTCGTATTTCACCCACATAGAAGTTATGTAGAAAAGGAAAAAGGAAAATTTGACCTTTACTGAGGAAAGTTTGAAGAAATATGTCCAGTAATAGAGTGCTTTTGGTAAGGACGGAAAATGAGCTTGTAGCAGAGAGTTAGACGTAACAATTTTACCGTTCGCCAGACCTGCCATGATCATATCAACACATTAGTAATTAAAATAGTTCTGGGGGTATACCGCCTAAGGTAAAAAGTTTTAGCTTTGAAATTGTTATCTTTTCTTTCAGCTTGAAAATATAGATAGTTACAGCAATACCAAAGTCAAAGCGGATATAGTTAGGCGATAGAAGAGCTCCAATCACTGAAACATTTAAGTAAATATCTAACACTTTTTTTAAATGTTCACACTATTAACCTGTTTCGTAGTAAAAAGGATCTAATTTTCAGGTGAGCATGCGTCCTGTCCAGGATAACCTTTTATACTAGCTGGGTGATATTTTAATTTAAATAATACTTGTTATGCGTTATTGAGAACGAAGATTTGGTAAAAGGTATCAACATTTTTCGAGACTAAAAATATTAACGGGTGAAATTACGAGTATACATACTTAAACGTATTGTTGTTTTTTCATAGTATGGACTGACAGACGAGTAAGTCATGTGATGTCACGCAGCTATTAGAACATGAAGAGTCAAAATCATTACCTAGCACTGAACTGCACTCGCCACCCAGAGTTGTGATTCATTCTATGTCCTGGAATCTCTCTGGAAAAACTCCTCTTCAAACCGGAACACAGTGGTTTTGGACATTACCGCTTGGCGGTAGGATAACTAGCAAAGGTGTGGTATTCTTCACAGAGTCCTAACACTATCAAAAATGTGCTCTTGAATAGCAGCGTTACAACTTGTATACCTAATCTCATCTGCAGCCTGCAGACGTCCACTGCTGGACATAGGCCTCCACCAATTAATTTCATAATGACCGGTCCTGTGCCGCGTCCATCCGGTCCTGTGCCGCGTCCATCCACCGCTTTCCCGCAACCGACACAATATCATAGGTCTATCGTGTGGGGGCCGTCCTACACTGCGTCTGCCGGTTTGTGGTTTCATTGAATTTCAAGATACATTCGAGAACCTTTACTCCCCAGCGGTTATTGGTTCTGCAAGCTACCCATTGCCACTTCAACTTGATAATTTTCAGAGCTATGTCGATGACCTTGGTTCTTCTGCGGACTTCTTCGTTTCGGATTTAATCACGCAGTGAAAATCTGAGCATAGCTCTCTCCATTGCACGTTGCGCAACTTTGAGCTTGTATAACCGGCCAACAGTTACCGACTCACTGCCATAATATGGCATCACTAGCAACTCACACTGGTTGTAGACATTCGTCTTGATTCACCACTAATGACCGCTTACTTCTCTGCCAATATGGTTACGAGGTCGTCAACTAATCGCAACATTTCGCTGATTTTATTCATTATTTTTAACATTATATCCGCAATAGCTATTTCCTCCAATAGAATACCGCTTCAAGTTGATTTGGAAAGACACTGACTCCTAAAAAGTTATGTTTATGTGTACTGACCGCTGGCAGCAGTGGAGACGGTGAGTTGCAGAGGCGCCGCCATGTCTGTGATGACGGCGGATCGGCGCCTCTGTCGGATTTCCTGAACACGCTGCCGCAGCGTCACCCAGAACATGCAAGTGAACAGCGACTTGATCAGGAGTGGCACGCACGGCTCGCTCTCTGGCCGGGACAGCCCTATTTGCTTGAGGTTCACTTGCTAGAAACAAAATTCGCTAGTCGGTAAAGCTGGTCAGGGCTGTAATAATCGTTTAAACTAACAGTAAAAAGCCCTCTTTATGTACAGTTTTATATGTATCTAACATCTTATATATCGATGAACGCCGGCTGCGCGCATGAAAACGTGTGCCGAACGCGAAGGCGAGAGCATGGACCAAGAGATAGAGAGGTACGAGAAGTACGATCGGCTAAATCATTCGGCTTGCGGCTTTTCTGAACTATTTTAAGTTTACAGCTGACGTCATCTCCCCTGATGTTAAGCGACAATGCGGTCTACTGGGTTTACCTAGAAGAAACCGATTTACTCTTGCTTGAAGACACCAAGATTATTGCAATAGGAAAAAACTCACTTGTGCAACGAATTCCATAGCCTAGACGTTAATGACGTTATTATCACAAAAATGGAGTCAAACCTCTTCGTTCGAGTCTTTAGAACGTCTACGATGAAACGATATCTCTATTTCTTCTGATCTCTTTTTTAATATACGACCACACCGATCATGCATCAGTTGCACCTAAATCTTTCACATGGCTTTATTATATTCTTAGAGATTACATAGTCACACACAGTAAAACTTACCGTGATATTGGAAGGCAACTCATACTCGTACAAGTTCATCCCGTATATGTACTGTGCTAACAACAGTAGCATGGCGTAGCACACGAGTATGGGGCTGGTCTTCAGCATGAAGGAGCGCTGGTCGTGACAGAGCCACACTATGTTCGCCCACATCAGCAGCACGAATGTGAGCCAGGAGTGGAACATTATACTCCACGCCATCATTGTGATGGTTGTCGCTATGTATGAAGATCTGAAATATATCATAAGAAAATATTAATAAAAAAAAAAACAGTTTTTTTTTTCATTATTCTACTGTACAACCTTTGACTTGGTACCCGAGACCGAGACGAGATGTTTTTCTAACCACCAATAGAATTTCGATATTCACACATCTCGTCTCCACTCAGCTCCAGTAGAGATCACTAACCGGAGATGTTTTTTTTTCTTCAAATAAGTAGTAACAATACGAGCAGGACATGTGCCTGATAGTAAGCAACATGCCTGCCACATAACGGCACAATGACACGCAGCTATAGAAACATGAAGAGTCCAAATCATTACCTAGCACTGCACTGCGCTCGTTACCCAGAGATCTAAGATGTTTTTTCTCTAAGCCCTGTAATTTATCTGTAAACATTGCCCTTCAAACCGGAACACAGTAATATTTGCACATTACTGTTTGGAGTTAGAATAACTGCCAAAGGTTTGGTACTGCCCCAGGCGGACTCTCGTCTCCGCTTCAGGCATCTCCGCACATCTCCGCTTTGGTGAGACACTACCAAAAGAAGCCTTAGTGTAGAGACACATCTGCGCAATGTACGGCGCTGAACCTTCGGCGCAATATTTTTCAAGTTCTCTTCAGCCGCTGAACTTTCGGTGCCGAAACTTCGGCAGATGTGTCGCTACACATTCGGGAGATATATTAGGTATAATCATTTTGTCAAATTATAATCCGATAACAGTTTATTCACATTTATCGATAAAGCAGCTAACTGTCACACGCGTTTTAAATCTTTTTTTCTTTACCTCTGGTACCTGTCTTTTTTTGGTGTGTCAATAAAATGAAAGTGTAATTCGTTATACCATAATGATGGTTCAACTTTAGCGTAAACACACACACGTTTCATAACATTATCTAGTAAGATTCCATTATCAAGCATACACAAATTCTTTTAATTGAATGGATTTCCATGAATTTCAGGTGGTCAGCGCACCTTTGGACTATAAGATATTATAATTTTCCTATAAGAGAGCAGTAAGCGAAGTACGAGTCACGGACTAGTACCTATTCTAATTTTAACGAATCTGCAAGCGTTTACGTAACGCTAACGGATTCGATAGAATTCAAACTTGGCACGTAGGTTAAAATGCAAACTAGTCTGAGAGAAAGCAAAATATTTTAAAGTTACCTGATTAGAACTTGGAAGAATTCGAAGACAGCGGCTACGATGTCATCGACAAGAGACGGTTGCTCTTCTTCCTCATCCATTAACGTTTCATCTAAAATAAAAATATAGCTATAGAGGTAGCCTTAGATGATGACGGAGAAAAGGCTATAAACGACGGAGACGGAGAAAACTGCCATAGGTCACTTTTAAAAAAATGCGGAAATTTTAATTTTTTTATTTTAACATTTATAGGTTTACACTTGACCGCCATCTCGCCTGATGTTAAACGATGATGCGGTCTACGATGAAGCGTGTTTACCTAGAAGAAACCGATTCACGATTCACAATGTAGGAAGAATTAAAAAGAAGCAGACGGGGCCCACCTTGTAAGTGGAAACCACCACGTATCGTCAACATCAAAGACGTTGACGATGCTTTGCTAAGCCGGAGAAGTGCCTAAGAAAAGGGTTCTTAGTAAATGTGAAAATCAAATAGTAGTAAGTAACGTGAAAATTTTTCAAGATCATGTGTCATCCACGAACCCGCACTTGGCCAGCGTGGAGCATTATGGATTCTACTCTCTCCTTTTGAGAGAAGGTCCCGAGTCCCAGCAGTGGGAACATTTAGTGGGTGTTTATACTGTACTTACAATTATAATAAGTATTCATCAATATTTATTATTTTATTTACCCTCGTCAGGCACGACCACAGATCCTGTAGAGTCCTGATGCAGCTGCCTCGTCGTGGAGGCGGAACGAACGCTCGACCATTTCTTGGATGGACTCACATTGCGCATTAGCTAAAATCATTGCCAGTACATTAACACATTTTCAAACTTTAATGGAACCAGACTAGCGTATTTACATTATTTCAAATTCTAACGCATTTATACTCCTACATCAAACTAAGACTTCTAAAGCGGGAAGAACTATTAGAAATTTGCACGTTCATGCAAAATAGATATTTTATTTTTACTCGGCTTTAGAATTTAATACTTTATCCCAACAGTAAAACACTATAGTATATACAATGGTATTTAACTAAATATGTAAAGATATCCCTCCATTCCCATATATATAATTTAGTAAGTAAATTAAACACACTTACCTTTACACTGCGCAACTAAGCAAATATAACTACAAATGATACAATGCATGGACATATACTGTGCAAACACCAAATACGGACACATAACATATTAATGGTTAACATGACACGCGTGTTATACTAGCGTTTATAGGCAGCCCTTTAGACAACTTTGAAATCTATATTGCAGGCAGGAAGGTCGGCATTCGAAATTGTTAAGTTTTACGTAGTGTGGTATTATGATGTTGAAGTCAACCCAAGCATTGAAGGCTTTTCCCATTACTTTTGATAAAAATTGTGTAATTCAAAGCAAGATATATTCCTCAAAGTTTTGTAATTCATTCACACCGAACTCTTTGGAAAACAAGATTACGAAACGTTTAGACTAAGTATAGTAAGTAATAACCGACTTCAAAAAAGAGGAGGTTTCCCAATCCGTTTTTTATCCATCTTCAAATTTGGCACATTTAAAATAAGTCCTTTCGGCGGAATGATCTACATATTTCTTTGAGTTCATATGGTTGTGTTCATTCAAATAATTTAAAATTAATACAGATGTTGTGGTATAGTAGGTACGAGTATTTGAATATATTCCTGCTGTGAATCGATTCCACTGAAAGCATTTTCAGCATACAGACAAAAGAAGTAAAAATATTGAAAATACCTACAGGGACAGTCTCACCGGTGTTCCCACGGAGTGCTTGGGAATTTATGTATGAATATGCAACCTATAAAAGAACGAAAGCGGGTTGCAAAAATAAAATCAAAAACAATTTGGGAAATATAACAAACCGTTTCAGATAATTAGAACTTAAAGTGCATACAAATAGATACATCGTGCCTTAAAGATAAGCATGATTCATGTTCCCTTGCACATTTCAGTGCGTACAAGCGAGAGGATTTTTCCAATCTTTCATTTAGTTGATACATGTATTTATGTACATTTATTTATAGGTTAGCACAATTGAGACATGCCTCTACTTCAGTGCCTGGTCATTGATTTTTTGATCCACGGGTGTTACAAAACTCTCTTGGAATAATTGCAATCCATAAAAGATTACAACTTCCAAAGAATAACGTACTAAGCATTTCACGTCTATCAAGGTAAAATAATATTTTTGATAATCATTTTAAAAATAACAGTATTCAAACCAGCGCTTAATCGATAAACTGTATCAAATTTCGTAACTGCTTATTGAACAAATATGTCGCAAAAATATTTGTAGACAAAGTTATTCAATTAGAATGGCTACAGAGCTTTGAAACACCTGTACATCGTACACCAAACTATGTATATAGATTCTATAAGAAAGTAAGGTCAAATTAACCGTGATCTGAAAGAATCATACAGCACCACTACATGAACTACTTTTCAAACTACGGTTTTTAAAACAGTGTATCTAGAAGTTTAATTAAGTGAAATGAAGTGGAAAGATACCGAGTGATAACATGGTAAAATATTACTACAATTTCAGCTCTTTGTGAAATAGTGCTAAGTCTTTGCGTCGTGTAACAAAACCAATTCCTGACACGGAACATCCGTTGAAATCAACGATGTTTTAAATACGTATTCAATTATTTATTTATGTTTCCCGCTTAGACTGTTTGATACAATTCCGAATCTACTAACACACTTATTTCGGGAACAGATGAATAATGTACAATGTACACAGACAGCAAAGCTAAATTGTTGTAAAGTTTGTTTTAAATTAAAAACTATAACAAATTTGCAAATATTCAAAATTCTAGTGTTCAATTTAGGGATTTTGGTAAGTATGAGTTATTGATAATGGCACGCGTCCGCAAATGATGTAGGTACACGCCCGCATATTAAAGGCACGCACACGTTCGCGTAAAATATACTTTATAGGTCTAATACACGACAGGAAGTGCGCTACTAAATGACTAAATGAGAACACGTATCGCACAAACTTACTCAGACTACGCTTCTATCAAACCTTATCAGATTTGTAATGTTGTAAGCAAGGTTTGTAACAATAACATGTTAATTATTACTTACAATGTTACTTTATGTTAAGTACTTATTACTTACGTTACTTTATGTGTATTTATCAACTTTGTTGTATGGAGTCAAGAAAGTGTTTTGTATTTATTGTAAATAAAAGTGGCCAAGTGAGAGTCGGACTCGCCCATGAAGGCTTCCGTAGCAGCAAGTAACATAATATAAAAGTTCTTGTTTCAACAATAGTTAATTTATGACGTATTAAAATAAAACTACTAACTAGATCTCATTCAAACCAGTTTTCGTTGACAGTTTACATGGTAATGCAAATCATACATTTTTTTGTAGTTTTGTCATTCTCTTATTTGAGAAGTTACAAGGTGAGGGAGGTAAAAGTCCAAGTCCAAAGTGTGGTACACATTTTACCACTTTGGAAGAGTCTCTCGCGCAAACTATTTAGTTTAGAAAAAAAGTATGTTGAAAAAACCTCAATATCATTTTTGAAGACCTTTCCATAGATAACCTACACGTATGGTTTTGATGGAATTTTTTTTTTTGAGTTTCAGTTCTAAGTATGGGACAACCCTAAAATTTATTGTTTTTTTTTTTCTATTTTTTGTATGAAAATTTTAATGGGGTTCACAGAATCAGTACATCTACTTACTAAGTTTCAATAGTATAGTTCTTATAGTTTCGGAGGAAAGTTGCTGTGACATACGGACGGACGGACAGACAGACATGACGAATCTATAAGGGTCCCGTATTTTGCCATTTGGCTACGGAACCCTAAAAAATGGCTACTTATTCCAAGGTAAAGAGACAAATCATCTTATATCTCGGGATGACGAGTGCAGTGCTGAGCAGTGACTCTTTGTGTTCAAAAATCTCCATGGCACTGTGTTGCCACAAGCAAGCGTGTTGCTCTCCATCAGACACGTGACTTGCTCATCCCGTCATTCTATATTGTCAATAATCCCAATACTTACATAACTTTGTCACTTGCACTTTAATGTATTTAGTATTAAACCTATTATAAGATTATTAAGCCTATTATATTTAATCTATTACGAATAATAAATATAACTTCTTCATCAAAGACACTAATCTCTTTAGCTCCACATAAAATACGCAAAGAAAAGTTTTTTCTTAGTTTTGTTACACGACAAGCAAAATGAGCAGCTACATGAAGTTAGGTGTCGCACAAGCTTACTCGGACTTTCTTAGTGGCGGTCATCCACTTGTCTTTGACCGCGTGTCTGCTCCCGCGATGGAAGGAGACGCCTCGCACCAGCGATCCGTTCGACTTGCCCGCTTCTATACCGGTTAGGGCGCTCTTTTTTTTCGCCTAAATTCCCATTATGATAGCACAAGAGAAAAATCCAGTATTTGTAATTATTTGAAGCGCCGACTTATACGAGGTTCAATCGGATTTGAATTAATTCAGACACGTCCGTTGAGTTTAGAATCTCGAAGTATCAGAAGTTTGTTTAGTTAGAGTGTTCAATTGATAATGAATAACATGCATTTCTAAGTACACTGACTAGTTAAAGTATCGTTCAAAAAGACTAATACCGCACACCATCATTTGGTATACAAAAATGCATACTCTCAGATAAAAGATATCAAATACGATCGAACCCAAAAGCACCTGTCTAATCTAACTCCGTCCTCGACGCAGCCGTGATAGCAAGACGTGAGAATATGAATGTTTGCTCCAACTAGCATTAACCTACATTCAGCGCTTCAAATTAGCACTAATTACCGTGTGGTGGGACTAAGATAGCGGACCGGCATGGAAGTGACGAAGACATAATCAGCGTCAAGACTAATGCGTATATCCAATCGAAAATTATTTTGAAAGAAGCTCACAATCGGTAATTCAAGGGTTAGTACAAAGTTATCAATTGAATGCAAATTGAATGCAATAAAGTTTACGTTACGTACCTTAGGTTTGAAGAGTTCTCTAGCTTCCACAGCAAGAACATAGTAAGTGACTAGTATGACAAATGGGCTCGCTAGAGTTGCCCACATGTGATCATCCGTCACTTCGTATGTAAAGCTTGCAGAGTTAGTCGCGTTTAGGATGACTAATTTCGTCAAACCAAAGTACCTGAAAACAAAACCTCTTTAAGGGCGTGTGGGCCGTAATTTTGATTTTTTTAAAACAACTTTAAGACCTTTAAAATAGTGTATTAAGCTCTGAAAAAAATATATGTAATAGTTAAGGATCTAATCTAGTGTAATTCGCAGTCAGTAACACGATTTAATGAATTTTACTTGATAGAAAAAAATCCCAAAGTTACCCCTTTTCAAAAAGTTATTTCAAGTTTATGACTAAACTAATGAATTTTTTTACTAAATTTTTGTACTCAACGAAAGCCACTAAAAAGTTATAGATGCATTCGCAGAGTTTGACTTGATAAAAAGTATCAGTTATTCACTATGTTTTAATATCTATACTAATATTATAAAGCTGAAGAGTTTGTTTGTTTGTTTGTTTGTTTGTTTGTTTGTTTGCTTGAACGCTAGGATCTCGGGAAGTACTGGTCCGAATTGAAAGATTATTTTTCTATTCGATAGTCCATTTATCGAGGAAGGCTTTAGGTTATAGAAAATATTTCTACTATTCATTGAAGCGGAGCATGAAACAAGAATGTAACAAAATCGGGAAAAAATATTCCCTTTTAGAGAGTTTTCGTACATTTCGTGCTTTGACATGACACATGACAGCATGTGTCAAAGATTGCGTCATTGAATTTCAGTAATCTGTGCCTCGAATATAAACCTTTGCTATTTTTTTTTTTCTAAATCTGAGTTGGTACGACCAATTTCCGACAGGTGGCGTAGCAGGTTGCTGAAGAGGTTTTTTTGTTTGTAATCGATATTCTCAAGAATGAGTGAACCGATTTCAGTCATTCTTTCACCGTTGGATATGTACGGGATCCCGATGAGTGCTATATAATATACCACGGGCGAAGCCGGGGCGGGCATCTAGTCTACCATATATATAGCGCGCCGTTCGGCAAGCCTGATCAGTCGCGTTTCGGCGCTCACGGACGACGGGCCTGTGCTTGATTTTGCAATTTTGACAACCGATAAATTTTAAATATTACGATCATAGTGCCACAGTATAACAATATCAGTAGGTATTACTAGTGAAGCACGCTATGATCTTGATTTTTGATACCGTTTTCATTGGAATTGCAAATAGACGCTGATACTAATTAGTACGCTGTTTATTTTATGTTGTAGACCAGAAGGAGTCTCAAAAACTGACGTCGATACCACATCAGTAAAAATTCAATGCGGATGCAATGGAAAATAGATAAGTATCGGTAAAATATTCGTCCGTTAAATCAGAGATCGGGATAAGGAAATAATGAGAGGGAGAAATCCCTGCGTAAATCCCCAAGTTAGGTATCATTTATGATACCTAACTTGCATTTATATGCCATTTAGGTAAATTCTTTGGTAGTAAGGTACTTAGTACCTACTTAGAAGAAAAGTCCTCACATACAGATTTTACCACTTTGGAAGAGACTTTCGCGCAAACTATTCAGTTTAGAAAAAAATGTTAGGAACTTCAATACAATTTTGAACACCTTTCCATAGATACACGTATGGTTTTGTTAGAATTTTTATTTGTTTTATACTTTTCCAAGTTTGTGACACCACCAAAATTTATTGTTTTTTTTATTGTATGAAAATGTTAATATTGTTCATAGAAATTTAGACATTCGACCAAATTTGATAAGAAGCCTTTTAGGCAGTAAAATTACTCGTAGAATTTAACTCTGCACTAAATTTCCGATTCGTATTTTTTATATAGGTAAGGTTTAGAATCATTTCCTGAGCATAAAATCACAAAATAATAACAAATCCAGGTTGAGCTTCAAGCGCCAGCTCGAAAAAACGTTTTTGGCTGATATTCTGAAAAAGTTATAAAGCCTATTATTATTGTAGAAAATAAAATTTCCCATCTAGTGTTGCCAGTAAACTTTATTTTCGAACTTACCGATTACGATTTATTATGTCAAATTTGATGATAACAATGTAAAAATAATAAGATGTAAATTCTGTTCCCAGTAGCATAAACATGTCCCTTTTTACCGGAATGGAAGAAGGGTTATGTTTTTCGCGCGTATCTTTTATGTTTGTAAATCTTTTATTTCCACATATCTTCCAAACGGCTGGATGGATTTTGGTAACAAAGATATTCTAAGACTAGTCTGACTCGCCAAAGTGTCCCTAGATAGTAGGTAATATTTTTTTTACGTAGATTTTTTTTGTAGTCGGGGTTTTAAATTAAAGTTTTCTATCATATTGCTCGTTGCTCCAATAAAACAGCACTGTTCATCATCATGACTAAAGAGTTGAACGAAGAGTTTGGTCTCCACTTTTGTAATAAGAACAACTAAGCTGTGAAACGCATTGCCAGAGTGGGTTTTGTAGAAGGTTCGAACCTTGGGGTTACGAGGTACACTGTGCTTGTTTCTATTAGAGAAACAAGTTCCATCGTAGACCACATCATTTACATCCACTATTATCGGCATCATCGCAATCGTATCATTAAATGGGTTATAAATCGTAAACGGTAAGTTTTACAAAAAAAGTTTACTAGCAACAAAAGATGCAAAATTTTATTTTCTACAATTATTGTCAAAATATATAGTTTCCAAAATATCGTCTAAAATAGTTTTTTTCAATTGGCGTTTGAAGCTCTACCTGGATCTGTGAGCATTTTGTAATTTTATGCTCAGTAAGTGATCTTTACCTCATAGAAAAAAATTGGATTAGAAATTTATTGCAAAGTTGACCAAACACCTTATATTTTTACTGGCCTTTCATTACGTTTCAGCACATTTTTTTTAATTTTTGACGAACTTGTGAATTACTAGGAAACATTTTAAAAAGATGAATGAAATTGGAAAAGCCGTTCTCAACTTATAGTGTGACCAAAAAGAAAAGGTTGAGTTTTGTATATCTACGAGTATAGATAAATTTAATATTTCTTCGTTTCACTTCACAATTTACAAAATTGTTATCACTAGTATAAACAGTATAAACAAATCTTGAACAAAAAATGAGTTTAAATTACACAGTCCAATATTTTAATGTTATTTCTGCACTGTGCCACCGATTCAGCGGTCGGTGACGGTCGCGAGAACAAGACAGCGTTAAATCCCTAATTTGACAGAACTACCTAGCCTTAACTCAGCGATAATAAACTTAGTTTAACGCCGGAAGGTCACGGGAGTCGATTTCCGGCCTAGCTTATGTATGAATGGTGAATTCAAATGTCTAGTAGGTGTTCATTGGCATATCTTTATATTTAAATTGTGATATTTCCATCATAAGCAAACATATGAGTATACCTAAGTATGAAACATAATATTATCCAAATAATTGCTCAGTTAGTAGTTAGAACACAGGTTAGGTGAGTATATTTTCAGTTTTAATTATCGTCCGCGTGTCAACTACAGCTACGATTAGTGAATCATGTCATGATATTTGCAAATAAAATTTTATAGACATTATAGTAGGGTACGGCTAGTTTGTTTGTCGAATACATTACAGATACTGCTAATTGTTGAAGAATATGTGCTATTAAGAAATTCATCGAACCTTAAAAAGTTTTTTGACGTCAGTCAACCTTGTAAAACAGGGTAGTTTTTTTTTTAAATAAAGATTGACGAGACGTCCAGGACATGCGCCTAATGGTAAGCAACATGCCTGCCTCATAACAGCACAGTGATACGCAGCTATTGGAGCATGAAGAGTCCAAATCATTACCTAGCACTGCACTGCGCTCGTCGCCCAGATATCTAAGATACGAGGGTCAAACTGAAAGTTCTTAGAAAATCAAAAACTGATTACATTAGCCAGTTATTAGTTTTATTATATCTTTTCAAAATATTGTCCATTCACGTCAATACACCGCTGCATGCGATGGAACCACTGGGAAAATCACTTTGCCCACTCGTCCTTAGGGGTCTCTTCAATGGCATCGCGATACGCAGCCACCGCTTCTTCAGCATTCATAAACCGCTTTCCTTTAAGTTTTTCTTTAATTTTTGACAATAAATAAAAATCACAAGGCGCGAGGTCGGGGCTATACGGCGGGTGACCCAGTAATTCAACGTTTGATGTCGCCAAATAGTCGATCGTTCGCTTGGCGGTGTGCGATGAGGCGTTGTCGTGGTGAAGGAGGATCCTACTGCGAGGTCGTTTCTCTCGAACTTTTTCCAAGACAAGTGGCAAACAATTGGTAGTGTACCATTCTGCAGAAACTGTTTTTGATCCTCTAACACAATTGTTGCGAAATGACCTATCCTTCCAAAGAACAAGGCCACCATTTTTTTCCCCGCACTTCGATCTCTCTTCACTTTAGTTGGCAACTCCTCGAAAGGAAACACCCACTGAGCAGATTGTATTTTGGTTTCAGGATCATAACAGTAAATCCAGCTTTCGTCACCTGTTAGTATATCGAACACAGCATTTGAGTCACCTCCGTTAAATCTTTCAATCATTTTACGGCACCAATCCACACGATGGAGTTTTTGAGCCTCAGTCAAATTATGAGGTATCCACCGGGCGCAAAGCTTCCTGACCGCTAAATGTTCGTGTAGGATTTTGTGCACTTGACTCATACCGATGCCTAAGCTTGTCCGAATCTGCTGATAGGTCACTCTTTGTCAGTCTCTATCATACGCCGCACAACACAGATGTTATCTTCAGTCGTCGCCGTAGAAGGCCGTCCCTCACGTAAATCATCAGTGAGATTAGTGCGACCACGTTTAAACTCATTAAACCAGTTGTAAACAGTCGCACGAGATGGGGCTTCATCGTGAAAGGCCAATCGTAGTCTATCATAACTTTCTTGTTGACTTAAATGACATCGAAAGTCATAAAAAATCATTGCACGAAAATTTTCTCGTGTTAAATTCATGTTGACGTGACACAGACAATTTTCAATTAGCCGCCAAATCGTAAAACAAATGACAAATGAATGAAGTATATACTCAGTAATATTGACAAAGAGTTCTATTTTCAAATTATAGAATTATTTTTTTATTATATTGTTTATAAGTGGCCAGTTCTAAGGACTTTCAGTTTGACCCTCGTATTATATCTCTAAGCCCTGTAATTTCTCTGTAAACATTACCCTTCAAACTGGAACACAGTAATGTTTGCACATTACTTCTTGGCGGTAGAATAACTGGCAAAGGTGCGGTACTTCCCCAGGCGGACTCTGCTAGGAGCCCTACCACTACAAAAGATTAAATGTTAAATGAGTAATGACTTTAATCACAGCTAAGTGACATTTTTCCAAAAATCTAGCAAATTTTTATAAAGTTAAAGAAACAAAAAACAAGCGTTAGGTGATGATAAAATCGGATAATTTACTAGTTCACGAAATCTTGATAATCTAAGTTACGATGCCACAGACAACTCTTTTATTTACACTTATAACACTCCTTCTGTATGTCCAAAAATTAAAAACAGAAGTTTGTACAGTACCTAGCCATGTCCATATCAGGCGGATAAAGTTCAATTAGCCACGTGCATTGGTAGACAAGCAGACCGGCTATATGCACGGCCATGATGGCCATAATACAGCGGCCGATGACTGCAAACCCCTTCTCTAGAGGACGGCCCACGGCCCAGGCCGTCGCAGATCCCATGAACACCAAGAAATAGATCCCTGATGTCACACTCGGTCGCATTATGCCGGAGAACATTATCATGAACAGACACATGTATTTCCCTGAAAGAAAATAGCGTAGCGATAACATAACCATATTTCATCCATCATTAGAATAATTACTTTTCTACACAGGGAAAATCCAAAATTGATGCGATGACACCATATAATTTAAGGGCGCGATATGTTCATTAGTACTCTCGAAATTTGGGATGTAATTTTTTCTTTCATTCCATTTGTCGAATTCTTATTTAATACATTTTGATAAGGAACCCAATTTTGTAACATCGAAATATTCTCATGCTTAAGATCAATTATTGAGTTTACAGTGTAAGTAAATTTAACTTAAAACAGGAGTACTATTACTCTTGTTTGTAACGAAAACTTTTGGCAAGCTTATCTGAAAAATATAGATTGAATATTTTCGTGTACCTGCACTGACCAACATGGGATACTGTTGGTATTTAGCATCTTTCTTCTGGTTCGATGGCGGCGGAATCGCGCATACCTTCTTAACGATTAGATACACGCTCAGCGCTACTCCTGTCATCACTAGCTGTAAATAAGAAGAACGATCAGTGCAATCAATTACATAGCATAGGGTATCAGCCCACTAAATGGTCTCACTGGTGCGACTCGGGGCCTTCTCTTGCTAGGAGAGAGTCTAGGAGTCTAGGCCATACCTAATCCACTACGCTGGCCCTGTGCGGGTTGGTATCCACATTACCTCGAAAGATTCTGGGTACTGGTACTCAAGATGTTTTCCTTCACCGTTTTAAGTTAGCGGCATTACGCATATGACTTCGAAAAGATAGTGGTGCGTGTGGGATTTGAATCCGGGGGCTACGGAACGGCAGTTTCTTCCGACTAGACCAGCCGACCCAGCCATAACTTACAGTTAATTACATAAATAAATGTAATTTCTTTATACATTGGCGTAGGACTTTTTAGAGTCCACCTGGAAAAGTATATTACACTTATGAAAGTTATTCTATCAACAAGCAGTAATTTGCAAACTTTGCTATGTTTTGATTTGATGGGCAATGTTTCCAGAAAGTGTCTTAAAATTACAAAGCTTATATACATATTTAGATTGGCAGTTATAAATTTTGGAATCAACAGATTGTACCAACGTCATCGATAGTCGGCACCCGGAGTCTGTGGTGTGGCTAATTTAAATAAAAATAAAAAATAAATCCTACAGGCAAGGGTTTTTTTTAAATAAAGAGTGACGAGACGATCAGGACATGTGCCTGATGGTAAGCAACATGCCTGCCACATAACAGCACAGTGATACGCAGCTATTGGAACACGAAGAGTCCAAATCATTACCTAGCACTGCACTGCGCTCATCCCCCAGAGATCTAAGATGTTATATATCTCTAAGCCCTAGTATGGTGAAACACTCAATAACATAAAAATAAATTAGTAATATTTTACCTCAGGTGCCAAATAATGGACTGCCATCAGGGGGATCTATGCCGGAGTATGTGACCAGCCCCAGGTTTAGACCTATTTGTTCGATAATAGGATATTCCTCCAGTATAGAACCGTAGGGAGCGAATCCGGCCAGGACGCTGTGCCAAGCCGCGTGAGACAGGAGCATCAACCACGATACTACCATCGTGAGCAGGAGAAACTTTCCCCGCCATCCTGAAAAAAATGTAGGATTTATCAAGAAACGTTTTGGGTTGTGTTTTGAAAGGTTCAAGATAAAAAAAACTTTGTCATGAGAAAAACTACAAAAGTACTACTATTACCTAATGTTTTTTTTTTTTCGAGAATAACAGTAAATTAAGCTTGTTGTCGTTGAATCGTAATTTTGCCCCGCAGAACAATAATACAAAACCCAATCTTGCTCCGTACGTCACATGACATCGTGGTAACTTAAATATCTCCTTGCGAGAAAAGCCCCCGAGTCCGAGTCCCGCAGTGGGAACATTTAGTGGTCTGCTTATACATATCCCTATCTCTATATATAAAAACGTTATGTTCGTTTGTGTACGCTTCAAAAACTCGAAAAAGTTCTGCACCAATCGAGCTGAAATTTTAGAATGTTTTTTTCAAATTTTTGCATCACAATGTGCCACAGCGAATCGTGGCAGGGTACAGCTAGTGTACTTATATTTTTTCTATTCTGCATCATAGTCTATACAAGGTCTATAAAATGCATATGTTTATTGGCTTACGTATTTGGAATTACGACAAACCCTCGGCAGCGAACCGTCGCGTCAAGCCGCTTTTATTGCTTCATAGGGTTGGAGACTTTGACGCTATCACTTCATCGCAATAAAAAGAACTGCGTCTATTTGGGTTCGCGAGAAACCATGACAATACAGAGCCTAGCACGGTGCCGGAGAATCGTAAAGAGGAATTAAATGACGGCTTTGTATACTCCCCCCCCTGGTCGTCACTTCACTACGAATGTACGAATATAGGTACAAAGTCCGGTGACTGGAGATATATGTAACTGGAAAGTGTTTTACTTGTTTCTAGGCGTAAACATCAAGCAAGTTAGAAAATTGCATAGGACTTGCTAAATGTAACGTTAATGGATGAGAGTAATAATATAATAACCTATCGAAATGGTACTTCGCTTAACCCAGAGGAGTAATTTATAGTAAGTACCTAATGTAAATCTAAGTCATAAATAACATCAACATGGATATGTGCAAGTTCGATGATTCTTTAAAAAAATCAGTGACTGAGTAATACCATTCTATTACGAGTACTATTAGATTTATAGCATATTTTGATATTTCTGTATATTAGTTTTATCTTATTTATATTTTATTAGTTAATTTTATAAGTATCGTAAGTATTCTGTATTCGTATGCATATTTATTTTAAAGGTTACTTGGTTAGGTTGCTTGGAAGATATCTTGCTTTTGGTTTTTTAACCCCCGACCAAAAAAAGGGGTGTTATAAGTTTGACGTCGATGTCTGTCTGTCTGTCTGTCTGTCTGTCTGTGTGTGTGTCTGTCTGTGGCACCGTAGAGCTCAAACGGATGCGCCGATTTCGATGCGTTTTTTTTTATTTGAAAGTTAATATCCGTGCGGGTGTTCTTAGCTATGTTTGGTTAATATCGATTCAAAATGGCCGCCTCCACAAAATGGCGGACAAAATATTTCTTCACAACCTACCTCAATATGGGTATCAAATGAAAGGGCTTGACTAGCAGAGTACTATACGCTATAACAAATTTCAAATCCAAGATGGCTGCCACCACAAAATGGCGAATTATATGTTTTTTTTCACTACTACCGCAATATGGGTATCAAACGAAAGGGCTTGACTAGTAGAATACTTTGCACTATGACAAATTTCAAATCCAAGATGGCTGCTACCACAAAATGGCGAATTACATTTCTTTTTTCACAATTTCCTTAATATGGGTATCAAATGAAAGGGCTTGACTAGTAGAATGTTGTACAGATAACAAATTTAAGGTAGTCGGGGGTTAATTAAAATTTTTAATTTTGTTCTTGTTATAAAGTATGTTACGCGCTATCACCGTCAATTACGACTCGATTTTATTGGTTATTTTTTTGTTTGGCGAATGCTACACGCTCGATATTTATTGTGATATCTGGATCGTAATCCAGGATCACGATATTTATCGAGTCTGTAGTATAGCGTATCACGGAGCGTGATAAGAATCGACGATCGGATTAGACAACGGCGACGTTAGTGATTGATTCATATGAAATTTGGTCGAGTGTCCGAATTTAATTTTATATTGAAGTAGATTTTAGTTACATTGAAATGGTTTCGGAGAAAATAAATTATTTTATTTTTAACCCCCGACCAAAAAAAGGGGTGTTATAAGTTTGAAAGTTTGACGTCGATGTGTCTGTCTGTTGTCTGTCTGTCTGTCTGTCTGTGTGTGTCTGTCTGTGGCACCGTAGAGCTCAAACGGATGGACCGATTTCGATGCGGTTTTTTTTATTTGAAAGTTAATATCCGTGCGGATGTTCTTAGCTATGTTTGGTTAATATTGATTCAAGATGGCCGCCGCCACAAATAGCGGACAAAATATTTCTTCACAACCTACCACAATATGGGTTTCAAATGAAAGTGCTTAACTAGTAGAATGCTGTACACTATAAAAAAAATTCAAATCCAAGATGGTCGCCACCACAAAATGACGAATTATATTATTTTTTTTCACTACTACCTCAATATGGGTATCAAACGAAAGGGCTTGACTAGTAGATAATATTGCACTATGACAAATTTCAAATCCAAGATGGCCGCTTCTACAAAATGGCGAAATACGTTTCTTTTTCACAACTCCCTTAATATGGGTATCAAATGAAAGGGCTTGACTAGTAGAATGTCGTACAGATAACAAATCTGAGGTAGTCGGGGGTTAATCAAAATTTTTAATTTTGTTCTTGTTTATTTTGTGGGTGCAATAGAGAGCATATATTCTTTGCATTGTGAACAAACACAAAATGCTAGCTTAACAACACAAATGTAAACGGAAGGCAAATTAAGTCTAGAATTCCCGATTTTGTAAACGACTCCTATAAATAGGTAATCCGACAGACAACTTATTACGAAAATGATTTATTATTAACAATCGGTATATGTTATGGATCAAGAACAAAGTTTACTGTCATACTCGTATTATATTTACGTGTGCAGGAAAAAAATATTTAACAAGGATAACACAACACGTCTGAAATAGATGTTTCGAGCCTTTGTTTATTACGATAAGGTAAATGTAAAATTAAATACACTAATGTCAAACAGGGCAGTGTTATAATGTTTATATACATAGTCGGGGCTTAATCACGAATAATTCATTGTTTAAATACCTCGACGTTTAGGCAGCTCGAGTCTTCTCGTGACCACGGCGTTTGTAACGCTGTCGAAACGTCGAGGTATTTAAACAATGAATTATTTTATTTTAGCGTTTTTAAATATTACCATGTATTGTTATTTGTTATCCTCACTCCGCAGAAGAATTGCCTCGGGTCTAATGCCTAACTTAAAAGTGTCTTAACTTCAACATTGCTCTCTCTTTATTTTCGATTGAAATCCAAGAAAGAGCAATATGGAATGCCATAGCCGTTATTATATTATTAGGGCATAATATATCTTGTTGACGGCTGACATTGACATCTGCTTGACTGATTATTAGAACTAAAACTTGTGTCGCCTGACTTATTATTTTTTAGGAATCTCTTTATTTTCGATTGAAATTCAAGAAAGAGAAATAGACAACGGCATAGCCGTTATTATATTATTAGGGCATACTGGGCATAATATATCTTGTTGTCGGCTGACTGATTATCATTAGAACTAAAACTTGTGTCGTCTGACTTATTATTTTCGTGGGATTTAGGAGGTCGACATATGCCTAGTTTGGGGTACTGGTGATATGTTAATAGATCCTGAGGAGGTCGTCTACTTCGCAGGTGAGATTTATGGAGGCTGCCGATGGTGTAACAAAAAAACAGCGCAATTACGATTACCGAGAGCTGAGCACTCGGCTGAACCCAACGATGTCCATTTAGCGGCGGCGGTACGGTCGTCCGGGTCACTCAGTATGTCTCTCGGTCGTTGTCGTAGATGGCGGAATTGAGTGAGTGTGAAACTTGTCGAGTAATTGGGTGCTCGGGCTACGAGAAAGAGCAACCCCAAGGTGTGAAGCCGGCGGCGGGAGATAAATTTCATGTAATGAGTGATCGAGCGTAAATCAGTTACAGATTGACGCAAAAGCTTTCATATTGTTAGATGTGTGTTGCAGCGCCTTCTTTAATTTTGTTACTGATACATGTATGATACTTTGGTTTCGTGAGTGATTTTCGGTTTCTTGGTATCAACACTTTTTCTTCGAAATCTCGGTCTGAAATTTTGGATCTTGATCAAAATGATAAGCAGATTCCGAATATCTAAAATACTGTTATGATACTATGATAGTTATACTTAATAATAGTTGTTTAAATTATATTTCTTGTAATCTATTAAGTTGATAGGTGATTAAATTAAGCGATAACTTCGATTTAACTAATGTTTTTTTTTAGACGCTGAAAGCTTGTAAATGGGCTTTGTTTATTTACGAGTAAAACTTTGGATATCGACAATCTCGCACAATTTTATAATAGCAAAACCATCAATTTGAGACTGTAAACTTGAAAACGCTGTGTATTAGTCTTATTTAAATCCCGACGTTGAGTGTCCCCGTAGGGTGCACGCTGTCACATTGTTGCGGAAACACTGGTTGTTCGGACTCTTCATAAACCTTTATTCACACACTTGACATAAACCTTTATTCACACAGTTCACTAATTTTACTAGAATTAATAAACTAATACTACACAATCACAAATAATCAATGTCCCATATATTTTCGGTAATTATCACACGCTAACTTTGGCAACACTGGATTTGTAATGCGCAATATTGTTTTAGCAAATGAAGATTTGTTTTAATATTTAAAATGTGGAAATCAGTAACTGAATTATGTATCTACCAGTGAAACGTGATTCCTGGATGTTTTTTTGCGTTGGTTACTACTTTTTTCGTTTGCGTTGGCTTTTACAGCATTTCACTACACAAGACGTTCTGTGTGTTGAGATTTTTCTTTAACCTAAAACGTGTCGGCTGGCTGAGGTTTGCGCGCGTAATGGCCGACTTTTGTGAGTATGTATGAGTGTCAACCTGTATGTGACAGGGAACTGGCCGACTTGACTTGACACAGTGCTTGTGTTAGCGAGACTACGTCCGTTATTTTCATACGTCCATGAATAATAGTTACAGAATGATCATTAGTAGTCCCTACGTTTTATCGTAAGTTTTACGGTTCAACCAGATAAGGCCCGGCCTCAAAAAGAGTCGCTAACATTGGCTTCAGCACACTTTCCCGATACCCGCTGCAATAACTCATTGCGTAACGAAACTGTTTATTTAAACTGCTGTAAAATTTCGCATAAGTATTTAACGGTTCGATTTTTAAAGTTATAAAAACAGCCGGTAGGCACGGGCGTTTTTTATTTCAATCTCACCTTGATATTTCTCTCCTTAGCTGAACTAAAACTAGCACTGTAGAGCTAAAGGGCAAAATTTAACGATAATTGTAACTTCGAAATAAGAATGTAGGGTATACAAGGTCTGTCTTCATAGTGAACAACCGAACCGAAGTCCGAACAACCAGTGTTTCCGCAACAATGTGACAGCGTGCACCCTACGGGGACACTCAACGTCGGAATTTAAATAAGACTAATACACAGCGTTTTCAAGTTTACAGTCTCAAATTGATGGTTTTGCTATTATAAAATTGTGCGAGATTGTCGATATCCAAAGTTTTACTCGTAAATAAACAAAGCCCATTTACAAGCTTTCAGCGTCTAAAAAAACATTAGTTAAATCGAAGTTATCGCTTAATTTAATCACCTATCAACTTAATAGATTACAAGAAATATAATTTAAACAACTATTATTAAGTATAACTATCATAGTATCATAACAGTATTTTAGATATTCGGAATCTGCTTATCATTTAGATCAAGATCCAAAATTTCAGACCGAGATTTCGTAGAAAAAGTGTTGATACCAAGAAACCGAAAATCACTCACGAAACCAAAGTATCATACATGTATCAGTAACAAAATTAAAGAAGGTGCTGCAACACACATCTAACAGTATGAAAGCTTTTGCGTCAATCTGTAACTTATTGAGTTCTAATAGTTAACTGATAATGCTTACCGTTGATCGTCCGATGGTCAGGCACTTGTGCAAGTGGCGCTAGTAAGAATAGCAGGAGGTATACTAATGAGAGGCCGAATGGTCGAAGTGCTATACCTGGAAAAGAAAATAATACTTAAATAGGTAGTAAATACTATATCTATTTCAACATGATGTAATGTTTTTTTATAGTACCTACAGAGTAATGGGACGGGACGGGACAGGACATATTTATTTGCCTGATGGTAAGCAACACGCCTGCCCTTAGCAACAGTGTCACGCAATACTAGAACACGAAAAATCCAAATCATTACCTAGCGCTGATGGCTGCGTTCGTCACCCAGAGATTTAAGATGATGATGATCTCTAAGCCCTGTAATATCTCCGAAAAATCTAATACTTTTCAGAAGTTCAGCCGGTTCATAGTTAGTCACTCAATAAAATGGTCATAGATAATTGATTAATGGAGGAAATTAATTGTAAGCAATCAATCGACCTATTTGCTGTTTCAGTTGTCCGAAAACGGCTTGTATTCCTATCACTTACGATCTATTCAAAATACCCAACAAAAAATAAACCGAACACAAAAGAAGATATCTAGTATAGCATAGGAAAACGCAATAAGGGGAAAGTCGCAGACGCTATAAATCACGAACCTCGCGGCGCCCTGAGGCCTATACGTAGGCACCGATTTCGGGTCTCCCCACAGTTATCAACGCAGGCTTAGCATCTGATTCCCTAATAGCCGTGAAGTTTTTAATTCATATTAACAATTTCATAAAGATTATAAGATGAACCGGATATAGTGCTGGTTTCAGCTATTAGTGAATCTTTAAGACTGTCAAGCCGATTTTTATTAATTCGATTACTTTTTAGTGTTAGCTAAGTCAGCGGCAGTCTGCGAATAGGGAGAGATGGCGGGAGATCGTACAGAGAGCCGAGAGAGAGAGAGAGACGTGGACGCCTCTTCGAGACCATGACCGCTCTGCCAAGAGCCATACGATGAAGAAGAAGAATAAGTTAGCGAAGTGTAATTTATTAACCGGACCAATAAATTGAACACAACTTTATTTAACAGGATCAAATGTGATAGTGTTCTGTTCTTGCATATTAAATTTAAAAAGATTTAAAATCTTGTCAAGTTTAATCAGTGTTATGATTAGAACGGATAATGAATTTGTCTCAGTTCGAAATACATCAATTGGTATTGAACGTGGTCAACGGTCGGCATCATCAATGCCGTATCGACAAGTGTGAAGAGAATCTTTGCCAACCCATTTTTTCGACTACTATTTTCTCTTCGAAAGGCTTATAATATAAATTTACTTAGTGTTGCGCGTTATTCTAACCTTGATCTAACTTTCAGGCTAGAATTAGCATCGATAAAGTGTTTATTTTCACAAACATTTTCACTGCGTGGGTCGAAGGGAAATACGTAAGTATTTAGAAACGAAACAAAACTAGCAAGAATCGTTTAGTCAAGAACAATTTGCAAGTTGATTACAGTGTCTATGAAAGACAAATTTGATAATAATCGCAAAATAATTTTATAGAAAAGATTCTGAACGCAAAAATCTGAAATATATATGGGAATTTAAAAAAACGTTTGAGTTGAATCATCTGTGAATCGTAACCAGACCCCAACTTCAATGAGGTCACAATTACTCGTAATTTTAAACATTTTAACATCTGCTTTTGATGAAGACGTTTGATTAGACCCCTAGGTTTAGATAGGTACGATCTGGTGATTCTGACACAATACTCGTATCCTGTCCGGTACTTTAGATTAACATTCAGTCATTCCAGTTTAATAACTCGAAATGTCTAAAAATCAAATGCGGCCATAAAAATACACATAAATATAGCTTCTGGCAGCTCTCTCTTGCTTTACCGGCTATTCTACAGTAATGGTCGAATTTATTCAGAATGGGAAGTGCCATTTTATACGATCCTCTTCTTCCTCTTAGATATACGAAACTATTTGACAGAAACTTGAAATTGAAGTTAAAGAGTGGTAATCCAATGATAAAGACATACGACCTTACGGCTGTAAGTTCCCCATCTGCATCTTTAGTACCTTTTAATTGCGAATGTACAGCATCAACAAAGGTAAAAAACATCGTGATATAATTAACATATTCCCATGACGAAACATCTTATAATCATACGAGGAATTTTACCAACCTTCACTTGACCACTGTTGTGGATGCTAGTTATGACTTACTTATATTCTCAAGAAAAATATTCTGAGTCCCATTAGTAGAAACACAAAGTGGGTTGTTAGCCTTCTCATATACTAAAATGACAATTATCTGAACCATAGGGATTAGAGACTCCCGCCGTTTTTATGAAATGACCATCCTGCACAATACAAAATTTGATTCAAATTTGTTAAGGCCCCAAAATATAAAGTAGGTACCATTGAAGTACCTGGAAGTTCTGTATGCAAATGTATGTTAGCCCCTAAATACATTTGCATACAAAATTTGATGTACTTTTGAATTGCATTCAATGTGATGGTATAAACGAGAGAGTGTGTCGATGTCTGCCACCGCTATTACCGACCGAAATGCCAGAGTAACATTTAGAATTTGTTCTACTTTGTTTATACTTCGCCCCACTTTGCTGGTTTAACCGCGCATCCACAAAAAACTTTTGTTTATTATGTTTTCAATTTTTTTTTATCAATAAGTGATGATTATTATCCAAATTACGTAATTCTCTACGCACTGTATAATATCGTAAATAAAAATGTTTTGTTGTCTTAATTCCTTCCAATGTAAATACTAAAAATACCTAAAAAAATCGGTAATTAAACTACCCAGGAATACTATCAATGAAGATATATGAAGATGTGGGTTTTACATTATGGACAATGGGTTGACAACCTATCAATTCCTACAAACTAACAATGTCGAGAACCCTCAAAACTCGTTCAAGTAAGTTCACAACAACTTATATCAGCTCTACATAGCCTTATCAATTACCATATAATATCTATTCAATGACCTTATAGGAAATCAAGGCCCCTCAAACAAAACATCATCAGTTGCAAAAATATTTTAAAAAATTCGAGAAGGGTGCAAAATTATATCAAAATTTTGTTAAAAGGTTAAAACACAGCAATGTATGCCAGTTGGGTCACTGACTTGTGACAGTCGGATTAGTGTTATCCATTTCCAGCGATTTTTTTTTTTTTTTCTTAAATAAGGAGTGACGAGACGATCAGGACATGTGCCTGATGGTAAGCAACATGCCTGACACATAACAGCACAATGACACGCAGCTATTGGAACACGAAGAGTCCAAATCATTACCTAGCACTGCACTGCGCTCGTCACCCAGAGATCTAAGATCTTATATCTCTAAGCCCTGTAATTTCTCTGGAAATTACAGGTCTTGATTAGTTTTATTTTCGTTTACATTCTGAATTGCAATCATTTACTAAAACGTTCTCCTAAGGTGTGTCGAAACACATCGTTTTCAGAAGTATTGAATAATGCATGGCTATGATAAACCTTTGAGATCCAAAATACGATCAATGATCAAACTTTTAATAGAATCACCAGACATCTAGACTCCTATAGATCAGGTTAGATTAGGTAAGCCAAACGTCGATGAACTCATATCTAACAACTAACATTATCGTTATTTTGATTATAAACATATTGCGATATGGTAATGTAAATATAGGTCAGTCATTCATTATTCGTTATCTAAGAATGTTCACGTAATTTTATTTTATGGCACATTCCTCCTATCCGAGTTCCTTATGATAAAATATATACCTATGGGTACCTATAATGATGATGTGGCCTAAAATTGTCCCAACAATATTAAATTTTATCCACGGGACATGACTGTAATATTAACTTAGTATCGAATTCTGAAAGTAAGACAGTACTGCCAGTGTTTCGCAACACTTATTACAATAGAGGACAATTTATCATAATTATAAGTTTTGGTCAAAAGGTCCATTTCTCCTCTTGAATTCTATAGAGCCTAATAAGGAGAATAGTTACGTAAAAACTTGGCAATCGTTCAAATTCAGCCGGGATAACTTCACGTCATATCAGAAGACGACGTTGTTCAATAAGTGCTTGGATACAATGAGTTAGAAAATATTAGTAGGAGATCCCGCTATACAACGACCATCACCGAGCTGGTTATTGGGTGAAAAGTGTTTTATATTCAATTTATATTTCAACAAATATATATATATTGCAAATGGGTTGTCTAAAATAATTCAGTTCCGTCCCCCCGCCTGCCCGTCACCTGACACGTTCGCGGGCGAAAATCTCACCCGCGGCGACTGCGAAACCGCTAAAATCAGCGGTCTCGTAAATTTTGAATCTATACTAATACTAGCGGCCCGCCCCGGCTTCGCCCGTGGTACATATATATAACCTATAGCATTTAAGGATTACGAAAGAACGGTGAATGATTTTTTTAAATCGGTCCAGAAGTTCCCGAGATTAGCGTGTTCAAACTATAAATATGCTATAGGCTACTTTTGATCCCCAAATTATCGTGCTGTTTACTGGGTCAGAAGTGACACCTGTAGACAACTGGCGGGGATAACTAATTAAATGACGATTGGTCAGTTAACGACCGGGGATGAAAAATGATTAAATTACTAAAATGGCTATTAAAAAATAAGGGGTGATCGTAGAAGGGTGAAAATTAAGGATTGTATGTATTTTGTATGTTGTATCATAAAAAAAATAGAAATTAAAAATGTTGTCTAAAAAATAAAAAAAATAATTTAGGGGTGGACTACCCCTAACATATAGGGGGATGAAAAATAGATGTTGGCCGATTCTCATAGATACAGGATAAGCACAAAAAAAATTCATCAAAATCGGTCAAGCCGTTTCGGAGGAGTATGGCAACGAAAACTGTGACACGAGAATTTTATATATTAGATTATAAAGCTGAAGAGTTTGTTTGTTTGTTTGAACGCTAGGATCTTGGGAAGTACTGGTCGGAATTGAAAGATGCTTTTTCTATTGGATAGTCCATTTATCGCTATAGAACATAACGCTACTATTAATAGAAGCGGAGCATGAATCAAGAATGTAACAAAATCGGGAAATATATTCCTATTGAGAGTTTTCGTACGTTTCGTGCTTTGATATAACACATGACAGCATGTGTCTAAGATTGCGTCATTGAATATAAATTTTGCTAATCAAATTTGTTTCTAAATGTGAGTTGGTACGACCAATTTCCGGCAGGTGGCGTAGCAGGTAGCTGAAGAGGTGTTTTGTTTGAAAGCGATATTCTCAGGAATGACTGAACCGATTACATCATTCTTTCACCGTTGTATATGTACGGGATCCTGATGAGTGCTATATAATGTACCACGGGCGAAGCCGGGGCGGACATCGAGTTTGAAATAAAACCGTCACCCGTCGCGGTAAACGCCCGCGCGGTTGGAAACCGCTCCATGAGTTCTTAGCCTTAACAATCAGGAGAGGTTTTTTACAGATAGCCTTTTCAAATGTTTCCTTATTTAAATACCGACTCAGGCAACGCATTACACAATTAAAAATAAAAACACCTATTCTGTAAATAATGTCTAACTTTACATAAAACCGTAAATTGCATAGCATATGGGCAACAATTATAGTTTAATCACAATGTTTATGTCATGCAATTTTCTCATCACACCATCAGATAAAGTACCCTCACGCAATGGACAGGTATGTAAATTTCATTATTTAAATGCATGAGAAATTTGTAATCATTGTAATTACTTACTTAATAAAAACCAACATGTTGATACAAGCGACATCTATTTTTGTTATAGTAGATACCTAAAAATTAAGGATTTTATAATTGACTAGTGGTCGCCCTGTGGTCGCAATTCGACCATAATTTCAATAAACAAAAGAGTAAAAATATGCGTGTTAGGGTGTCTGTCTGTGTGTGTGTCTCAAATACATAGATGTTAATGTATGTATTGTTTTTTTTTATTTCATGTATTTTTATGTATCCTACAATCCTATTGCTATAAGTAAGTAAAATTTCATACTCCTCCATTTTCAGAATTTTCGTTAAAAAAGGGATATACAGTTTTCGCTTCACGTATTATGAGTAATATATGTATGTACCTATTGATTTTACTCTCATTCATTTAAAGCGAAAGTATTGGCAAAAACGTGTTATATCTAATCAATAATTTGATAAATTCGAAAACACAGATAAACGTGTGCAATGCAGTTTTTATTATGGACGGAAATGGGGATAATTTTTACTATACTTAATGTGAAATTTTCGAACCACTAATTCATTAGGAATTATCTACATAATTATGTAACGTAGAGAAATTCTAAAGTTACAAAAGGCGTTTTTACACGTTCATTTATCTAGTAGTATAATGCCCGAGCGACATGAGGCTAGTTTTTGAAGCTAGGATAGCAAGCTAGTGTTAAGTCTATTTCACACGGGGGCAGAACAGTGAGGCAGGACAGTGGACAGCACAGTACTGCTACTGTTTGAACGCACAGAACAGTACTGTCTTGACAGTAACCAAGACAGAACAGTTAATAGCCCGCCGGTCTATTTTTTCGGGGCAGTTAGCTTCCCCCCACCACCTTTCTCGCTCGTCTGTCTTGTAGTTGGACTCGTGTGAACGCAAGGGCAGGGCAGTCTAAAGAGCAGAAGAGTGGGTGCACGCGTGTTTTGACTTGTTTTGCATTGGTGTGGTTTGTTTTACTTAAAATTTGTTTGTTTTTAGATTAAAATGCCACCTCCTAAATTACCAATGGACGAAACTATAAAACTAATTTTCATTTGTCATACGTGTTTTTCTTTATTTCATTATTTACACACTCAATAAGCTCATCCAGAGCTATTTGTTCAGATTTTTTTAGTAAACGGCGCAAATATTGCCGTTGTCGTCGTCGACGCTCCATCGCTCACATGGACTGTCCCGTCTATCCTATAATCCTATATTTGAACGATACTGTCCTACCAAACTGTTCTGCCCTACTGTTCTGCGTCACTGTTCTGCCCCCGTGTGAAATAGGCTTTAGGAAGGTAGCAAGCTAGTACTCGTACTTCTAGCGTCGTGTGGATAGAACTGGCGTTGCGTAGCGTTGTCTACACGAGACTAGAAGTACTAGTTGCTAGTTTGCTAACACTATCTTGCTATCCTAGCTTTAAAAACTAGGCTCGTGTCGATCGGGCATAAACGCTGGTCTGCTATACAATATCACCAACCGAATGAAATGTGAAATTTTAAACTGACGCGACACTTCATGTTAATGAAGGGTGGATAAGCGTAAGAGTGACAAGAGAGTGCAAAATACTATGCTACTTTTGGTATGATAATAATAAGTCATTTTATTTCAACTACTGCATAAGCAAAATATTTTCATGTTTAAAATACGATAATTGTTGATTCTGAGATTTTTTTTGTAGGTACCTAGTAGGACTCTAATAGCGATCGTTACAAATAATGAGCAAAGCTTTCAGTAGTACCATGTAGTACCCAGTGCGACACAACTCGAATAGCAAAAGCATTTTAAAATACGTTACAATAACTTGTACCTACTTTAGTGAGTCAGAAAATGCATGGACATGCAGAGCTGCTATTATTGACTATTCATGTTCTTCTCAGATTTTGTAAGTTTATGCTTAAAGAGGAAATTGAAGTAATGATACTTCAATTGGTATGGAGTTAGCTGACACCTTGGATTAAAACATAGGCTACTTTTTGTCCCGAAAAAAATACAGAAACAAAGGAAACAATGCGGGTAAAACCGCAAAGCGCTGCTATTTGGTAATAAGTCTTCAAATGATTTCAGTATTCCAAAACGGAAATTGCCATACTCGAGCTCATAAGTTTTGACGAACGACTGGGATCGATTTTGTGATGGACACGAAAATAAACCTAATACTCATTCACTGACATACTATATGCCCGAGGATCAATCTTGTAATCACATGTTGTAAACATCTGCCGTCGGTAACGCAGCTCTCTCATCGCCGCACATTAAAGTTAAAAGTAGTTTAATACATGTAAACTGTCAAGATTATAGTAGAGTCAACGAAATGGAAAATCCAAAGTACGCAAGGATGAATCAAGGTGTCTCAAGAATTTTATTAGGACTGTACGATACGGTACGTAGAATCGACGTCACAGTAGGTACCTGGCACGATTACGAATCTTTTGAAAAAACATCTGTTTCATGTTATAAGCAAACAACGATGACGAAGTGAGGTCGTAGACGTAGACAAGGGCAACACGTAATACAGTAGATACCAAATAGAGCCATGAATAGGTACATTGTACTTTTACAACAGTTATAAAAGCTTTCCGCTTTCCAGGCGGTCATTTTCGGGGGTGCCTGAAAATGTCTAACATTTATTTCATTACGCAGGTATGTCAGGTAAAGGTGCCCTAGTCATTAAAATAAATGAGGCATTCCGCAGAACTACAAACACAGAAATGTTTTTAAAACTAAGTTTCATTGCTTGACTGTACATTTAAAATAGTCCGCCAATGTAGTCAGCAGGAAAACGGGAATCAGACCGCGCTAAATAAAAATTTAAGTTCAACAGAGACGAGTCTTGGCATCAAACTGCATACCTATATTTTTAAAGTTGTGTATTCGAAAGCATATATATCTTTCAAGATGTTACGTTAATAGCCGACTTAGCTATTTCAGTTTCTCCAACGTGTATCAGAAATACAACAGCGTGAATTGGAGTAATGGTATAATTGCATATGCGCCATAAAGGTGCTAAATTTGAAACAGACTCAGCCTCACAATAAAATGAATCATCTTTACTGGAAATCACTGAAATTTCGGAGCGGAAACATCGATATCTACCTAAAACCTACAAACGGCACACAGCACGCTGACACAAATAACAAAGTTAAAAATAAAATTGAAAAATTAAACACGAGAAACATGATGTGACGCGAATCGCGAATTATGTGTTGACTTTTGTAGTTAGTGTGCTGATTCAACAGTGATTATAGATAGAACAGGTGATAAGTAATTTTGGGTTTGGCTTTTGCGGCTTCCCCGTGGAATGCGTTGCGTCAGTTGAAAACGTAAGAACGCCAGATGATGAAAATTTATGGTATGACGCTAAAGATTGTACGTTTATATAAACAGGAAATATTTTGTGAAAATATTAAAAACGATATTTGCCCGAAGAAAGAATGAACTTAGAATGTACTAAGGGGTATACTTGTCCTTATTATAAACTGACAGCTTTCTGTGGTTTCACTCGCGTAGTACCCGTTCCCGTTACTTTCCCGAGATAAAATGTATTATTCCGCCTGGGAAAGTACCACACCTTTGCCATTTATTCTACCGTCAAGCAGTAATGTGCAAACATTACTGTGTTCCGGTTTGAAGGGCAATGTTACCCAGAGAAATTACAGTGCTTAGAGATGTAACATCTTAAATCTCTGGGTGACGAGCGCAGTGCAGTGCTAGGTAATGATTTGGACTTCCAATAGCTGCGTGTCACTGTATTGTTATGTGGCAGGCATGTTGCTTACCATCAGGCACATGTCTTGCTCGTCGCGTCACTCTTTACTTATAAAACCTATATTCTAACTGTGTTCCAAATTTCATCCCGATCCGACAATCAAGCGTTTCAACGTGATTGAGGAACAAACATCCAAACTTTCCCATCTTAGTAATTAATTTAAATATCAATGTTTGAACGTTATTGCTTACGTCTGAACGGATCTGGCTGAAATTTGGATCACAGATTATTATAGTCTGGAAGAACACAAAATAATGCTACTTTGTATCCCGGGAAAATAACGGGAACGGGAACTCCGCAGGGAGCTCCTAGTTTATAATATCAGTAGGATGAGCAATTTTAGACATTTGTATGTTTGTTGCTCACTCACAACGGAACGGCTGAACGGATCAGGCGAAATTTAGGAACTGATAGAATATGGGCTGGAATAACACATTAGGCTACTTTTCATCGCGAGAAAATAACAGAAACGGGAACTACGCGAGTAAAACAGCGGGCGCGGATCAAAATCAATTGAAAATATGTATGTTTAATTAATATGTATTTAATTTTGTTAAAACAATAGATAAGCATTTTATGTCATCGCATAATTCACATGTTTATCCACCGTCTGTCACATACTTATATTTATGTCAATCTAAAAACGCCTGATTGCATCTGGTTATGATATCTGTATCTCTCAAAGCTGGTTTTAGACCCGCTAATCAGTATTCGTCAATCGTCAATACAAATTAAGGTAAACTAATGTAGAGGTATTCAGATTTCATCCATCCGACTCAGTCTCTGACTACACATGACGTAAACGCAAAGGAATTGTTTTTAATTATCCTGGATTAATCCGAGCACCGTAAAGCATTACACCTATTAAATTACCGAAACACTATAAATGTAAAGACTAAATATAATCGACAATTGGAATTGGAATAAAATGTAGTGTTCAATAACAATAAGTGCAACTGCAGTACGGCTTACCGTTAATGCTTACCTTATACGCAATGTCCCAATTATAATTATAGCAAATTTCAATTGTTCAAACGTATTAAAAGTTAAAATGGAATCGTGTGATGAGATCACTTTTAATGTAGGCTACCAGTTAGCCCGTTGAACTGACGCATGACCTTGTGAATCAGACGGCCGATAAGGTAATGGTATTCCGCTAGAGTAGCCGAATACATTACAAAGTGCGAGTACTTAGTATTTCTGACATAACTAGCTGTATCTTCATTTATAATAAGAATACGTCAACGTGCCGAAACGAAGCGCACACAATAGAAACATGCCGATAGATAACCATACGATTTTTCTCTAGCAACAAAATTTATCATAATATCCTGACGTTATATTTAAATCAGATAATATAATTGCTTTGATGTAGAAGATCATTTGTAAATTCATGTTTTACTACCATGATTACATTATGATGGTACTCGTACGTGGTTGGTGTAGCCGTTAATAATAAAAATATCCAAGCTATGTAAAAGCCAACAAAGTGAAGTACGATGAATGGCTGGAGCTATGAAAAAAATATGATGTTTTGATTTTTAACCTCCGTCCAAAAAAGTGGTGTTATAAGTTTCACGTCGATGTCTGTCTGTCCTGTGTCTATCTGACTGTGTGTGTGTGTGTCTGTGTGTGGCACCGTAGAGCTCAAACGGATGGGTCGATTTCAATGCGGTTTTTTTCATTTGAAGGTTAATATCCGTGCAGATGTTCTTAGCTATATTTGGTTAATATCGATTCAAGATGGCCGCCTCCACAAAATGGCGGACAAAATATTTCTTCACAACCTACCTCAATATGGGTACCAAATGAAAGGGCTTGACTAGTTAATACTATACACTATAACAAATTTTAAATCCAAGATGGGCCACCACCACAAAATGGCGAACGTATTATTTTTTTCACTACTACCTCGATATGGGTATCAAACGAAAGACCTTGACTAGTAGAATACTTTGCACTATGATAAATTTCAAATCCAAGATGTTCGGTACCACAAAATGGCGAAATACATTTCTTTTTTCACAACTCCCTTAATATGGGTATCATATGAAAGGGCTTGACTAGTAGAATTTTGTACAGATGACAAATCCGAGGTAGTCGGGGGTAAATCAAAATTGTTAATTTTGTTCTTGTTTTTAATTAGATGTATTCAATAAGCTTGTCACTAGACAAAAACAACGCTAACACCGACCATAAAACACAAAACTAATCTCAAGCTAAGATTACAAAAAAAAACCGACTGACTATAAGCTTAAAAACCGGTAGCAGTCGAAAAGTTTCAGCTAAACTGTTAAGAAATAAACAACAAAATAATATAGCCGACGAGCACATGCAAACTCTAGAGAACGATAACCCTCGTTCTCGTGCTATGACATCATCCGTAGTTTTTAGTTTGTGAACCACTGTAAAAGATAATTTACTTACTGATATAAAAAAAATTAAAACGATTCATAAAAATTTCGTCAATAGTTAGAATAAACCATAGTACCTACTCAATTAAAAACGAGCGAAACGTTTTCGCTCTCAGCTGTGGTGAATACTAAACCAGATTTACGTCTAAATGGACTTTTGTATACGTTGATGTTTTTATTAATTAAAATAAACGATGCCCCGCCCATGAATGCTGTGAAAAGTGGAATGCTGCTGTTTCGCAGAAATGTGGCTATTTAGATTTAGTTTTTTAATATCACTAAGTGCCACTTTGTGGCATTATTATGTGTAATTAAACGTATTAGACGATGGCACAGGGCGTGCGTGTCTACCAAGTCTAATCCAGGGAGTGGAACCTCTAATAAAGGTTGAAGTGATGATGCATTTAAATGGGAGAATTATTTGTCTTTGTTGACTCCTGTCTTTGTTCCCGATGCCGTTTTTTTTTAATAAAGCCTGTCGATACGAGCATCACATGATGCGTGATGGTAAACAACACGCCTGCCACATAACAGCTCAGTGACACGCAGCTATTGGAACGTGGGGATAAATAGTAGTCTATATGGTATTCTAGACTATAAGTAATCTATTGCTTTTATAACATTGGTAAGATGGTAGGATATAAAGGATAACACTACATATTATATTAGATAAAGCGCATATCGTATAGGGTAATTAATTTTGTAGTGTAGTACAAAAAGCATAAGATGGAAGCAAATGGAGGTAGGGTATGGAGACCTTTGTCCAACATAGGGACAGCCCAGACTCCAAATTATAATATTATTTTATTTATTTAAGAACACACATCATATTTGATCTCTCTGAAGTCATGAAACAGGTATATTTCTCAACTACTTTGGAACATTAGGCGAGGCAACAACGATGCGATCAATGAAGATAATTGCAAAAAGAAAGCAATCACACACTGTATGACAAATTATAAGGGTACGAAAGTCATCGAACTCTGTCGTTTTGCTCGCAAAAAGTTATGGTCTAGCTAGATATGATTCCCGTTTTAGAAAAAAGTGAAAAGGAAAGAAAGACCTATGAAAACATTATTATGTAACTTGAATTTTTGAGTACAAAAATATTTACATTTTGAACAGTTACTAGGATACAAAAATCCAACAACTTTTTTGAGACCAAAATCTAAATAAATTTATGTTTCTTTGTGAGATAAATTGCGACAATTAGATAAATCCCAAAGTTCATCAACAATCAGCTTAATTTAATCAACGATATAGGAGACGGAGGTCAGACCGGCTCGTCGTACAAGTTTGTCTGGCTAAATACCCGTTCATAATATTATTAATTGTTTTTTTTACATAAATGACGGGACGACCAATACAATAGGCACCTGATGGTAACCAATACGTTGGTCCATTTTGACAAAACATCATTACATTACCACCTAACAAGAACAAAATTAAAAATTTTGATTAACCCCCGACTACCTTAGATTTGTTATCTGTACAACATTCTACTAGTCAAGCCCTTTCATTTGATACCCATATTAAGGAAGTTGTGAAAAAAGAAATGTAATTCGCTATTTTGTGGTAGCGGCCATCTTGGATTTGAAATTTGTCATAGTGCAAAGTATTCTACTAGTCAAGCCCTTTCGTTTGATACCCATATTGCGGTAGTAGTGAAAAAAATAATTATTCGCCATTTTGTGGTGGCAGCCAACTTGGATTTGAAATTTGTTATAGCGTATTGTACTCTGCTAGTCAAGCCCTTTCATTTGATACCCATATTGAGGTAGGTTGTGAAGAAATATTTTGTCCGCCATTTTGTGGAGGCGGCCATTTTGAATCGATATTAACCAAACATAGCTAAGAACATCCGCACGGATATTAACTTTCAAATAAAAAAAACCGCATCGAAATCGGCCCATCCGTTTGAGCTCTACGGTGCCACAGACAGACACACACACAGACAGACAGACAGACAGACAGACAGACAGACAGACAGACAGACAGACCGACAGACAGACAGACAGACAGACATCGACGTCAAACTTATAACACCCCTTTTTTTGGTCGGGGGTTAAAAACGGGCTTTTAGACGCCCAGTTCAGTGAATGGCCGGCCATAACTCGTTTTATCGGAAATTGGTACAACATAGTCATGCAATAGTTAAATTGCATGTTTTGGAAGATGAAATGGACTCTGTTTAGGGCTTGTCTACATTAGACCACGTCTAGAGTTAACAAACTTGAAGAACGATTGCAAGATGTAGTTTTTTTTTTAGTAATAATTTGACTTTTATACAAAACTAGCTGTACCCTGCCACGCTTCGCTGTGGCACATTGTGATGCAAAAATTAAATAACAAGAACAAAATTAAAAATTTTGATTAACCCCCGACTACCTTAGATTTGTTATCTGTACAACATTCTACTAGTCTAGCCCTTTCATTTGATACCCATATAAAGGGAATTGTGAAAAAGGAAATGTAATTCGCCATTTTGTGGTAGCGGCCATCTTGGATTTGAAATTTGTCATAGTGCAAAGTATTCTACTAATCAAGCCCTTTCATTTGATACCCATATTGAGGTAGTAGTGAAAAATATTATATAATTCGCCATTTTGTGGTGGCGGCCATCTTGAATTTGAAATTTGTTATAGCGTTTAGTACTCTGCTAGTCAAGCCCTTTCATTTGATACCCATATTGAGGTAGGTTGTGAAGAAATATTTTGTCCGCCATTTTGTGGATGCGGCCATTTTGAATCGATATTAACCAAACATAGCTAAGAACACCCGCACGGATATTAACTTTCAAATAAAAAAACCGCATCGAAATCGGCCCATCCGTTTGAGCTCTACGGTGCCACAGACAGACACACACACAGACAGACAGACAGACAGACAGACAGACCGACAGACAGACAGACAGACAGACATCGACGTCAAACTTATAACACCCCTTTTTTTTGTCGGGGGTTAAAAACAATAATTGATGCGGATTATAGTATTTCATTCTAAAATTTCAGCTCGATCAGTGCAGAACTTTTTGAGTTTTCGAAGCGTACTTAAACCAACATAACATCTATATCTATACTTATAATAAAACTGTAACGGGTCGAATTCTGTACATTGAAGATATTTTGAAAATTTTTTTTTGGAGCACTCCATAGTCGATACTGATGGCGAATCTGCATTTTTTTTTTTCTTCATGTCTGTCTGTCTGTCTGTCTGTCTGTCTGTCTGTCTGTCTGTTCTCTTTTCTGTATAGATCACGCATGACGCCGAAACTACTGATTCAATTCAGCTGAAACTTGGCATGATTTTAGTTTAAACTAAGGAAATTGCTGTAGGCTACTTTTGATCCCCAAATTCTGATCGGTTTTCTTGCGGGAGGGGGTGAAAGTCAGAATGTGTATTTGGTTGTAACTCATGTTTGCGTTGTTTAATTTCATTAATTCTTTTTTTGTTAGAAAGAACACATTTTTTATATTGTCCCATCAAAATTTGAACATTATCGGTTTGGTAGTTCGGAAATTACACAAACATTAAATAATAACGACACGCACGGCGCGTTCGGTACATACTAACTTCTAAGTATTCTGTGTATCACAGACGATCCACAGAATATCTAGATTCTAAATTCAAGAAGTGCCCACGTGATCGCGTCGCGTCGTCTTGAATGACAAAATAATTGACAAAAATATATTTTTGTGTGGAAAAAGGAGGAGGATGGGAATATCCTCCTTCAAACAAGGAGGATGTTCTCAATCGGGTTGCATGTTTTTTTTATTTGGTTTTATTTTACACGATAACTCCGCTAATTGTGAGTTGATTTTGATGATTCTTTTTTTGTTTATTAGAAAATACTTCAGAGGTGATCTTATATATCGAAAACAGGGAGGTAGTTTTTCAAATATCAACAAAAAACAAATATCAGTTAGATTTATCTGTATTTAGTTAGTCGATCGACAGAATTAAATTACCTGTCATTGAAGTAAATGTTTGTTCTTTTGGAGAAAACATATCAGCATAATAAGTAGCACCATAAACAACCCATTAAATGTTGGCCCAAAAAAACCCACTGCTGGGCGTCGGGGCCTTCTCTCGCAAGGAGAGAGACAAGGCTATAATCCACCACGCTGGCCCAGTGTCGGTTGGTGGATGACATATGACTTAGAACTTAGATTCTAGGTACATTTCGGTTTCCTTACGATATTTTCCTTCACCGTTTAATTACCAGCATTACGAACATGACTCTGAAAAGATAGTGGTGCGCTTGGTTTTGAACCCTGGGTCTCCGGATCGACAGTCGCCGTTCTCCCGACTAGGTCAGCTGGAGCTTACTAGACTAGCCGTAACTTAACGTATTATTTTAATCCAAATACTGTTTAAAATTTAAAGGTAGTGTTCAACAAGCTTCGGTGACCGAAGCAGACCGTTGTTAGGGTTCCGTACCCAAAGGGTCAAAAACGGGACCCTATTACCGAGACTTCGCTGTCCGTCCATCCCTCCGTCTGTCACCAGACTGTATCTCAAGAACGGCGATAGCTAGACAGTTGAAATTTTCACAGACGATGTATTTCTATTGCCGCTTTAACAAAAATACTAAAACTAAAATAAATATTTAAGAGGGGCTTATTTCCATACAACAAACTTGATTTTTTTACCGTTTCTTGCTCGATAATAATAACGTACCTGTCAGAGGTTAACGCTTTCACTATTCACATAATATTAAGTTTTATGGTTTCTTTAAATGTAATTAATTAAAATAAAATATTTTTTAAGGGGGCTCCCATACAATAAAATCCTTTTATTTGCTAATGGTTCAGAACCCTTCGCGCGCGAGTCCCACTGGCATTTGACCGGTTTTATTTTATCAAAAATTTTGTAATATCCTATCCTTTCCTAATATTATATAAATATATCAATATTTAAATTTTTGCTGCTCAATTACGTTGGAAAGGCTGAATATATCGAGTTAAAATTTGAAACATCTTCTTGGCTTAGCTTAAGTAACACGTAGGGACATATAGATAAGTAACTATACATAGGCAATGTTTAGCCTATGTGTTCTTCTAGACTATAATCTAATTGTATTTCAAATTTCAGCCCGATCACTTGATACGTTCCGCCATGATTAAGTAACAAACATCCAAACATTGACATTCATTATATTTACAGTTACAGGACAACGTTGGAACGGCTGAACATATTTGGAAGGAATTCGAAACACACGTAGTTTGTACTCAGAAATAGCAAATCGGTTACTTATAGGTTACTGTGACGTCGGAAAAACTAAGCAAATTTGGTAGAAAATTTAAACAGATAACTTATAGTCTGAAATACCACATATATGTACTACCTATCAACCTGAAAAAAAGCATGGGCCCTAAGAAAACAAATATTAACTATCACGTCAAAACGGCACAACGAATTGGGTTGGCATACGAAACACAGATAGTTTAGAGTCTAAAATTTCACATGGGGTCTAAGTCTATATTTTCGTTAAACTCCATATTAATCTGTAATAAGTATATATTTTCGTAAGGTACTTGATGTGATGGTAAGGTAAAAGGCGCCAAAAATGAAAAATATATGCACCCTTTTTGGCGTAGATAATACAGGTGATTTGCGTTCACAATCAAAATAACAAGCAACATTATATTCTCATTAGATGGCGCTAATGCCAGTTTAAATCTAAAAGCACTAAAGGCCATTTAAATCAATGTTTAGCTATTGTGGTATGTATTTTTTCTTTCATCACTAGGTGGCGTTACTGGTATTCTAAATTGTACTAATAAGTTTTTGCTGCTAAAAGGATTTTGAAGCCGAATTTGGATTCTTTCGTTCTTGGATTTTTTTTCTGTGTTACAATTAAATTCATACATTAACATTTCACTAAGATTTGGCTTAGGTTTACGGGTTCAACTTGCTTGAGAACCTATCATTAAAACTCAAAATGTTAATCATTTTCATTCCACACAGGCTACGTTCAAAATTTTACGCGGGCAAAGTCGCAGGTAACAACTAGAAAACAGCTTGCGGATAAAAAGAGATAAGTAGGTAATCAGATCATGCACATCAGCTTCAGACTTTTCGTAATGTATCCTATAAAAATCCTACAAACTTAACACTTGCGGCTATGTTCGATACTACGAAACCTTAATAAGTATGTTTAATTTTGTTTAAAAAAGAAAATAAAGATGATAAAATTAAATAAATTTTGTGTGGAAAAACAAATTCACTCGGTTTTTCAATGATTACATTATGCAAATATTTTGACGTACGATACTTCCAACTAATGTACACTATAAGTCAGTAACATCTGCTTACGCGAACGAAGTAGCGGGTTCAGCTAGTTTTTATATATAGAGATAGAATGACGAGACGAGCAAGATGGCAAGATGGTAAGCAATACCCCTACCCATAACATTACAGTAACAGTGCTAGTGCTACCTATTTGAGCATGACGAATTGAAAGCCTGACTCGCTCTGCACTGTGCTCGTCACCCGGAGATATGAAATGATTTAATCTCTATAACCTGTAATTTCTCTGAACATTGCCTAATACATGGTATGCTAGATATATCCCCAGGCAGATTCTGCAAAGAGTACTATCGCAACAAAATTTTAATGAACTTGATTATGACAATTATTTTTGTTTTTCAAGGGATGTACTTTCCAGGTACTCTTATTTAAATTTTATTTACTTAAACTTAATTACTTAACTTTACTTGATTAGAAAAATTAAAAAAAATATATTCAGGAATGTCGCTTTCTCTTTGAAACAGTGCGATTCATAGGCATATTATTAAACTAAAATATGTTGTTTGCTTTCTTTGAAAAAAATAAATATAAATGGTACTTATTTAATCAATATTTTTTAAATGAAAAATAGATTTGAAATCAACAACTATGGTTTTCTTATATTTAGATTAGATTTCTATGAGTATAAGGAAATACACATAGAAACGGTATATGAGTGAAATTACCTGCTATAGGCGTGATGTGACCCTTATGAACAATGGTAATTAAAAGACCAACCTTGAAATAACAAAATAAAATCAACTGTTACATACATAGTTATTTTAAAGCGAATGTTTGTATGATCGAGAAAAATTTGTAACAGAAAAACACGCAGGCGTGGCTGTTACCCGCAAAAATTAACAATTTCAACAGGCTCTTGCTTTTCAAGATGTATTTGTTCGAGTTGCTGTCTTTTCCGAGAGTCCAACGCTATATTAGCTGCCAAAAAAAAATCCAATGTGTCTCCCCTTAAAGGTGCAAACGAACTTCAATTCTGATCAGATGCTTGTATGTGTATGAAGCAGAGATTCACTCTTGTATGGAGTATCTTTCGTGCCTTTGGGATAAGTCAGTTATGTAGCTGAAGGCATTAGATTCGATCAGAAGAGTGATAAGTAAATATCGATACATTTCCGAAGAGTGCAACTAATCTGCATGTTCTTTTTGCTCGTTGCTCCTTTCGGCTTAGTACCTACAGTTGTTCTATTGATCGTTTTAACCTTTTTTTAATTTCATAGTTGACTCGTCACCACCATTTTCGGTAGCGATATTTAGGTCTCAACAAAAAGTACATACATAAAGTGGTGTCATAATTAAAATCGATGCCGAGATCGGGTGTGGCCCATTAGTTGGCCAAACAGTGTTTAGCTTTTGACATTCTGGTAGGTACTCTAATAAATATCAGACACATTTCACATGGCTCTTATAACCCTAGCACTAGTTCATCGAAGTATTATGAAGGTAATTTCATTTTCTCTGCATTACAAAACGCGGCTGGTAACGTAAGAAATTGGGACGGTCGGACCGATGATCGGAGCATACTATGGGAGAGGCCTATCTCCAGCAGTGGACGAATACTGGCTGATGATGATGCGTGCATTGCTTAAAACAAAGATGCGATAGATGACGGATGCGTTGTTGAGTGGATGTAGTATGTAGTCTATGTTGGTGTCTTTAACTTGAGAGTAAAACGGTTTCTTGTAAGTAAACCTACACTTAATATCGGCAAGATGGCGGTAAAGTGACAGCCGTTATCGAAAAAATGTATTGTCAATCAAATGAGTGTCTTATGGTATCACAGATTACACACCTCTATGGTATTATAGAAAATCAATCGATATCAATGTCGAAGGTTATTAAAAAAATGTGGTTTCAGAACTATAATGACGTAACATTTTTGTAAAATACATTAATGAATTTGACCTAACGAGAAACCAGCTCCAGAAAGGCTTTTAACTAAAATGTCAAGACTCTAGAAAAATCTGCGGCTTAACCAGTTTGTTAAATTTACAGAAGTGTTTATCGTAAGAGCAATTATCAAAACTGATTTTATTATGACGATTGGCACAGGCCAATCGTTTCGCAATTTTTTGCACCTTGCAAACATTGCATTGATAGGTATGATATGATACCGATAGGTGACAATGTAAACAGAGGGTCGGCCCAGTAATGTGCCAAATAGTTGGATTTATGGGCCGTGCGGGAATTAGGGTCAGGACGCGCGTCCTTTACGATTGGGACACGCATTTACTAAAACAATTTAGACTACCCCACTCTAGGTTTACTGCCGACACCATAGACAAATGTCTAGCTAAACAAATTGGGATGAAAATAAACTTGACAGGGACATATATATATTCAGATCACAGATCAAGTTGCTTAGTCGATCACCTTGAATATTTAATACTATTGAATAAGCTGTGTCTCGAATTAGAAATCTTAAATTTTGAAGAATGATGACTTCATGCTAACGCATGAGGCGTAGCGCCAGTAGAGTCGGACAAGGGCATCAACCTGTTTACGACTGTATACTTAAGTACAATGTATTATATACAGAGAAGTAAATGAACTGTAAGTAGGTAAATACGGATTCTTTTCTAATGTGTTCGTATCCTGTCAAGGTTTTAAATCAAATCAGATCGCGTGTCACAAGCTGAAGCATGTAAATTTCGCGGTTTGGCAATTAAAGGGCTCCAGCAAGGCCACGGCAAGTCGGTCAACGGGTCAGAGAGCCGGAGTACGAATGACGAGGACGCACCCAGAACCTGCCGCTACCCGGGGGCGCGCCCAGACCGAGGATACATTACTCCTTCCCGCAATGCGACGACGCGACGCGACGCGTGGACTCCAATCTAAGCGTCTCTTAAAAACAGATTACATTTAGAAATCTTGTTTTATGGATTTAGAAACATGCTCTTTTTTTTTATTTACTCTTACTATTACTATATAATACTGTTTTATTTTCTAACCACCTCTGTTGATAACACCTAATGCACGACGCACAGCACAATAAACGTCATGTCAGAATTTTCAAAACGGAATTTGGTTTTGAGAGTCGTATACCTACATAAGAACTAGACAGGTTCGCTGACGATGGACAGCTCAAGGACGACGACGATGATGGTGGTAACGAATGACGCGATCTCCTTTAATACCGATGCGATATTTCTGTTAAAAAACTTTAGTCTAAATAGCGTTTGTCGTGACAACTAAAAGAGTTTGATGCATACGCAAAAAACAAGTTTAAAAAAAATAATTATTACGCCGGCCGGCCGGCGCGAATGAATGACGTAAGGATTATTTTGGTGATACACCATATTAATGCAGCTATAGATGTTATTATGCTGACATTGTGTACCATTATTAGAACTAGCTGTGATATTGCTAGGCGCGGTGTGATTCGCATGCATTTAACGTTACGAATGTTGTCATGCGCGGCGTGTGCCGGTGCCGGCCCATTGCCGCCCTTCTACTGCCTAACTAAATCGGCTTTAGCTTTGCTATTGCTGTCTTTATCATTTCAAACAAAAATATTAGAGGGAGCAATATCATAAGTCAGTTTTAGTTAGGCGGTAAACCCTTCGGTTCCAACGTAATGAGCCTGGGATACAGTGGTAACAGTTTGAGAACTATTATGTATTTTAATTATCATATCAAAGAGCACTTTCTTTCTTCCTGTCTATATTTTCCACATGGTGGTAGCAGGCGCGGTCCCAGCCTCGAATTTTGGAGGGGGTCACCAGTACGCAGCCTCAGGTTTTGGGGGGAGGTCATAAGTAGAAATACAATAAATCGAGCAAAAAATACTTTACTAGTAGCGCCCCACGTTTTTCCCCGCGTTGTTCCCGTTCTAGTTGTTTTCCTGCGTTAAAAAATAGCCTATGTACTACTATTAGATATTCTTAATTTTCTAAGATTTTTTGTTTAACTTATACGATTTTGGGGGAGGTCATGACCCCTGTGACCCCCCCCCCCTCGGACCGCGCATGGGTGGTAGAGTCAGTTGGCAGAGTCCGCCTGGGGAAGTACCACACCTTTGCCAGTTATTCTACCGCCAAGCAGTAATGTGCAATGTTTCCAGAGAAATTACAGGTCTTAGAGATATAACATCTATCTCTGGGTGATGAGCGCAGTGCAGTGCTAGGTAATGATTTGGACGTCATGTCCATAGCTGCATGCCACTGTCCTGTTATGTGGCAGGCATGTTGCTTACCATCAGGCACATGTCCTGCTCGTCTTGTAACTCTTTATTTAAAAATGAACCTATTTTCACTTCAAGCTGCTACCAACACTTTGATTTATTTTAGTTACCACATCCACATAACAAGTACTTATCTCTATCTAGTCTAGTCTATCTAGGAGAAACACACTTAAATCTTATTATTTCAAGAAAGTGAGTTGGAAAAAATCTATAGAGAGGCTTGTAAGGACCAGCATCACATCAATAATAAAAAAATTGTACAAAAAGTATTAAACTATAGTAAAGTAGTTCCCTGGAAGTTTGCCTTTATTTGCATAGGTTGTTTAGTTTTACCAAATGGTGACAACTTATCAGGCCTTTTAAATATGAGCCCATTTTATCATTGGAAAAACAAATAATGAATAGTTTTGGTTACTTACTGAGTAGGAGTCCTGCTGGGAGGACCAACCTCACCATCAGAAGCGTTATGTATTTCTGCACCATTTTAGCTGTGGACAAAACAGTCCATTTAAATTTTGGATGTTTATTGAACTATTGAATGATATTCAACAATGTTTTAATTTTATTTGAGGATGTAAATGAATATTCCAACTGTTTGCATCATATAGCCAACTGTCAAATTTTTAAATTTGACTATAGCACATAGCCTTTGAATATTCAGGGGTGGTTGTGGCTTACCAAAGTAATACATTACTTCACTTAAAAATAATTTGTAAAAATTACTCAATCACTCTAAAACTTCACCTTTTGTAAAATAAAAAGTTACAATTTTAAGTGTAATAAACATTGATCAAAGCTATACTGTTTTGCTATACAACCTAAACAACTTAACTAAATAATAAAAAATTGAGTAGAAACAGATAATTTTGAAATAAAAACTTCATGTATTGGCAAAAATACAAACAGTTTCAATAGTACAAGACTTGAAACAGTGAAGCATACAAAATGTTATGATTAAAAATCCATAATAAAGCCTTCAGCAAAAAAGGAGCCTGTGTTTTACTTCTTTTCTAACTAACAGTTGGGGAAATTATAGTAAGCTGTACCTAGGCGGATTTTCATACCTACATAATAGATTTCAGTTTCTCTCCTTTCGTGTCGCAAGTACATTAAATGAAACATGGGAGAAGCTCTAATTTGAAGAGAAATTCTAATTTGAAAGTCTATGCAAAAGTAACGAAGAAGTTTTCGCTAGTTGTCGAAAAATTAATGTACAAATAAAACCAGCTTTACAAGACTTACCTTCTTTTTAGAAAAAAACAAAATCTAATAAAGCCATCTTTATTTTATGTAAAGCACAGACACATAATATTTGTTATTTAGGAAACAACAATTCTTTAAGGTGTATATTAGTTTCGTACATATTTAGTATTTACAACATTGTTATTTTTTCAAATCGAATAACACGACCACTCTCTTCGCGCAAAACTGACAACTGATTGACATATTGACAGTGACACTATTGAATATTGAACTGTCAGGAAAACATAGAAGAGATTTGACAATTACAATTTGAATTTAAGGCGACATATTTTATTGCCATTTACAAATGAAATGAAATTCTACATTTTGTTTGCTGATAAAATTGAATGTTCTCAAGATGCTGATTCACAACGCAGTCGGAACGATTCCACGGAATAACTCTCCTAGTTTCTGTTATTCTAAATGGATAAGACGAAGACAAAAAGGTTGATTCCCGAGGGCCTACCGTCAAACTAAAACAAAGTCAAAGTTAACTAAAACAATGGCATAAATTTACAATTTACATCAAATAAAAATATGGCAGTCATAGGAACTGCCGATAGAAGTGAAAACTTGTAACTCAAAATTTGATAGCTTACTTTGGAAATTACGCAGGTGAAACTGGAGAGCGTGGCCATGATTATGGCCATCTAGAAATGGCGACGTATTTTGGATGGATGAGATGCTCACGCATTTCTAGATGGCCAATGACCATGGTCTCGGGTTTACCCGAAGATTTCTTATCAATCCCAAGCGTGACACTAGAATTCAATTCACAGCCCACAAAAAATCTGTCTGTAGCACGCCAAAATAAGTTTTGCACTTCAAAAAGGAAAAAGAGGATGCAATTAGTACACGCTTTTAAAGTTCAAAGTGAACATTCCATTGCAGGATAATAATTATAGTGCAGAAAAGTGTAAAACATTACAAAAAAATGTATTTATTTACCACAATAATTGTATTGAACAATGTCAATTTTGTACAATTTTATTTTAATGATTTCGGGTCCGCCGTATTAACAGATATGTTTATCTGGATTGCAATCTCTAGTTGACACGAAGTGACTAGTAGTAGTAGACAAGTGGAACAAAAAATGATTTTAACAGCTTTTTTGGAGTAATAACGCTTTTAAACGGCTTCTAGTCGGACAAAATTAGTCACGCTGTGCAATTGTGTAATAATATCATAGTACACTTTAATTAAATTAAAAAAACTTTCTTGCAATGGATGTCAAATGAAAATTTAATATTTCGTGACAAGTTCAATAAAATTAATGTGGTAGTACCGTAAGAAGTTAAAAAAGACATAAATATAATAAACACAGGTACACAGGGACTATATTATCTTTCTCGCTCTGACGCGCTTGTTCACTGTATTTTATTTCTCGCTTTAGCATCCCGAGTTTACCGGAAAAGCTATTATCATACCCGAGCGTGACGCTAGATTTCAATTCACAGCATACGAAAATTTTGTCTCGGCGCGCCCAAAGAATTTTTCACTTCAAAAACTTATGTATTTGCTCGCTGATTGCCGACTTAATAAACATTTACGTAATTTATGAGGACTTTGCCTACTACGAATATTTTAACTTTGTTTCGTGGGCTGTGAATCGAATTCTAGCGTCATGGTCGGGAATGATAAGAAATCTTCGGGTAAACTCGGGACCATGACCATTGGCCATCTAGAAATGCGTCAATATTTTCCATTGGCTGACGCATTTCTAACTGATCATCCTCATGGCCACGCCCTCCGGTTTCACCCGTGTAGTTTCTAATAAGGTTTCAAAATCTGAGTTACAAGTTTTTATTTCTATCGGCCGTTCCTATGACTGCTAATTTTGGATCTGGAAACTTCTTTTTGCGAGGCACAGACAGATTTTTCGAGGGTTGTGAATTTAATTCTAGCGTCACGCTCGGGAATGATAAGAAATCTTCGTGTAAACTCGGATCCATAGCCATTGGCCATCTAGAAATGCGTCAGCATGTCCCATCGGCTGACGCATTTCCAAATGGCCATGCTAATGGCAACGCCCTCCGCTTTCACCCACGTAGTTTCCAAAGTAAACTATCGTAATATTCTGAGTTATACTTACGTTTTCACTTCTTTGACTGCATTTTTTTTAAATATTTTGCACTTAGACGGCTTATACCATTTCTTAACTTAGTGAATGGGCGTTTTCAAGAAGCAAAAAGACCTGTCAAAGTCATTTCTCAATTTCACCAAAGGTGGCGCCATTGTTTTATTTTGTTAGAGAAATTTCACAAAAATAAACAGTAGTGCCACACTTGGCAAAATTTTGAACTATTTTTGACAGGACAATTTGCATCTGGAATTCTGGAAACACCTCATTAGTGATGGTGTCAAAGATGACAAAGAGTATTTCTAACATGGACAATGAAATACTACCATTTAGGAGTTTCGTAGTGTTGTACCAATGGTTGTTTATCTTAGCCGGTTTTTTAATTCATTGATAAATATCGCAACTTTATTCAGAACTTTGATTAATGCGTTTGAAGATGTCAAAATATTTGTAATTATAATTTATAACTAAATGTATCTATATATCCCATGTTCTTAAGCATTTATCGAAATCTAAGCACAGCCTGCACAACACTATTGAATTTTATTTTTATTGCGAATTAATGGCGTAGCCAGGTGAGTTTTCTTGTTTATTTCTTATTTCATACTGTTCCATGGTTTTCATTTGTTTTGTCTATATGTTTTTTCATTGAGCAAAATATTTAATCTTCTGCAAAGTCAAAATTTTTTCAGCTGGTCCGTTTTTATTGCATGAAAACCCAATTCAACGAGTAATGAACACGTATTGGATTTGCTCCGAATTTATTCGCTAGGATCGTTCATTGTCATCACTTTCACTTTTTGCTGTAATAGTGGTTCAATTGTGCATCGAGGCGCAGTCGCCATGGATGAGTGAGTTTCCTGATAATTCTTCTCTTGTAGTACGATAACTTTCGTGTGGATAAATAACTGCAAGGTTACTCATATCTTCCAGCAAAAATATGACGATCATTGTTAGCCTACCATTTCACGCTACATTCTTCAACAGATCATTAGGTTTGTTGTTGTGGTATATTCTAGGACGCGACGCGCTAAAAATGTTTGGTGTATGTAAATAATAATTCCTTTTTGTTTAGCACCATGTCGACCCTAACGAAAATGACCCGCCCGGTTAAGAAACTGGAAGTCCCCAGGCCCCTGAAATCAACCACCAGCTCCGCACACAACCGTAACTCCATGTTGGACGTCAAGATAAACTCTGGTAAACAAACTATTAGTAAATAATGTAGGACCTAAACCTATAGAATGAGTTCAGTGCACCTTATATCCAAGATTTTGTGAGCTTCGATTAAAAATTTACTATCTTCTTAAGGTCTTGACAAGGATTTAAGCTATGATGTATTGCCCAAATTTGGTAAGTTAAAAAATAATTGATTGTTAACATTAATTATTTCTTTGTATAATTTCATGAAATGTACTTTTTCCCTTTGTTTTACAACTTTCTTATAAGATTCTAGTTGGTATGTGTGCAATGTTGTGTATTATTGTTTTGCTGGATCCCAATTATAAAGCTTGCTAAAAGAACTTTGTGGTTTTAACAACCTATCATAAAAAATCTAGTAAATATTTGTATATTTGGATTTTTTGTATTATAATTATAATCAATTGGCAATTTTAGCAAGTGTTACTGAATAATTTAAATTTGGCTTACTTGGTGTCTATTTGACTAATCATAACATTTTTTTTATTGGCTTGTGTAGTTTTATATTTCACTTATCTTGTTGACAAAGACAATGTAAATATCAACTAAAATTGATGTGCAAATAAGGTTGATTGAAGTATTCAGTTGGGTTTGCTAATCCAAAAGGTTTACAATCTTTTCTGTATATAAAAACGTTATTTTGATTTCGGATCAAAACTGTAAAAAACCAAAAAAATATGACTGCCACTGGAAAGGAAAACTTATAACTTAGAACATAAGTACTAATTGGCACTAAAGTTGCCAAATACATTGCCTATACTGCTATAACGTATGTCAGTGATGCCTGCTCATAAGATTTCATCCAATCAAAAAGCAACTAATCCGTCAAGGACGGGCGCTGCACGGGCGCCGCGACGTCGAACTAACGTACTTAACTGTTGTGATCAAATCTGGTCACGCGGGGCTTGAGTTGTCTCGCACGTCCCGCTCTGCTGCTATGCTGCTACATGATCATGTCGGTGATGCAAACCCATTTTATTATCTTCCCCTACCAAAAAAGTGTTCAATGTAGCACAAGAAGTCTTCAATTCATAAAATCAGCATGTCACAGTTTTCCAGTTCCAGGATTGACCCTAAAACAATTCCCATATGTATAAATATGGCTCTGTTCACAACACTTTTTGTTTTGGCCGTTTTTAAATTTGTGAAATTACTTTCTGTACAGTCAAACAGACAAATCTAAAACACTAAAGTATGCAAAAAGATAAAAACATATCTAGTGCCATAAATGGCACCCTCATTGCTAATAGTGTTTTCTTCCAAGTAACTTAAGATAGGCGTATAGCTGCTGTAATTTCTGTGATATTTTTAAAGCCTTACGTGACTGGTATTTTTTTTCTAACCACTAAGAACTTTCATACAAACTTTTCAAACATTGAATAATTAAACTTAATGTGTGGCTTATAGCTTATGTACACATGTAATGCTCTGATATAAGGCGGCCCCTAGACCTATAAAACTTTGTACAATACATTTATTGTACAAAAAGATTGAAAGGAACTTTGCATCCAAACGTGTGCAAATGATACTGTGTTACGATTTGAAGGGCATTGTTTCCAGTGAAATTACCGGACATAGATAAAACATTTTATATCTCTGCATGACGAGCGTAGTGCTTTGTTAGGTAATTATTTGGACTATTCATGTTCTAATAGCTGTGTCACTGGGCAGTTATGGGCAGGGATGTTTACCATCAGGTACATGTCCTACTCGTCTCGTCACTATAACTACTATAAAAAAAGAAACATCTCTTTGCATTTAGACAACAATGTCTAATACATACTAAACATTTATTATCGCGTTTGTTATATAATTTGCTCTTGATATTCCACAGAAACGTCAATTCTCTGTACAACTGGAAAACACCCATATTCGTAGATAAACTCTCTTTTCTTAACTTCTGTATTCTCATCATATGTGTAATCCTTGTCAAGACGAGTAACAGACTGATAAATATTGCGCCATGCTGACCTTACACGACACAATGAAAAGATGTGGAGCAATAAAATTACACTCTCTCAAACTTTCATTAAATCATTGAGCAACCTTCAATATAAACTTAAATCTATAAAGCTGAAGAGTTTGTTTGAACGCTAGGATCTCGGGAAGTACTGGCCCGGATTGAAAGATTATGTATCTATTGGATAGTCCATTTATCGAGGAAGGCTTTAGGCTATAGAAAATAACGCTACTATTAATAGAAGCGGAGCATGAATCAAGAATGTAACAAAATCGGCAAAAAATGTTCCTTTTTGAGGGTCTTTGTACGTTTCGTGCTTTGACATGACACATGACAACATGTGTCTAAGATTGCGTCATTGAATATCACAGATTACATACCTCTTGAATATAAAACCTTTGCTAATAACTTTTTTTTCTAAATCTAGAGTTGGTACAACCAATTTCCGACAGATGGCGTAGCAGGTAGCTGAAGAGGTGTTTTGTTTGAAAGCGATGTTCTCAGGAATGGCTGAACCGATTTCAGTCATTCTTTCACCGTTGTATATGTTCGGGATCCTGATGAGTACTATATAATGTACCACGGGCAACGCCGGGGCGGACATCTAGTGGTTATTAATATTGACAAATTCCCAATATTGCGCAAAATGATTGATCGTCTAGGGACCGCCGTATGTTGTATAAATGTATTTGTTGCAATTTGTATAAAAAATAACTGTTTCAAAAAAACCGACTTCAAAAGTTCAAAGAGTTTTTTTTTTGACGTGACAACATCTAATAAATCGATGAACGCCGCCTGAATGCACGAAAAAGTGTCCCGTTATGTCCCGTAACGCTCATTGTACACTTGCGCCGCATCTATCAATGTTTTGTAATGAAATTGTCACGTTAATCTATCGTCCGTAAACTGACCAATTTTTTACTTTTGGTGTCTGTAATAGGTTTTTCTGTTAACTACAGTAGGTTTTTTCTAGTTTACATCAGGTAGATGCATGATACATAAAAAAAATACCGCCCGAATTGATAACCTCGTCCTGATTAACTCGGTTAAAAATAAATTGTTTTGTTTTGCAGTCGATGACCTGATCGTGTTGACTGAAGCGGTAGCTTACCAAATGATGCAGGGCAACTATGACCGTGTGCTTCAAAGCAATGTGGCCACTATGTATGCTAACCTTAAGCTTTATGGCGCTCAACTCGAAGAATTCTACAAGGACTTTCTTGATAGGTATGTGACACAGGACTTATCAAGTTTGATCATATTTAATTTCATTTTTTGTGACCTAATAATTATCAATAAGAATATTTTATTTACTTAGAAACTGGTTGTACAAAATAATTACCAAATTATATAAAATTGTTTATTTGATTTTGAACGTAAAAACTTTTGTTTGGTTGACAAATAATTACTGCTTCCATTTTACCTACTCATTGTAAAAATTCACGTCATTACGTTTAATTATTTGACATAATCATCTTGAATTACATTTCAATTACCTATTCTTGACTCACAGATCTGCTTTGTTTTTCAGATATTTTGTTGTGTTCCGCAACGGTTCGCAGGATGAGCGTTTGGAAAAGAAAACCAGACTTCACCTTCTTGAGCTGATTGAGTTGCGCGCCAAACTCTGGCAAGGGTCCTCTTTCATGAGTCAGTACTATAGACATCGTGGCACTCATGCTGAGGTAATAATTACTAGCTTACATTTGTTGGCTCTTCTTATTCTTTTTCATTAAGTGGGGTTTTGGCACACCTTGGTCTTCTCATGCACTTCAGTATATCGTCTTATTACTGACTCATATTGTCTATTACTTTTGTTGATATACCTACATGACATTTAATTCAATAGTTGATATTGGGAATAGGCTTAGATTAGGTCAAATTTTAAATGTTCACACCACTAGCTAAAATTATCGTGATTCAGACACCAGACAAGATAATTGCTATGCTGACCTAGTTTGCGTAACAATACGCACAAATACGAAAAACTACAGTGTAGGAGTTATGTCTGTAGTTATATGGAAACGGTTGCGATTTTGCTGTTGAATGTATTAACATATTTTAATGTAATTTTACTCACGTAAATCGATTACTACTTCAACAATTGTGATGTCAGTCATATTAAACATCAATATTTGTTTGGATAATGCCTCATAATCTGTACAAGATACTAGACAAAAAATATTCTACATTTACTCTTCTGCCTGATAAAGTACAGAGAATTTCATAAACAATCTAATTATAATTATTATTTACTACAGATTTTTTTATCTACAAGACTGGTCGAGCCTGATAATATTTTACGGTCTTAGTATCATCACAAACAATCTGATAAGTTGTAACTAACTGAACAAAATCAATGACAAAGAAGCCATTTGTATGCAAATCATTTGCAGGTCTCCAAAAATGGTCAAACAAATGGCGGAACCAATTCGCTTACAAATATTGTTTTACTGTATGATGTCTGTATTATACTAGTAACATCCTGTTATTTTACTCGCGTAGTTCCCGATCCTGTAAATTTTGATACCTTGGTTTTGGTTTCATTTTTCCGTTTTAGGGAGGGATGAGGGATCCCTATTTCTTATATACATAATAGCCTATAACACCTTAGTAAAGATGTAGAAAGATCTAATGGTGAAATAATTTCTAAAGTTACTTAATCCAGTAGAATTTGCGTGAAGGGATAACAAAACTTTATAATTTTTTTTAGATGTCTTTGAATTAATTTTTACACCTCCTTTTTCCCATTTTTGTTCTTGTCATAATTAAAACTGGGCTAAATAATCTTAATACTTAATCAGAGGGTTTAAATGTAATCCTAATAATATTATAAATGTCAAAGTTTGGATGTTTGTTGCTCAATCACGTCTTAATGGCAGAGCGGATTGGGATGAAATTTAGGTCATAGTTAGAATTCCACATTTGATTAGACAGTAGGGGTTTGACTAACCACTTGAGGTCTACTTACCAAAGGCTTCTTTAAAAATACGCGCATCTAACTACAGTGCCTGGAAGATGAACCTATACCTGATGGTGATGTACCTGAAGTATGGTTGCCTGGAAGAGATCGCTTTTAGTGATAAGGTCGCCAATTGCTACTTTATTTTGTTTTGTTTTAAGTGACTTTTGTTTATTACTAAATTAAGTGCAATAAAGAGTTAATCTATCTATCTACAGTGTCTCGAATTTAGCTATGCGTATTTGTGGGATATAATAATAAATTGCTACTGGTTTATTTACAAATTTATTCTAGAGTTTTACTGTAAGCAAATGACGAAAAATATTACAAACAAATGAGGTTCTTCTGTAACAGGTATAAAACGTCAACAGTAGAGTGACACGAACTTCTTAGCATTCTATAGATTCACCGTGTGGATGCCGGGTCCATTGTGTGGCAGAAAGTGAAATCCCGAGACTTGTGACACGGGTATACGTTTAAGGCCTTTCCGATGTACATCAACACTCACCTTCACTACTCGTGTTTCTCTCTGCCCAGCCAAATCTGATATGAACCTAATAGTGCAGCTGTAGATACTCGTTCTACTAAGAACTTACTGCACTTCTGGACAAGCTATCTTTCAGCAGTTTATAGAGAGATTTTGGTGGTATAACTCTTGCTCCTACTTCTACATTGTATAAACTACATAGCCGTTTTTTGTTAATTCGTTTAGAAGGCCGTAATACTTAGGGTTAGCGCAGACAGACAGGAGCGCAGCGGAGAAGATTTTATTAACCCACTTGAAAATAAACTTTAAATTTATTACAATAAAGTGCATAAATGCTTGAACCTGACAAAAAATGCTGGCGCGTCCTCGAAGATACGCGAGAATCCCCCGCGCGGCATTTATGCACTTCTAATAATTTTAAAGTTTATTTTCAAGTGCGTCAATAAAATCTTCTCCGCTGCGCTCCGTTCTGTCTGCGCTGACCCTTATTGTTACATCGCGTGGTCTTTAGGTATATTAGTTTCACATGGTACGAAAAGTTCTACAAAAATTATGCGTGTCGTAGCTCTAGAAGAAAGGAAAATGTCCGGTCTGGATGACGAAACACCCACATCCTCTGGGATTTTATAGTGCTTTTCATATGTGCCCATTAAAATAGTCCAATCAGGTGCTGTACCCAGGATTGAGTAAGGCTTGTTCTTGGAGTTTGAAGATGAGCCTTCTTTTACAAAGTTAATTTATGTCTTTGGTTTGTCGTTAATCCTTTTTGGGCTGTAGCTACTGAAAGGCTTATTATGGCTTCACGTACGATTTCAAGTACTCTGTCATGGCGCTGTGAGTAATGACCCCTATTAAGGAGCACCTTGCATCCCACCAATATGTGCCTTGCTGTACATATCGCCTCTCCACATGTATAGCAATATCATAGGCTTTCCCCCACCTAATCAAGTTACTCTGGTCAGGGAAGGGTTATTTGGGAAGCATTTAGATACAATTTTAATAATGCAGGAGACCAGTCATAGAGCAAGGTGCGCCACTTCAGAGCTAATGGGATACAAAACTCACCTATGGTTAACCACTTATGTATTATAAGCGTTCTTATTAATGTTCATTTGATTTAATTTGTTGTTAGCCACTCCTGGTGCCGACGATGGAAGGGTCAGGCATGGGCGGCTCGGTGTCGCCCACGCTGGCTGCGCCCGCCGCCGAGCCGCCCGCGCTGCTTGGCCCCGGTGAGGTCATCAAACCCTCGGGCAAGTTCCCCAAGCCCACCAAGATACCTGGCAAGAACTATTCCAAGGATGAGGTCGTCATCAGGAACGCTGACTCTGGGAAAGGTACATGCGTTTTAAATAAACAGTGTCACTGAAAGTATCTACAATGACTTCCCATCCTATAGACGTGATGATGCAGCAAAAACAAAAGATTGTCATGTATGTTGACTGATTAAATTAAGGTTGAGTGACCCTAAAGTGTTGCTTTAATATTAAAGTGGTTTGGGGTGGTATTTGCTTTGCTTGTTTAAGATATGGCTAAAACGGGCTAAATCTCCGGCTTCATGATAGTGATGGCTTGAATGGGCATTCAAATTTCTATTAGATGCGAAGTCTTTAGGACCATCACTCAATCAAATGAATTGATCACAGTTTTGTGACGAATGAATCTAGTTTTATTCTCACAACTCATAATCTAAGCATTGACACTCTTTCGCCTTTCAACGTTCGCGGTTCTCATAAATTACGAATGTAGATTTCTGAACTACTTTTCTACATAGATTTTTTAGATGCATGCTACTTCGAAGAGTAATGCCATCAGGGGAGACAATGCATGATGAAGTCAATGTTACGCTTATCTGTTCTGAGTATTATTATGATTTAATATGTATTATTTTATTATGCATGTTGACAAATGGATTAAAACTTATTGACAATGCTGGTCCAACCAGCTGCTGGGAATTATTAACACTGAAAAACTTGTTTCGAAACGTGTGCTCTATGGCGGATAGACCTTTTCGGACATGGGAACATTGAATAAGTCGTAAGACAGCAGATACAGCATGATGATGTATTAGAAAACTACAAAACTGTATTGTTGTATTTTTCTGATACTGTTGTGAAGCTTTATGAAATTCAAGCTATACTTTAAGAGGTTTAAAAACGGTATAAAATGTATATGTACTACTAACATATAACTAAATACAATATAATAAAAAATATTGACTTTGAAAATGAAATCAGATGCTCAGTTTTTAATTAAGCTTCTCAACTGTTTAGTTGTCGAGTGGCGAAAATCGTTTCAAAGTGTTCTTGTAGCCCCAATGTGTCGGTGAGTGACGTCTCCCTGAAGTTGTGTTGTGGTGTTACAGTGATGGGTATCAAGGGCAGGAGGGTGCACATGATCGAGGAGCTAAGTGACACGATTATATCGTTTCAGCGAGGTATGAACGCACGGTGCCGGTGCACGGCTCTGTGGCGCTTGCGCATGTGTGGCGGGCTCTTCCCATCTCTATCCACTATGTCTGCACTCTAACGCTCCTCTCTCTCATCTACCTAACACTCATCGGTGTTTGTATTTAAATTTTATACCGACATTTGTTTGGTATCGTAACTTATGATGTAAGGCCTTTACTAATATGAAAGATTTCCTGGAAACTAACGAGGTTGTTACACATTTTAGTCATTTTAATATTTTCAAAACGGGAATAATTAATAATAATTTACTATAAATTAATAATTTACGATATATTTATTTAATAGAATGAGATTTTCCGACTACAATTTCGATATTTCCTCTGCAAAACAAAATGGAAGTACAAGTACAGACCTTTGAAAAAGATCGCGAAATACGGTTGAAACTGTAGTTGCAAAACTCCCTTTCCCTAACATAATGGAAAAAATATGTTGTGGTAAATGGTACCAGAAGTAACCGTGTAATTTGATTTAAACTCTACGGCGGGTGTGAAGTTTGCCGCGAAATTCTGCGCTGTAACAGGAATTAATAAAGATAAATTTGAACACATCTACGGTTGCAGCGCACTTCACAGCCGTCATTCAGTTTGAATCAGTTTCTAACAACGAATTCATGATTTCCACTGCCTTTTAATCGCATTCGGCTTGAGCTTGGAGTAACAAGTACCGCGGCTGAGTATCGAGGGTGCGGTAATGTCATGTGGATGTGGTGGTTTCAGTGAGCCCTGGTGCCAAGGAACGCCTCGTCCAGATCACCGGGCCAAACGAGGAGAACGTCAAGTGAGTTATGCTACGTAAACACGAACTTTCCACTAACACACTTATGTATTGCGTTTATTATGCGTAACTACTAAGTTTTATAGAGATTACACAGAAAGTTTGCTTGAGCTAAAAGAATCGCGTCGTACGTTACCGCAAGAAGTATGAAATGGGTGATTGTTGTTTTTGTTATTTCAGTCGTAATTTCACAGAAAAATAATCTTCCTCGGAATGGGGAACATACACTACACATGCATAACACACTTGTTTTGTTTTAACATAATATCCATTCTTTTTAACTACCCCTGAATCCGTTAGTTAGGTCATTCGAATATTTTGTAGTTGTGATAGTTTACGATACTGAGAAACTACCAGACAGAAAAAAAATCTGGTTCCCCCCTTTAACCTGACCTCAGGACTTCTTACAATGTAATGCAATCAGTGCTATTATGACGAAAAGTTGGGTCAAATCCTGAGTTCCAGAGTATATTCTGAGTTATGAGTTTACGTTTGGTTAAATGACACTGTAATTTCGCTGCATTTTTTTCGCTGGTTTAACTTTTCGAAGAGCAGTAAATGTAGTATTGTCATAATTTATAATCAATATGTTGTATGCAGCCACGCGAAGCATTTGATTGGAGACACGATCCGTCGCAACGCGTCGCCGGTGCGCCTCGAGGGGGGCGTGGAGTCTGCGCACGGCGGGTCCCGTGGCTCGCTCGACTCGGCCGAGGACGACGCGCCCGTCGCCAGGGAGGTTCGTATTCTCTCTCTCTCTCTCTGTGTGTGTGTGTGTAGTCGCTCCCTCATGCGGATCGTGGCCATCGCTGGATGTGGATGCTCTACACCTAGATTTTGTCATCTGCTTCCACTGGTGTCTGCTCATGATGTCTCTGACGGCCGTGCAAATTTGGTTGATGAAGGGCCTCTCATTTGATCGCTCCATCTACACGTACACTAAGCATCTACAGAAGGGTGTTATGTTCTTTTTTACCTGATATGTAACACATGTGGCTGGTGGAAAGCAACACGCTAGCCCATAACAACAAAGAGTAACGCAGCTATTGGAACGTCCATTGGAAGACTCAAATCATTACCTAGGAATGTGCTGTGCTCATCACCCACAGAAATAAGATTATTTATTTATTCTTAAACATTACCCTACAAATCGGAACAAAGTGATACTATTACTTACTACCTACTTGGCTGTATAATAACTGGCGCAAAATTGTGGTACTTACTTCCCCAGGCGGACTGCAAAGAGTCTTACACCACTGTCAGCCGTAATGTACATATAGCTTGATCGAAGATACGATACGTCGAAACGCGTTGTATATTCGGTGATGCAATCAGCCGTACCGTGTCTCCGAGTCGACGTTGATACTTAAAACTGGTGCTTATTTGGTGACGTTATCAGTGATAGTTTCAGACTAGTAAACCCTAAATAAATTGTACCTACTCATCGTTTTGAACAAATTTTATTGACATGCTGACCTTATTTTTGTTGATAAGATGGGCAAAATGAAGACAGGTGGAGCAAGGTAGCATAGATAAAGCAGACGAAGTGTTTATCGCCTAGCGGCAAAATGGGTCGATGATATTGTCGCTGTCTTAGGGCCCTGTGCTTTTTTGTGGTAGCCCAAAGTTCGCCCCTTTGTAAAAAAAAACGCTATCGCAAGTCGCATTTGGATTCGCTGATGATGACGATCATAAAGTCGACCTTGGTACAAAAAATTCACCTGTCGTTTTTTATACGTTCTAACAAAATGAGATTATTATAACTTTGACAAGAACAAAATCAAAAATTTTGATTAACCCCCGACTACGTTAGATTTGTTATCTGTACAACATTCTACTAGTCAAGCCCTTTCATTTGATACCCATATTGCGGTAGTAGTGAAAAAAAATTATATAATTCGCCATTTTGTGGTGGCGGCCATCTTGGATTTCAAATTTGTTATAGCGTATAGCACTCTGCTAGTCAAGCCCTTTCATTTGATACCCATATTGAGGTAGGTTGTGAAGAAATATTTTGTCCGCCATTTTGTGGAGGCGGCCATTTTGAATCGATATTAACCAGACGTAGCTAAGAACACCCGCACGGATATTAACTTTCAAATAAAAAAACCGCATCGAAATCGGCCAATCCGTTTGAGCTCTACGATGCCACAGACAGACACACACAGACAGACAGACAGATAGACAGACAGACAGACATCGACGTCAAACTTATAACACCCCTTTTTTTGGTCGGGGGTTATAAATAAATTACAATTAAAACAAACCTGCGAAGTTTAAAGTAAGGAATTAGAAATGTAACAGATTATTTACGTTGAATACATTAATTTTATCATGCTCCATACGTTTGTTATTTATATCACTTTTCCTTTTCAGAAATCTCCTCACAACTCGCGGGCTCTCCTTCATAGCTTCTCTACCAACGATGCTGCGCTTGGGGAGTACAAGTATACTGTGACTCTTGGTCAACATTCCATTAAGATCACAAGCCAGAACTTCGATCTCGTCAAGGTAAAGCTAAACACACATACCATAAATGTATTTCTAATTTCGAAATTGTTTCTTTGTAAAGCGACGAACAGGGCGGTATAACCACCTAATTCAGTGACAGTGAATCAGGTGAAGTTTGAGGTGTGACTTATAAAAAGAAAACAATTTCGAAATCAGAAGGAAACAAGTTCTTTTACCCTATTAGAAAAATGAGTAAATTATAAATATGTAATGACCCAATTCTGTGGACAACATTCGGGATTGAAATCAACAATTATATATCCTTGTCCGTTGTCACATCTGTAGTCAGACAGGAACTGCATTGGTCATAATAAATGTTTTGTCATATATATCAAAATAAGTAATTCATTTTATTTAACCAAGACTGCCAAGCTGGTGCTGGACGATTACTTCGAAAACCTGACGAATCTGGAGGCGATGGGCACGGCGGGGTCGGGCGACTTCTTCACGCTGTCGCAGCGGCCCGCCGCGGCGCTACTGCTAAGACGAGGACGCCGCGCTCAACGGACACGACGACGACGTGTTCGTGACTGCGCCTGCGCCGGTTGACGCCACCGGTGAGACCGAGACACACGTTTTTATTGGAACATGCTGATTGGGCATGTACACCTTGTCTGCACTTGAAAAAAAAACTCAGGAGCAGATGGAATTCTAACATACGAAGTCACTATTGTGAAATCAGTATTTTTCTCACCATTAGGCCACCACGACTTTTTACCGAAGAAAAATATAACGGTTCTACATATTTTTTTTTACTTTATCATTGAGTTTCACAAGATAAGCCACAAATGACCAACAATAAAAAAGCTAGTGTAAACGACTAAATTCGACTCGTAACTAAAACTCTACTCTTTTTTTTTATGTCGAGGAAATTCAATAACGCGTGTCCGTTATGCAAGGACATAGGGGGCAGGGGGGTATGTCAGATTCAACACCATGGATGGACATGGTGCCACTACTCAGTTTGAGTCTAGCCCATATCCTGCCGAACTGGAAATGTCAAACCGTCCGGTTCTCCCGATCATTTCCACCGCGGTCCAGCACTTCTAACCGCCTAACTAAATCTGCTTTGGCTTTTCTATTGCTGTCTCTGTAATGTCGAGCGTAAATACAAGAGAAAGCAATATCAAAGCTAAGACACTTTTAGTTGGGTGGCAGGCCCTCTATAGGATATGGAATTCCCTGCCTCTGAAGGTGTTCCCGACAAATTTAGAAAAGGAAATATTAAAAAAGGATTTCTTTAAACATCTCTCAAGGCTGGCAAAATGTCGTCAGCATCTCTGATGTTACAGATGTACATAAGCGACGACTACCGCTTACTATCAGGCGGACCGTAAGCTTATTACCACTCATCCTATGAAAAAACATGTTAGTAGGCAGTAAATGCCACTTGAGACAAATTGTCAAGACTACAAGGTTGCTTGGAAGAGATTGCTCTTAGTGATTAAATTTATTTGTTAAAATATCTAGCCGGAAAATCTAGGTCTGGGGTGATCGGGCTGAGGTGAAGGGTGGGGTTTGAGGCGGATATACAAATGAACAAATTATTATTATTGAAATTGCATGGTGTTTACGATCAAGAATTGTGTATAAATTTTAAGAAAATTGATAGTAGATTTTATGACAATAGCAATTATAAAAAGTATTAAAAACTGATTTGTTGTTGAAAAAAAAACTGATCCTTTGACATAATCCCAGATTGTTGCATGAATAGCTCAAGTAAGATAATGATAAAATTGTATTATTTTAACAGACCACGTACTATTCTGTTTGTTTTTAAATGTGGTTAAAATAGATTTATGATTGAAACAGTTTGCAGTGTTAAAATAAGAACTTTGAAAGGCATGAAAGTAGTTAGAATAAGAGATGAGAGTGTGTTTCTTCAGAATGCATGGCAATCCAAGGTTTTAAGAACCTACCTAATATCTCTATCTTTAATGTAGGACTTCTGCGACTGACTGAAGCATGTCTAGTTTCCATAACATTGGATGTGGAACCATTTATTTCAATCATTTGTATATCGTTTATTTGCAGTATTTATTAGAGTCATGTTTATTATTTTTGAATCAGCGATTATGTAAAATTATGTATCTATATTTTTGCCATTCATGTTTTTTATTTAGAGTCATGCTCACCTGAATCCACGGTCGTGGCAGTGTATCTTCCAAATTTTTTGCACATACATTTTATAACAAACATTAATAACAACCATTTATTAGTAGCTAATTACCTGCCATTACGACACAAATAATTAACCTACGCATCTATTTATACTATACAGAAGCAACTTTGTTAAAATATGTTTTCGAAAAAGCATGCAATATGATTTATAGTGTTATTGTAGTATTGTATCTATTGATTATTTTTACTTTTTCATGTCAGTAATCGAAGATAAATTGCAGAGAAAGTTATTCTACAATGCCATTGGCAATTAGGTATTTAGTTTAGAAGAAACAGAATTGAAACCGTGATTCTATATTTGAACAAAAGATAAAATTGTTGAAATGAATGCAGTATTCTGTTGCCTGATGAAAGATTAAAGAAATGTGATATTCAGTTTGTAATGCAAAATTCACTTTTAACTACCTTAAGTTCTATTACAAGTTAGTGTAGTCCAAGAATAGTACAAAATAAGTTTGTGCTCCAAATAAACTAGTATGTTGTTACCTAAACAAAGTTAACAAGAACGGAGACCGATAATAATATTACTTTTCATAGTTACGTTACAATTGTAAATTATTTGGTAAATCGACGCCGAGTTTAATTTTCTTTTGTCATATTAGTTCTGATACAAAATTTGAGATCGAATAGGAGTATGTAAGTAGGATGGTGAAACTTGCGGTTGCTTCTGTATATCGTGTCGGGTCGGCCGTGGGTGTGTGCGAGCTCGCGCGCGTGCGTGTGTGTAACTGGCGTTGTGTGCAGCTAGCGGGGAGGAGCCGCCGCGCCGGCCGCGGTTCTCGCGCGCCGCCAGCACCGACAAGAACCAAGGTACCGTACACACGGAACTCACACAGCGACACACCAGCTCAATAAAACACACTGTATTGTACTTTGGTGAGACAAGGGCACAATAATTGAATATTTGAACATTTCTATTTTCATATTTTACGCTTTTTAACAGACTATCAAATATGTCCTCCTTTTTTGGTTCTCAATTTGGTTGTATATTTTTTTTATGTACGTTACGCGATAGCTCTGCTTCTTCGATAGAATCGTTTTTGACGTTTTGTTTTGTTTGTATAGTTCAGAGGTTCCACATAAATTTTATCGGTATCGGTGTAGCGGTTTTGGAAATATGAACACGAAACTAAAATTTGCTTTAATTTATTTAGATGATCTAGTGATAGATTCTTATAAAATTTGGTAGTCTGAATTTAATTTTGAATTGAAGTCGGTTTTTTAGATTTTTTGAAGAAAATATATTATTTTTACATGTTAAAATATGCCCACACTTTTTATGTTAGTTAAGGATATGCTCCATAATTAATGTAAACTAAGTTGAAGAGTTTTGGACAACCCATGCCTTTGTCTCACCGAAGGTGGTACGATATATTTCACTTAAGTAAGATCGTTTTCACGTCCTCGTAGAAGTTCACACCACCGAGCCCTATACTATCTCAATAAGGCACACCAGACGCCACACTTAGCACACTCCTTTTTTCTGTCTGTATTCAAAAGTTTGCATCTTCATTTTAACAATGTTAAGTGGGAAACTGGCGTTTTGTATCCTTGGAGACGCCACCTGCGCTGACTTAAGCCCGGCAAATTAGAGCGCGATTATTGCACAGGGGCGCCTTATTCCAAAGAAAAAGTCAGTGCTGCACGTTAATGGCTGCGCGATTAGATGCTTTTATGAATCAAATACAGAATGTAAGCGCGAAAGTGATTACTGAAATTGTGGCCTTATCGAGTTTAATTATCAGAGCCAACTCTGTACTTGTTTCTCAAATAATTGGTAGGCCAAGCAACGGGGGGATTTTTTTGCAAAGTACGGGACCTCGTTTTTTTTGGAATATGTTCAAGGGTGTCACCTGAATGTAAATTCAAGTTGGCGCGGCGGGAGGGGTGGGTTCGCTTCAGCCGCCATCTTGGAAAACACGTTTTATTGAATATCTCGCGAATCGCGCATCGTACTATAAAAATTGTAGAGATCATTATTGTAGATAATAATATTTGTCACCTGTTTCATTTAAAACTTTTATTGTATAACGCATAGGTTTTTAATAATAGCGCTCCAAACTTAATACAGTATGGTTTTTACTAAATGTTTAGTTTATAAATTAAAAATAATGGTAACTGAATTGTAGAGCTTGAAATTACCTATAAATTGTATTCGAAACTTTTCCCCGTAGCATTTATAGTTTAGGTGCTATAATGTTGTAAATGAGATTATAATGCTGTACATTAAATTATGCGCCTATAAGTTGTAAAATTATTGGTAATTTCACGCTTCTACAATTCAGTTACCATTTGATTTTTAATTTATAAACTAAACATTTAGTAAAAACCATATTGTATAAAGTTTGGAGCGCTATAATTAAAAACCTAAACGTTATACAAAACAAGTTTCAAAGAAAACAGATGACAAAAAATATTATCTACAATAATGATCTCAACATTTTTATCGTACGATGCGCGGTTCGCGAGATATTCAATAAAACTTGTTTCACAAGATGGCGGCTGAAGCGAACCCCCTCCCACCACGCCAACTTGGATTTACATTCAGGGGACACCCTTGAACATATTCCAAAAAAAATACCAGGTCCCGTATGTTGCATTACAAACCTAATTTATTTGCTGCGACGCTTGGACTATGGGGTCGCTAAAAGAAACGCGCCATTCATTCGTTATTAAAATGCCATTGCATGATAAAAGTATGATGCACCAATGGTGCTTGTTTTGAATGTAATGCCTCTGGCGGTGTTTACTTGAATTTCTATAAGGGTTATAATGACTTCACAAAACGTTTATAGCAGCACTAATGTGCTATCGATACCATGGGTCTGTCCTGTTACATATAATGGCCAAATGAGTATGCTATGAGTATAAGGAAGATTTATAAACACACACATACACATTAAACTTTTTATTCGTCAACATTATGTATCATTGTTATCATTAATGTAAATATTTACTAAATATTACGTGTTAAATTATTTATATCGCTTCATATTGATTGAACGCCTCAGTACGCATCGCATGCATTTTTTGTTCATTGTTTTAACAGAAAATATAGGTAATTGTTGATCACATTGTTCACACCGAGATCATATCACTAATATTGTGCAACAGTCAGTCATAACAGCAAGAGATGAGCATAAGTTTGAAGTGCTTCTAAATAGTCTGCTAACATGCCTATATAACCCAATTTTTGAGCTTTTGCTGAAGTATAACAAGACAATTGTGCATTTGAGTGCAGCAAGCGCACGAGAACTACATTTTGCACGCATTACAGCGCACTGCACACGCCAGATTCTGCTACACGGCAAGTGCAAAACGGCGAACAAGAACACATAGTCAAGTTATAGTTTTGTGGTTAATTTATTTCTTTACAATTTCCCTATTTTTACAGATATTTAATGATCATTTATTATTCCACATTGTTTTGCGGTTGTGAAGTACCTAACACAAGCGTCTTCTACCGGAAACGATCTTAATTCTGTGGGAGCTCCGCAACTGTTTTTGGGCAGTAGCTCAACTGTGCAGTTGAACTACGGGCCTATGTTTGGGGTTGTGGTTCACTTTTTTTCTGCTATTGTACCCTGAAACAATGGTAGTGACTAGTGATATCCTCTTCGCTGTCGAGACGATGCCACAAGGACCATCAACCATTAATCGCGTGAGTTTCGAAAAGAAAATCTGTAAATTTGAACAAGGAAATCTCAAGGTGTTTCGCATTTTTATTTTTCGTTGAAAAATACACCGCCGAAAACGCAAAGAGGGTGGGTTCCTTCAACCTGTCGATACTCATAGCCAAAAGCAGTTAGTGATTTAGAGTAATAAATATGTGAAGTTGAGGGGTAGGGCAAGACCTCACTACGTATCAACTGGGGGAAGGGAACGAATTAAACAAATAAATCACGTGATTAATGGACGATCACTGGTGGAACAGCGTAGCGATTCTGAACCCAATCGGATTGATTGTTTGCACGGAACCAAACCCTTTTCTCTCAAACTAACAAACATCTCTATCTTTGTCATAACCGTTTAGAATCACAGAGACAAGAATTATCGTTCCGAATTTGAGTCGTTCGGATTGCGTTCAGAATCAGTACCCAGATGTGTCGCCTCGAGAGCGAGTGTCGCGGTGAGTGAGAGTCGGTGTGTGGTGTGCAGGTGGGGCCGGGGGGCACGCGGCAGAGTTACACGTACGAGATGCTGCTGCAGTACGCGGACTCGCCGCTGAGCAAGCCGCCGCCGCCCGGGCTGGCCGCCTTCCCGGCCGAGCTGGCGCGCAAGGTAACGCCGGGCCCGCGCCGCGCCGCGGCCGCCTGCCGCGCGCGCGCCGCCCGCCTGGCCGCCGCTGCACCACCCCAACTACCTCGCGGCGCTGCTCTGCCGCAACTTCTACTGAGGCCAGGCGGGCGGCGCGCCGACCGACACGCCGGCCCGCCGCCAGATCCCGCACTCATTCTTCGAAAAAATATACTTTTGTTTCTGATTCATTTTGTTTTCTGCGGGATCTTGCGCGCGGCTCCGCGTCACTGCGCGATGCGCTCCTATACGTGCACGAGTTGCTACGTTACCCTTGTTAGGGGTCAACCAGTTTTCCCGCTCCTTCTGAGGCAGCGCGGATTAACTTTGTTCTTCGGATTCGATTCGAGCCGTATCGGAGAGCGTCGACGCCGCCTTGCACTATTCGAGCTTGTTGGATGCGCTTCCATTTTACTAACGATCTGCGCCATTGTACATTTTTCAGGGATAAAGGAAATTCAACGTCTCTATGGCTCCAAACGTGCATGTCTTGCCACCTCTTGCTTTTTGCGCACTCTGTTCTGTATCGTTAAGATTTAACTTAGTTTAGGCTCATTTACGTTAAGCGACCGATCTCATTAGTCGTAAGTTGAGTGTTAATTGTTAAGACTGATGCTAGTGGTATATAGGACGCGGCGGACCCAGCCGAGAGGTGGCGGTGACTCCGCGGAGCACAGCGGTGGACTTGTGCCGATCCCGGCGATGCGATCGTACTAACACCACGTAGCTATCCTGTCCACTGTGTTTACACAAACTATGCAATGTTGATCTCGAATTGTTTGTACAAGACTGATTATTCTAGCTAAATTGTTGTGTTATTTTGGAATAAATATTTTCATTGTTGATTAACGAAACTAGGGCCCTTTTATTAGAAATGTTTATTATCTGTTGAATATTGATAAATCGTTTACATAGATGCAAGTTTTGAGCATGTTTATGATGTGTTTATTTGAGCATAAATTTGTCATGTCTCCTTTGTTCATGCCGCTCGGACAGAACGAGTACTCGCGAGGATTCCGCTACAGATAGACTCGTGTAGGTACTTCCCGAGGTGTAACCGTCCTGTGTCGTCATTTTTCATGTTCGTTGTCGTTTTGTACTCTAGTAGGCATAAAATTGTCAGTGTCTCTCTTCGCTATCATTGTCGACTTCTGATATTTTTCAAATATAACTATTTAAAAAACTGTTAATGTCTTTGCTTGTGTACCTAACCTATAATCACGCATTACTAACAGAACACTGTCGAACGTTAATAAGGGGTGCTTGCACGTGCATAATAGCTATCGGTGTGTGGGTGAAGAAAGTGAGGTAACGTTTGGTGTGGTGTCGACAGAGTTGCCTGGAGTTCGACAGCGCCAGTTACTTGAAGAAGGTGCGCGCGGCGGCCGGCGCCGGGACCACGGTCGCGGCCGTGGACGCGCCGGACTCGCCCGAGCCGGAGTAACGCCCGCCCCGCGCGCGCCGCCCGCCCGCACCCGCACCTAGGCTTGTAGGCACCACACGCGAGCGACGCTCGGCAGCTACACGTCGCAGCACTCATCATCTTAGTTTAATAGGAATAGGAGGTTCACGCTACGATAGCCTCGTTTCGATTGCCGTCCGCCTCGTCGCAACTATTTATCGCTTTTATCTATTTAAGCGGACTTATTATAAAAGTATTAGCACACCAAAATATTTATTTGAATGTCAGTAAGTACGGTATGACTACACAAATGCGAATATTTTTCTTGAAATTAACTGTGGATCTGATTATAAAATTGTGATACGCTACCGTTGCTAAATGCGAGTTTAGGTAGGGGAAGATTGTATCCACAGTAACGTTTTGATCTCCCAGATAAAGCTTCGAATGATATTATAATAATGGGACTTGTAGTGTGCGACAGAATAGCGTCACTCGAGTTTTCCGGCTTTTTAAATTTAACAAATTTAGGAAGAAATAATAGCGAAACATTTGTTTCGCCGTCTCAATTTCTTCCCACTGTAAATTGTTTCAGTGGTAGCTACATTTTACTGTATATATTGACTCTGTTAGTTTCGGAGGTCATAGAGTGATTCCATTTACTTTAAGAAGAATGCATGCATTTCTTTTGTGTGTTTGTACTCATTTTCAGACTTTTAGTGTCTAGTCTTGACGAGTAGTAGTCGATTCTCACTATAACTTAAGCTTTTATATTTCAGAGGAAGCCTGCCAATCTGATAGTGTAAAAACTGATTTATGAGAATTTTTATTGCTTGTAAATTATAACATTACTTCATCGGTATTTTATTATTAATTGTTAAGTATTCGATTTTATTCACATTTGCTGTGCACTAAACCAAATATTGTTGATTTTAAAAGATATACTAATTATTAAAGTATAGTTGATTGTCAGGCTTTCTTGTATCTGAGGATGTATGATGTAGAATCTAAAAGAAAGCAAAATTACTATATATATTATTTCAGTTGTTAAAATTCATAGTTTATATATCTCACTTAACCAAATATAAATAATTGTATCACTTATTGTAAATGTAATATTATTGAATGATTTTTTTAAGCTATTGCATAGCTTTTATCGCGGGCCTGGGGACCGAATTTTAGTGATCGTGCATCTCTGTCTTATGTTCACAAGAAAGAGGGATGGAAGACCGTAACGCCGTCCTCCCCACTCGGTCATTCGACTTTGAATCTTATTTGTATTAGCTTTACAGACTAAATGCTCTTAACAGTGTTGCCAACTTAACGGATTTCCCGTGATATTTTTATGGTAAACAAATGTCACTCTTCAAAATAAAAGCAATTCCGAAAAATTGTTACCTAACATCCCTATTGCTTATGTTGATAAAATGCATGCAACATGCAATAGCTTTACCGCGGTAGTCTCTGAGTGCCACACTTCTTTTTTTTTAAAATGAATAATCGGTAGGCGCGAATCCACTCGTTAACTTTCGTGATTTACATTCATGTTACAAAATAATATTATGAACCAGCTATAAATAAAATACTTTTATCCACACAGATTTGTCAAACTCAAACTGTATAGTTGCTCCATTTATCCACAAAGCATTTCAGTACCCTCACTAGTATTCACTGGTATCATTATTATCATAAAATCTAAGCCAGCGTTTTTTATCTGCGTCTTCTCTTAACCTTTAAAATCTATCTGAGTAACTTGATCTGGTTCATACTTGTAAACGCTTCCACGTGAAATATGACATTGAAATTATCAACCAATGAACCTCTCCTATGATGCGGTTGATAATTGTGGAGCTGTTAAGGTAATCAATGCCAAAGGTTAATGTTAGGAACAGATTCTTCGCTAGGCTGATTATAACTTCACCCAAAGATATTTTTTCCTTATTTTACAAGCAAGTGATACTGATATTACGAAATACGTAATTATATATTAATATTGGTGCTTCATCCATGGGAAAAGTATTATCGTTGGATTTGTAATAAAGGTTTATGTTTACTTATTGTTTTTATGTCTTGACAAGGCTATTTTATTGTAAAACTGAGGATATACTAAATTTTCTAATAGAAAATAGTTTTATTTCTGACCTATAAAACCACTATATTAACTGAATTTATTAAGAACAAAACAAAGGATAAATATTAAAATATTATATTTACAAAAAATAATCCTGGAAATTACTATACTAAGTAATTGAACAACAGGTTAATTTTACATATTTGATTTCTTAAATTATTAATTACATTATTCACAATAAATTATCATGTTGGTGTGCTTTAGTTAAAAATTGATAACAAAAAAACTACAAATTTTCAAGAAATGCAGAAGACATGTAAAATCTGTACTTGTATGGTTATCCAAATGGAATGCCCCTATTGTTTCACGATAATTAGCACGTTAGAAACGTGTTCAAATGCCCATAAACCATGAATATATCACAAGATGCTCTAACGCTACTCTGAAAGTTACCACTTTTACCTAAAATCTAATTGTGACGAATTATACCTAATGGTAGAATTGAAACTGCTCATCAAAATAAAAAATATCCATAAGGAATGTAGCGTATTACCTGAATATTATTATTGTATCTAGTTGCGATTGGTTTATAAATGCCTGCGTATTTACGTGAATTAATTACAGTAGTAGTATGTAGTATAGTTATTGAGCTAGAAAAATATTCTTGCTTTTAGTTTCTTTCCGCTAGTTTGTCAGTAATATTAGCACATCTTAATTTTGCGTGCTGCATTATGTCTTCGGCCAGATCCTCGACTGTTGTGTAGCGACACTTCTGGAAACTAAATAAGTCTGTGATAAAACCTACGATTTCTGCTTGAAATGTCTCGCAGACGTCCCGTAGCCTCTCTCTCGGGCCGAGGAAGCCCCACACTAAGACAGGTAGCAGATGTTCCGAAATAGAGTAAAAGTGAGACATGAACCCGTCTGGGTACTGCAAGTAGCGTCGTTTTGCCTTGATTACTGACCACACAGCTGTAGTAAGTGCCTGAAAACAAATACAACGTTTTCAATGTATTGTACCTTACGTAGATGACAGTGCGAAAGGAGAATCTTTACTCTAATTATTGGGTTATGAATCTCGATGCAGCCAGGTTAGGTGTTTGTATATTTTGCCAAGTATACTTCGTTGGATTTTCCGATCTTGAACGTTCTATGCATGGAACGTTTCGTTGGCAGACCACCAGCTACTTGGATGGACAACATCAGGTCCATCGTTACGTGTACATTGGCTTAGGATAGAGATCAGTGGCACCGAGGAGAGGAAGCCTACATCTAGTACATAGTAGGTTGATACAAGCTGCAATGATGGTAATATTGACGCATAAAACCGTGGCGTCCAGTTCATAATGATCCTTTATGTCAGAAGTATCGTTCCTACCGTTAGTGTCGTAAGAAGGCGTATTCACAAAAATGTGAATGTACCCTTCTTGTCACTTCGGTCCTTCCGGCACATTCTATTTTGTGACCGGATTTTATACCAAATATATAAATATCAGTATGTAGTATGTAACATTTGTTTCAAAACGACTACTTTGCTTCGTTTGTTACTACTGTAAAACACATAAAAATGGCTCTTCCAAATGTACCTATGTAGGTACGCTAATAACTTTTCAAAGACTACACCAAGTTGGAGGATTTTTAGGATTCCGTAGCCAAATGGCAAAATACGGGACCCTTATAGATTTGTCATGTCTGTCTGTATGTCTGTCCATCCGTATGTCACAGCCACTTTTCTCCGAAACTATAAGAACTGACAAAATGGAGAATGATCAAATTGACAATAAGGGTACCAATAGTCAATAGTAACATACAAACATTTCAGTGAAAATGCCCCAATAGTGTGTCAGTAATACCATCAGGGGTAAGTAAGTTCTTCTGACATAAAAGGAATAAGTTTATGAGTAAAGATACCAAAAGAAGTTTTAACTTCAAAAAGTGCAACTCACGCTCTCCTTGAATCCGTCGGAGAGCCAGCGGTTGCGCACGACGGCTAGTACAGAGGAGGGCGGCGCCGCCAGGTCCTCGAACGCGTCCAGGAGGATGTAGTCCAGCACCACGTCGTAGAACGTTAGCGCCTGGAACAGCGGCAAATGCGACATCTCCTCGCTTATTATTTCGTTAAGTGTTATCCCATATTACTAGGAATATGCAATAGTTAAACTGTCTTTTGTAATACTACGAGCTCGAAGCGAACTAATTTTTTATAGCAAAATAAAACACAAATTGCTTTTGAGAGAAGGCCCCAAGTCCCAGTGGGAAAATTTTGTATGATTTAAGTATGTAACTATAATTGCCCATTCGTATAAACAAGTCGATCCATACTAATATTATAAATGCGAAAGTAACTCTGTCTGTCTGTCCGTCTTTACCGCCTAAACCAACCAACAGATGTTGATGAAATTTGATACATAGATAGAATAGATCCCGAGAAAGGACATAGGCTACTTTTTGTACCGAAAAAAAGGGGCTGAAAGGGTTAAAATAAGGGATGAAAGTTTATATGGAAAACTTCGTCATTGTTGAAGAACTATGAAACTTTACGCCTAGATATTTAACACGAAACCATAAAATGTATGTTTTAGCAGTTTTGTAGTTTCGAACTGTACCTACGGGGGTGGAATTGGGGGGTGAAAGTCTGGAAGTTCAATATTATTGAAGATAAAACCATGAAACTTTGTATCTAGACACTTGAAATGGAGTCTTTAAACGTTTGTTCCAGCAATTTTATAATTTCTAACTATAAGTACGGGGACACTTATATTAGGGGATTTTGATTAACGTCGCAGAACATCGCAGGACGCGCCGCAGGCGCCGCGCACGGCGCGACGGGGCGTGGCGCCGCGCGGCGTGGGAGGGGAAATATCGCTAAGTATGCTTACCCGAACGCCCGTTCGGGTAAGCATACGCGTATAAGACGCGCATAAGACACGTGAGGGCAGACGATTGTGACACACGCGTCCGATATATGAGGTTTTTCGTTAGAAATTCATTTATATTGACTGAATATTGATTTCAATTCGATTTACACGATTTTATTATTATTAAAAAAAAAACGTGAAATAAATAGTATATTTAGGTTTTTGGGTTAGATTGTTGAGTAATTATTTTCTTTAGTTGGGTGATTTTACTGTTTGCTGATTTTATTCGTCGTTATTATTTGTTCATATATAGGTACATTTGGATACTATAAAATTTGTTGGTACTTAAGTATATGTTTTATTAAATGTCGTTGTTAATTGTATGAGCAATTTTCGTGTGTATTTTTTACTAGGTGTTTTGTCTTATCAATCTTCTTAAAAAGTTATACTTTTTAATAAAATAGGTAGGAAGTCTATTCAAAGAAAGATTGCTTTTTTATGTTAAAATAAAGATTTTAATTAGTGTCAAAAAATTACAAACCATTTTCTAAAACATTTTCTGAGTTCTTAAATATTATAGGTCATTTAGGAGTTTTAAAATTCTATAAACGTAAATAAGTTAAGATTCATAATAATAAGAGGCTTTTCTGTGGACTTACGGTAATTAAGTGTAAATAATTTTGTGAAATTGTGTAAATGTGTTTTGTTTTGTTTTCTAATTACATTATCACAATTCGATTTAGTTAGTTAGTTGCAGGGTTTTGTGATTATTAAAATAACTTGAAATTAGTATCTTTAAGTTTTTGGGTTAGATAATTAAATAGGTACTTATTTTCTTTAGTTGTGTCATTGTATTGCTTTTTTTGTTAGTAATTATTTTTTGATCATACATCTGGATGCTGTAATTTGGTGGTTTTGGTTTGTCGTTGTTAATTTTAAAATTAGTTTGCGCGTGTATTTTCGTGATTCTATAGTTTAGTGTTATTTTGTGTGTGTATTTTCGTGATATAGTTCTTTATTGTTGTTATACACATAATTATTTAGTGTTGTTTTTTTTCATTTCATTTCATTTTCATTGTTCTTAAAAAATAATACTCTAAAAAATTGTATCAAGTAAGTCTATTAGCTTTGATTATTTTCTTAAGTTAAATACATATTGTTAGTTATAGGTACTTAGTATAAAAGTTTGTTTAATGTCGGTAAAAATAATTGAATTTCTTACATTCATAATAGGAAGCCCTTTTTTGTATTCGCTGAAATAAAATGAAGTGCAAAGTTTTTTAATCAAGAGGTAGGTAATAAATTTAGTTCGTGTATCTACTATTGTCTATAGTATATCATTTTTTCTTTGTTTAATAGGTACGTTATTTTTGTTCAAATATGAAGTTATATATATGAAAGTAACTCTTTCTATCCGTTACCGCCTAACGCCTAAGCCACTTAAAGAGTTTGTTACAATTTGGTGCACAGATAGGCTAGACTTAGGAAAGGACAACGGCGACTTTTTATCACAGAAAAAGAGTTGAAAAGAGTAGAAATGAGGAGTAAAAGTGTGCATGGAAGGATCTTTGCACTCTTTGTATGCTATTTTTAACAGACTTCAAAAAAGGAGGAGGTTATCAATCCAGTTGTATATCCAAGTGTGAATCAATTTAGGTGGCTATTTTTTTGGTTGGTAGATTATAGTTCAGAGGTGGTCATATAAATTTTATCGAAATCAGTGCGGCGATTTTTGAAATATGAATAAAAAACTAAAATTTGCGTTAATGTAATCAGACGATGTACGAGGGTCAAACTGAAAGTTCTTAGAACTGGCCACTTATAAACAATATAATAAAAAAAATCTATAATTTGAAAATAGAACTCTTTGCCAATATTACTGAGTACATACTTCGTTCATTTGTCATTTGTTTTACGATTTGGCGGCAAATGGAAAATTGTCTGTGTCACGTCAACATGAATTTAACACGAGAAAATTTTCGTGCAATGATTTTTTATGACTTTCGATGTCATTTAAGTCAACAAGAAAGTTATGATAGACTACGATTGGCCTTTCACGATGAAGCCCCATCTCGTGCGACTGTTTACAACTGGTTTAATGAGTTTAAACGTGGTCGCACTAATCTCACTGATGATTTACGTGAGGGACGGCCTTCTACGGCGACGACTGAAGATAACATCTGTGTTGTGCGGCGTATGATAGAGACTGACAAAAGAGTGACCTATCAGCAGATTCGGACAAGCTTAGGCATCGGTATGAGTCAAGTGCACAAAATCCTACACGAACATTTAGCGGTCAGGAAGCTTTGCGCCCGGTGGATAGGTACCTCATAATTTGACTGAGGCTCAAAAACTCCATCGTGTGGATTGGTGCCGTAAAATGATTGAAAGATTTAACGGAGGTGACTCAAATGTTCGACATACTAACAGGTGACGAAAGCTGGATTTACTGTTATGATCCTGAAACCAAAAGACAATCTGCTCAGTGGGTGGCCTCGTTCTTTGAAAGGATAGGTAATTTCGCAACAATTGTGTTAGAGGATCAAAAAACAGTTTCTGCAGAATGGTACACTACCAATTGTTTGCCACTTGTCTTGGAAAAAGTTCGAGAGAAACGACCTCGCAGTAGGATCCTCCTTCACCACGACAACGCCTCATCGCACACCGCCAAGCGAACGATCGACTATTTGGCGACATCAAACGTTGAATTACTGGGTCACCCGCCGTATAGCCCCGACCTCGCGCCTTGTGATTTTTATTTATTTTCAAAAATTAAAGAAAAACTGAAAGGAAAGCGGTTTATGAATGCTGAAGAAGCGGTGGCTGCGTATCGCGATGCCATTGAAGAGACCCCTAAGGACGAGTGGGCAAAGTGCTTTTCCCAGTGGTTCCATCGCATGCAGCGGTGTATTGACGGGAATGGACAATATTTTGAAAAGATTAAAACTAATAACTGGCTAATGTAATCAGTTTTTTATTTTCTAAGAACTTTCAGTTTGACCCTCGTATCTACTAATATCTACTAATAGACTCTAATAAAATTTGGTGGACCGCCCAATATGATTTTAAATTAAAGTCTGTTTTTGATAAATTTTTTGAGAACATAGTTTTTTTAATTTGTTGTGTAAATTGTACATTTATTAATAAATATAAAACTTTGACTTAGACCGATTTTGATTAGGAAACGTGAATTTGTATGGTAGTAGAAATACGAGTAGGTACTGCCTCAATTACTTTAATAAATATGTGGCGCGGACGAAGTCGCGGGTAAAAGCTAGTAATATTATAAAGATAAAATATTGTATGTTTGTAACAAAACAAACTTCGATTTCTAAAGTTCCTTCAGCATTATTACCTAGAATGTTACGTTATCCTTTACTTCAAATTAAAAATAGTTACTAAATTGGTAGTAAAACTACAACATTTACATCAGATTTATTAAGGCCAGGTAGTTCTGTCAAATTAGGCATTTAACGCTGTCTTGTTCTCGCGACCGTCACCGACCGCGGAATCGGTGCCACAGTGCAGAAATAACATTAAAATATTGGACTATGTAATTTAAACTAGTTTTTCGTTGAAGATTTGTTTATATTAGTGATAACAATTTTGTGAATTGTGAAGTGATAAGAGTTTTTTGATATATAAACGAAGAAATATTAAATTTATCTATACTCGTAGATATACAAAACTCAACCTTTTGTTTTTCGTCACACTATAAGCTGAGAACGGCTTTTCCAATTTCATGCATCTTTTTAAAATGTTTCCTAACAATTCACAAGTTCGTCAAAAATTTTAAAAAATGTGCTGAAACGTAATGAAAGGCCAGTAAAAATAAAAGGTTTTTTGGTCAACTTTGCACTAAATTTCTAATCCAATTTTTTTCTATGAGGTAAAGATCACTTACTGAGCATAAAATTACAAAATGCTCACAGACCCAGGTAGAGCTTCAAACGCCAATTGAAAAAAACTGTTTTAGCCGATATTTTGGAAACTACATATTTTGACAATAATTGTAGAAAATAAAATTTTGCATCTTTTGTTGCTAGTAAACTTTTTTTGTAAAACTTACCGTTTACGATTTATAACCCATTTAATGATACGGTTGCGATGATGCCGATAATAGTGGATGAAAATGATGTGGTCTACGATGGAACTTGTTTCTCTAATAGAAACAAGCACAGTGTACCTCGTAACCCCAAGGTTCGAACCTTCGACAATAACCCACTCTGGCAATGTGTTTCACAGCTTAGTTGTTCTTATTACAAAAGTGGAGACCAAACTCTTCGTTCAACTCTTCAATCATGATGATGAACGGTGCTGTTTATTCGAGCAACGAGCAATATGATAGAATAACTTTAATTTAAAAACCCCGACTACAAAAAAATCTACACGTAAAAAAATATTACCTACTATCTAAGGACACTTTAGCGAATCAGACTAGTCTTAGAATATCTTAGTTACCAAAATCCATCCAGCCGTTTGGAAGATATGTGGAAATAAAAGTTTTACAAACATAAAAGATACGCGCGAAAAACATAACCCTTCTTCCATTCCGGTAAAAAGGAACATGTTTATGCTACTGGGAACAGAATTCACATCTTATTATTTTTACATTGTTATCATCAAATTTGACATAATAAATCGTAATCGGTTTTTTCGAGCTGGTGCTTGAAGCTCCACCTGGATTTGTTATTATTTTGTGATTTTATGCTCAGGAAATGATTATATAAATCTTATATAAAAAAATACGAATCGAAAACTTAGTGCAGAGCTAAATTCTACGAGTAATTTTACTGCCTAAAAGGCTTCTTATCAAATTTGGTCGAGTGTCTAAATTTCTATGAACAATAATAACATTTTCATACAAAAAAAAGAAAAAACAATAAATTTTGGTGGTGTCACAAACTTGGAAAAGAAATAAAAAATAAAAAAATTAATAAAACCATACGTGTATCTATGGAAAGGTGTTCAAAATTGTATTGAAGTTCCTAACATTTTTTTTCTAAACTTAATAGTTTGCGCGAAAGTCTCTTCCAAAGTGGTAAAACCTGTATGCGAGGACTTTTCTTCCAAGTACTAAGTACTTTACTACCAAAGAATTTACCTAAATAGCATAAATGATACCTAACTTGCATTTATATTAGGGGATTTACGCAGGGGATTTCTCCCCTCTCATTATTTCCTTATCTCGATCTCTGATTTGACGGACGAATATTTTACCGATACTTATCTATTTTCCATTGCATCCGCATTAAATTTTTTACTGATGTGTTATCGACGTCAGTTTTTTTGAGACTCTGCTTGACTCTCTTTGAGACCAAATACAACATAAAGTAAACAGCGTACTAATTAGTATCAGCGTCTATTTGCAATTCCAACGAAAACGGTATCAAAAATCAAGATCATAGCGTGCTTCACTAGTAATACCTACTGATATTGTTATACTGTGGCACTATGGTCGTAATATTTAAAATTTATCGGTTGTCAAAATTGCAAAATCAAGCACAGGCCCGTCGTCCGTGAGCGCCGAAACGCGACTGATCAGGCCTGCCGATCGGCGCGCTATATATATGGTAGATATTAAAACATAGTGAATAACAAATACTTTTTATCAAGTCAAACTCTGCGAATGCATCTATAACTTTTTAGTGGCTTTCGTTGAGTACAAAAATTTAGTAAAAAAATTCATTAGTTTAGTCATAAACTTGAAATAACTTTTTGAAAAGGGGTAACTTTGGGATTTTTTTCTATCAAGTAAAATTCATTAAATCGTGTTATTGACTGCGAATTGCACTAGATAAAATCCTTAACTAATACATATATTTTTTTCAGAGTTTAATACACTATTTTAAAGGTCTTAAAGTTGTTTTAAAAATTCAAAATTACGGCCCACACGCCCTTAAATTATTTTTATGGTATCTAGTAATCAAACTTTTGTCAAAGCTGGGCTGGTAATTAAAAAACTTATGGCTTACCTTGACATTTTTGGTCGTCAGTTCACTCTCTATAATTTGCCAGTTGGCGGGGTCAGTCGCCCATGATACCATTTCTTCATATGCGACTAGGAATTCTTTAGGTTCCTGGAATAAGATTTTTTTAAACCTTATTTGCAAATCAATTATAATTTCACTGAAGACTTATTATTTTCAAACATACTTTTACACAAATTTGATTTGCTTTATCTAATAGTAGGTATATAATAGGTTTGCATTGGACTATGTATGGCCCGATATTAAATAATGATCAATAAAGACGTAGCACAGTCAATTTCAAAATGAAACTCGTCAAATGTGACTCAACCAGACCGTCTGTCTAAACAGCTGGGCACAAAAGTGTGCACTATGGCTTCCACTCTAGTGAATAGATTTGGACGAGAGTCTGCGGATATTACATATACAAGAACAAAATTATACATTTTGATTTACCCCCGACTACCTCGGATTTGTAATCTGTACAACATTCTACTAGTCAAGTCCTTTCATTTGAACCCATATTGAGGTAGGTTGTGAAGAAATATTTTGTAGAGGCAAAAATATGCTTGGAAGATATCGGTTTTACGAGTATATAGGTACTATTGGTGTGTCAATAATGTCTCTATAATAGACTGGAAGACGCAGCGTTGGCAGGCCGCCCGCAAGATGGTCCGATGGTCTGGGGAAAGTCGCCGGAAATAGTTGTATGCGGGCAGGGCAAGACCGGTGTTTGTAGTAGTAGGACTCTGAGAGTCCGCCTGGGGAAGTAACACACCTTTGCCAGTTATTTTACCGCCAAATCTCTACAATAATGATCTCTACAATTTTTATCGTAAGATGCGCGCGCGGTTCGAGAGATATTCAATAAAACGTATTTCCCAAGATTGCGGCTGAAATAATTACACGACGTCTTCGCCCACTTACACGACCTCACTACCACTCGACAAATAAAATACATTAAAACATGGGCTTTATGCCATGCCCGTTAAAATAATCATTACATTGGTAGCAGACGGCTGTCAGCGAGCGGTCTGCTAATTTATGGTGCCAATATAATCTGTATCTTAACAAGCATGGTATAAAACCCATATTTGTGTGTATTTTATATGTCGGGCGGTAGTACAGTGGTATACCTTGTCGGCGAAGAGGAGCAGGTCGGTGAGCACCTGGCGGCCCGCGTCCACGAACCAGGCCCAGGCGGCCGCGTCGGCGAACACGCGCCGCAGCGCGCCGCGCAGGCACGCCAGCTTGCACAGGAACTCCGAGTCCGAGCCGCACTGCACCACCTCCGTGCGCAGCGTCCTAACCGAACAGTTTGCATATACTACGAATAGAGACGAGACGATCTTCTTAGCATTCCATGGATTCACCGGTCGGGTGCCGGGTCCATCGTGTGGCAGAGAGAGAGAGAGAAATCTCGAGTAGATCCCGAGACTTGTGACACGGGTGTAGGTTTAAGGGGCCCCTTTCCGACGTACCTACATCAACACTCACCTCCACTACTCGTGTTTCTCTCCCTGCCTAGCCAAATCTGATATGAACCTACTAGTGCAGCTTTAGATACTCGTTCTAGTATAGAACTTACTGCACTTCTGGACAAACGCTTTACACCGAAAGCTCGGGTCTGATCGCTCTTTCCTCGTCGCTTAAAAGTGTCTTACTTTTGTCGCGGCCAAGTCGCCGCGGCACATCGCTCTGTTGCCATAACAATTATGCACGTCATCTGCTTACGATTGGTACAAAGGAACCGTGCGGAAAAACCTGACCTAATTACTTATTCTCTATCTAAGGTTCTAACCATACCACGGCGTTTTACAAAAATGTATATTGTATACCTACCCATCGTGAATCGGGTTTTCACATTTTTGTGAACAATACAATAAAAAAAACAGTGATCAAGCTTAAAATTAGATCATCATAAGCTTAAAATTAGAACACCACGGGCAAAAAAGAAGACATCACAAAAAAAAATCAAGTGCAAATCGCGGTCGGTCTGTTGCCCCCTTAAATATTTATTTTATTCTGTTTTTTAGTACATAGCAACAGAAATACATAATCTGAAAATTTCTACTATCCCGGTTTATAAGATACAGACAGATGGGGCGTACAGTGGAGTCTTAGTAATAGAGTCACGTTTTGGGGACCCCTAAAAAAAGTTTGTTTTTCATTGTAAACTTTTTAAACATACATACATTTTTAAACATGATCCTTTTTATAATATAGAGAGTGAAGGGTATTCCCTTCACTGAAGACTCCAAATCATGTTACGAGTAGGTTTATTGGGGATCCTCAAGAAATTTCTTATTATGCTTTCTCTGAATAGTTCTATCAAAGGCCTTTTAATAGAACTAATTAGCTGAAAGATTACACAAAAATGCATACCTAAATATTTTATTAACTTCGTAATTTATAAAATGTGTCACCTGTAAGGAATACCGGCTTCTAACTGTTTAACAGCAGCTTGGTACAGTTCCAAGTTCTCTAGTTCTGGTAGCGCTTCAGTTAGGTCGTCAAAGTCACGGAGGTCCGCCACCTTGAATAGAACTAAATTATATGCGTGGCATTCATAGCTTTAATCATATACAAGCAATAAATCAGTACTAGATGTAAACTTAATCCAGTAGAAATTGTATAAATCTAACGACCTCATAACCCCTTCCCCCCTGGATCCGCCATTGCAGTGAGAACAGTAGGTATAATTACCTGATCCTCAGCGGAGGCAAAGGACTCGGCGCTGGAGTGGTGGTCGCGGCGCGGCTCGGAGCTGTTGTGCGTGGACAGCAGCCGCGAGCGGCGCCCGCCCGAGGCCGCCGAGGGCGCTCCGCCCCCGCTCTCCGACCGGAACAGTACCGACCGCTGGTCTAGGAACAGCAACTCGCAGCGCTCCTGGAATAAACGAATAAATATTGGTAGACATTTTTTAAACAACACCATCGGCCCTCCTGACTAACAAAGCTTGTAATATGAGAGTCAGGCAGTTGATATAATACTTGTACAGCTGTAAATACATACACATTTATTATACGCTAGCAGCGCCCCACTGTTTTACCCGCGTAGTTTCCGTTATATTTTCGGGATAAAACGTAGCCTACAGTTCTTCCTGGCTATAATAATCTATTTTCTAAATTTCTACCAGATCTGTTCAGAGATGACAACGTGATTGAGCAACAAACATCCATTAGGTAAGATTCGACTCCATGATATACGGCTTTGCAGGCAGACTTGCTACCAACTAAGGCACTAGGGATGTAAAACGATACTATAGTACCCATTTCAGACGTTTCGCGATTCCAACTCACTCACCAACAACATAGCAACACTACCTCTATACAAACATTACAAATACAGTCGCTGTATGTCTTTATTTCCATTATTACCTGCAGTAAATATGCGTTCTGCAACAGATCCTGTATCTCGCGACAGAACTCCGCCTCCTCCGGCGAGGTGAGCGCAAGCGTGCCCGAGACGCCGCCGCGCGCTCCCAGAGAGAACGCAGCCAGTGCGTCCTCCCAGTAGTTTATACTAGTCTCTAGCGCTTCCATACCTATACAATGGAAAAAAATCCTATACACAAACATTTACGATATGAAGACTGATCATTCATAACTACAAGGACATTTGAAGCCACCATAAACCAAGAAGTTTATAGGTTAGTTACTCAGCCACAAATTAAGATGAGCGTAAGAAAATGTAGGGTAATAACTTTACTGTTAAGTAACCAGTAGCTCAATACTGGAGATAAGAGGATATGTGTATTTTACACAACGCATAGTAGTCAGTAGTTGTACTAAGCCAATCATTTGTTTCAAATAATATTGTTCACGCTGGACAAAGTGTATGAAAGACTGATTTTTTTATGATTTTAGGAATAGTTATATAGTTAGTAAAAGTTCAGTATAACAGTGTGTAGTTTTCATCTTAGAATACTGTAACTGGTTAACCATAGTTTATTTTATTTTTTTATGACTTGTAAACAACCAGAATGTTACCACAAGACTTCTTTGTTTATGGTGAGCTTACAAATTATTGAATTACTTGTAATACTTAACTGCAAAATGTTTTGAATACCACCTTATCTAACTTAGCATTACATCAAAATTCAGATTTAGTTTACTTAATTTCTATAATACTGGAATGGCACATAATATGACAATTATATATTAAATACAATACAAAAATATAGTACATAATCTGACACAATTAACTAAAACCAATATAATATGACAAATGTCATCAACCCTTTGATATTATTTTTGTTGAGATCTAAAAGTTACATCTAGAGCTTACATACTAATAATAAATTTCGTCCTTTGGTTCCATCCCATTTTGATGTGGATGTGGATGACGTAAATGCTGTAAAGCTTCATGTATTCCACTGTTCAGATCTTGTACTGTCCCCGCCATAGCAGTAACAGCATCTACTAATCTCTCTTCTAGAGTGGCCCTGCGTTCCTCTTGTGATTTCATTGTTGATGCTATTGATTCTAAAGCTTCTGCCATTCTTTCTTCAGCTGCAATTCTGCGCTCTTCGAAATCAAGGGCCCACTTTGGAGGAGGTGTTGTAACATTTCGATTTTCATCATCTGAAAAATGCAAGGTACATAGGTTACTTAATTATCATGTTTTTTTCATTGATTTGATGTGATACCAGCCTAAATAAAAAGAGCATCAGGCATCCGTCAACAAGATGGGTTGACGATATTGTAACTACTGTGGATTGAACCTGGACTTGCTCAGCACAGGACAGACGCAGACAATTAACAAGCAAACAACTTAGGACCCAGCAGTGGGATAGAGAAGGCTGAAAGATGATGATGAAACAATATCACAGCCTAGCATGTAAGATGTTTACCCAGAAAGAACTTGATTACTCTAGAGTTGAAGACACCTAGGCTGCACCTGTTGGGAAAACCTCTAGCAAGGTTCAGTTTCAGTTCAGTGACTTTAAATTGAAAAGACTATAACAACCTGTACTCCCATTACTTTCTACTATAAAAATGTAATGTTTGCTTCCTTCAAAGTTTCTAGGAACTTCAAAAAAGAAATAATTCAAAATGGCTGAAATATAACTAGCTCACCAGGTTGGAACACATTATCAAAAGTTTTGATTATGCTGTTATCAGAAGCGGCTGTTAATGGATCAGATTATGGTAACCAACACAATATATTTTCTTACTTTTTCATCTTCATATAGAAAACTCAATATCATTTACAAACCTGCCAAACCTCTTGAGCAGCTTGCAGACCTTAAGCTACCAACGGTTGGTGCCGAGCGAACTTTAATATTTTCCAGAGGCTCAGAATCCGAGTCTTCTGCTAAGAAATTTTCCAGTTGTTTCGATGAGGAGACTTGAGCAGTTACTGTTCCACTTCCACTGAGCTCTAATACCCTCACTTCCAGCTCGTTCAGGGGGACAAATCTGCTTGTGCTGCCATCAGATGTAGACTGGAATCTTCTAGCATCTGCAGCTTTTCTTCTGCATTTGTGGCGCCATTGGAACCAGTACTGGGAATACAACCAGATTGCTGTTACTTTTTGACAGTGTTATGGTGAAAATTACTTGTAATTGTAAGGATTCTTAATAGTGTACTACATATAGGTTTGTTTACATACCAATATGTAGTATGAACGCATAAGTATTGCCATTCAGCGTGGTAATGCCGCCAGCAAGCTGGGTACGCTTCTGATTGATAGTGGGCTTGAACATCTTAAGCATCTGTAAACCTTCAGTGGTCTATGGATAATTCAGGTGTGCTTAGTGTAAGTACCTAGTCAGTTGTGTATGTAGTTCTCATTGTATTTTAGTTTTGTTATAAAGGCTCTGCCCCATTAAAAAAAAATGTAGTACAACTCAACTTTGGTGGCACAAATTGTACACTGACCAATGATTTGGGAGGTTATTTCTGGTGTAATTTAGTCATCTGAAGTACAAATCTTACCATTTTCCAGCCGTGAGGAGTTTTCAAAGCGCCGGTTTCTACAGCATTGAGCTTCTTAGCGACTGCCACCCATTTCTGCCGAGTGGCTTGTTGAGATACCGGCGAACCCGACGTCAGACCCTTAGACATTTCCTTGTTTTCTTCTAGAAAGTCTATTAGGATTTCCAGTTGTTGTCTCAGTATACGACGAGGAGGAGCCATCTATAATATGTAATTCTTCTTGGTTATAGAACATTTGAGCTTCGAAATTTGATAGCACTTTGGGAAAACTAGATCAACTACTATTTTGTAAAAAGCGTCTTAAAAACAAGTTTGATTCCATATTTTGACAGTCTTATTATATGACACAAGCACTTTCTTTCAATAGTTACAAACAAATATTCAGTTTAATTTCCAATACGTAATGGCGACTTATGTGATGGAGGATGGAGAACGAAAATGTCCAATGTCCAACAAACAAAGCGATTCAATCACTCAACTAGGATTTTACTTTTCAGCAGTGTTCTAAATAAAAGGATTTTTGCTTGATTGACGCCCTCTAGTGTCGAGTAGCGAAAAAAATGCACACACCAACAGATGTCGTACACTACCAAGAAAGCAGGCTTATAAACGAGCGCAGTGAGTTTCAAAAATTAGAATCCTGAGCGTAGCAAGGGATTCAAAAGGCCACAATGTGAAAATATTTGCGCTCGAGTGCAACACTTAATTTTTCATCCCACCTTAGCGAGGAAATAACTGAATGCTTTATTGCTTTGCGCATTATTAACAATTTCAGCCAATTCTGATGGCATCAAATAAACTTCTTTGTCGCTAGAATCACTAATTCCGGGTTTTCACTTGTATTCAATTTTCCTGTTTTTAACCTAAGGTTTTAACTTTGAGTTTATTTAGCCATTGTTTCATTTTTGATACGCTGGCGCTAAGCATTTAGGGTTTACACTTAACAATAACAATATGACGATGACGTGAAAATATGGAGACTTTACCGGTTACGGTAAGGAGTGTCATCAGTATACGTGAAAAAGTGTCCGCCCAAATGAATTACATTGTAGTAGCGCCCCATTAGCATCAGGATATTTTTTAAAGAAAATAAATAAAAATACGTGTAGTCGTCAATAATATTAAATTATTTAACTCGACATACATCAATTCGTTTACAATTGATTTATTCATGGCTTTTTAAATGTTCTACAATTTGAAATAGCATTCCTTAGCTCTATCCTCCATACGCGAAAAGAAAATTGCGCGCAAAGCATTTTGGTAGGACTCTTGGCAGAGTCCGTCTGGGGAAGTACCACACCTTTGCCAGTTATTCTGCCGCCAAGCAGTAATGTGCAAACATTACTGTGTTCCGGTTTGAAGGGCAATGTTTCCAGAAAAATTACAGGGCTTAGAGACATAACATCTTAGATCTCTGGGTGACGAGCGCAGTGCAGTGCTAGGTAATGATTTGGACTTTTCATGTTCCAATAGCTGCGTGTCACTGTGCTGTTATATGGCAGGCATGTTGCTTACCATCAGGCACATGTCCTGCTCGTCTCGTCACTCTTTATTTAAATAATAATAAAATAATTAAAAAAAAGTACACCAAAGAGGTTCCGAGCCTGAGTTTTTAACAAATAAAAAAATATATGAAGAATTCGGCACCAAGAAGGCAGAAATAAATAGGCTTAATTAAATTTTGAATTCAAAAACTTAGTGCACATGATGTTCTAAATTCAAATTTACTAGGGAGATGTTCTAAATTCAAATTGACTAATCTAGAGGTTAAAAACGACTTTTACGCCCTGATATTGAGGAGCAAAAGTACTTTTTCATCCCACCAGCTCGGAAAGAGTACTTTTGCTCCTCGATATCAGGGCACAAAAGTCGTTTTGAATTTTGTAATTTGTTTTTTGTAATTTGAATTTAGAACATCTCCCTAGTAAATTTGCTTAAGGACCCCACTAAATGTTCTCACTGATGGGACTCGAGGCATAGTCTCGTAAGGAGATAGTTAAGGCCATAACCCACCACGCTAGCCCAATGCGAGTACTCCTACTCGCATTGATGACGCATGATTTCGAAAGATTCTAGAAACATGTCGATTTCCGCACGATGTTTTCCTTCGTCATTTTTAACTCCCGACCAAAAAGTAGGATGTTATACCCCCGACCAAAAAGAGGGGTGTTATAAGTTTGACATCGGTGTCTCTGTGTGTGTCTATTTGTGGCACCGTAGAGTTCAAATGGACTGACCGATTTCAAAGCGATTTTTTTTATTTGAAAGTTAGTTTCCGTGCGGTGGTTCTTGCCTACGTTTAGGTAATATTGATTCAAGATGGCCGCCACCACAAAATGGCGATTTACATTTGTTTTTCACTACTCCCTCCATATGAGTATCAAAATAAAGGGCTGAGCTAGTAGAAAACCTACTGTACAATTTTCAAATCCGAGGTAAGTAGTCGGGGGTATATCATTTTTTTTTATTTTGTTCTTATTCAGTTAGCGGCATTACGGACGTGGAAATGCGCGTGAGATTCGAACCAAAGGCTCAGGATTGGCAGCTGCTGTTCTACACGTCTAGACCAGCCTTATGGTTCATAATGAATAAAAATTCCTGTCGGTTTCTTATAGACAAAAGATACGCTCCAACGTAATTCGTATCGACGCTTAACATCAGGCGAGCTGGAGGGTGAAGTGTTCCCAGTGTAAACCAACTATCCGTCCATCCCGGTGGTAGGTATTTCCACCACATAAAAATGGATAAAATATTGAAATTGATCAATACATATTATTATAGTACCCACGGCCACGTTCTTCCAAATTTTCAAAATTAGCATTTGTGTGGCTTTATTGATTGCAAAAATAGTAATATCTTGAAATAAGTCTTAAATGCACGGGTAATTAATTTGTAATGTTTATAAAATGCTATTTAGGCGCCGTCGTTTTCGTGGTCAGTAATTTATTAGGGCGCGCGAGGATCCGCGTCAGATTACAGGCTTATGTCTCACAGCAGCGGCAGCAGTTAAGTAATTTACTGCGAATTTAATAATTAATTCTGCGAATATTCACAGAGTTTACCATGAATAATATAGGTCATCCTTGAACACTTTTTAGTTAATTAATTTTACTTTACCTACATAATTCTAAACTAACGCCTAATTCACGAATGTATAACGTTACATTTAAACTCAAATCTAAGTTAGTATAATCAGCTCGCTTTAATTCCCACAGCTGGGATTTGGAGTTTACTCTAACAAGTAGAGAGTCAAGGGCATCCATTAAGCTAGCCAATAGCAAACAAAGTTTAAAACTTTACCTCATATAGCTTCCAAACCAACACAAATCGGGTAGTGCTACTGGAGTTGGTATTTCTTTGAGGATCGTGACTCTGAATCATCAATTTAAGATAGATGTGAATCAGTAGATACTTCCAACACTACACGATGAAAACAACAACTTACATACAAACAAAGCTAATATTTATTAAAAAAATATATTCTCGATACAAATTAAATAAAAGTGGTCAAGTGCGAGTCGGACTCGCCCATGAAAGCTTCCGTAGCAGCAAGTAACATAATATAAAAGCTCTTGTACTTAGTTCGTTGTTACTTTAATCAGTGTTTTAACAATAGTCAATTTATGACGTACTAGCAGCCCGCCCCGGCTTCGCACGGGTATTATGGAAAATAAGTATAAAACAAAATTATTAGACTTACAAATTTTAACACACTCTTGGCAGAATTGTCATGCTTAGGACATAAGACAAAACAAACAATCCCAATCATCTGTTTATCATTTAAAACGCATGTGTTTTTGCCTATTTTACTTTATAAAAAAAATGCGGGAGCCAGAAGCTCAAGGGAGGTCCTGAGAGGAGCGAGCCAAGCGAGGTCGTCGCCGTAGCGAGAGGTTAATAGGACCAATTGTTATGTTTAGGTATTGTGATGCTTCTCTCAATATGTGCCTTTAAACATTATGCTAAGTTATGTTTATGCTATATACGGTAGCAAAAATTATGCGAAAACTGTTATGCGTTAGTTGTTATGGTATATTATCATTAGTCCTAAAAACTTTAGGCGTGTCTGGCGTCGTTGTTATTCCCCTTTTACTTTTACGCATCAAATCAAAAATTAAATCAGTAAATATTTAATTGTTGTAATTTAGTGTTAAAATCTGCTAATGCCACCTACGACGTAGTTTATGGTTGTGCAATGTTTTATGTAACTACTAAAGTCTATTAGTTCTAAATACGTACTAAATAGTTACGGCTGGTCTAGTCGGGAGAACGGCGGCGGCCGATCTGGAGCCCCGGTTTTAAATCCCACGTGCACCAGGCACCACTGTCTTTTCGGAGTAATATGCGTAATACCGCTAACTTAAAACGGTGAAGAAAAACATCGTGAAGAAATCGCCATGTACTTAGAATCTTTTGAGGTCATGTGTCATCCACCAACCCGCACTGGGCCAGCGTGGTGGATTATGGACTTGACTCTCTCCTTGCGAGAGGGCCCCGAGTCCCAGTAGTAGGAATATTTAGTGGGCTGCTTATTGAATCTATTGACACAGCTAGATTTCATCGTAGTCCTTAATGCTCCGTTTTATTCTACTTAGTAGGTAGAATAAAGGGGACCTTTGGGGATGACCTATATCGTATCCTATCCCCCAGCTCAAATTACACGCGCATCACTATTTTTTCGAAGGCATGTCCGTAATGCCTCCAATTTAAAACGGTAAAAGAAAACATCGTGAGGAAACCAAAATGGAATAAATTTAATGTAATACTGTGTAGAAAGTGCGAGAAAATTTGAACAATAACAGTAAAGGTAGAATAAACTTATACAAAAGTAGTTCTGAAAAGAACATTTTGATAGGAACATAAAAAGTGTTACGAAAAATTGTTTAATATTTAGTATCATTTGTGTCCACTACCTACGTAGCGAGGCGACCACGCGAATTAGTAGACGCGCGCGGCTACTCGTACTTACCTATTTCATAGCTGCGAACACCTCTCCCCGTGCCTCGGTGTCCCTCTATCGCTGTTGCGCCGCGCGGCTCGCATTTTGATAGGATTGATATTTTTAATTTCGTTAAATCTTTTGAATGGAATGTCCGACTTCAATAATTCAAAAAGTAATCAATAGGTATTAAAAGAGTCTTGAATAAGAAATAATTTATTTGGATAAGAATGAATACAAATGTGTTGATAACATGGTCTGAATTTGATAGGCATTTTTACTTACTTTTAAAATGTAAAAAAGTAGTTGTTGCGAGGTAATTACTGTAGTTAGACATATGGTCTCGCGAGGTTTTTTGTAGATTTTAATACGCTCTATAATATTGTAGAACATTGTTTTGGTTTATCATTAGTACTTTCCGCAGCGTATGCGATGAAAGCCATTTTATGACTGTTTTTTTATACCTTGCGTTGGTTTTAGTAAAAAATTCCGTAGATATCTCATTTTTTTTTCGTAATAAACATAGCCTATGTTACTCAGTGATAATGTAGCTTTCTATTGGCAAAAGAATTTTTGAAATCGGTCCAGTAGTTTTTGAGTTTATTCGTGCCATACAAAAATACAAAAATACAAATCTTTCCTCTTTATAATATTAGTATAGATTAAAATAAAACTACTTACTAGATCTCATTCAAACCAATTTTCTTTGATAGTTTACATGGGTAGTTATTTTGGTACATCATACACTTTTTTTTATTTGTCATTCTCTTATTTTAGAAGTTACAGGGACGAACACACACACATTTTACCACTTTGGAAGAATCCCTCGCGCAAACTATTCAGTTTAGAAAAAAAAATGTTTGAAACCTCAATATCATTTTTGATGACCTATCCATAGATACCACACACGTATGGGTTAAATAAAAAAAAATAGTTTCAGTTCCAAGTATGGGACCCCTAAAGATTTTTGTTTTTTTTTCTATTTTTGTATCAAAATCTTAATGGGGTTTACAGATTACATCTACTTACCAAGTTTCAATAGTATAGCTCTTACAGTTTCGGAGAAAAGTGGCTGTGACATACGGACGGACAGACAGACATGACGAATCTATAAGGGTCCCGTATTTTGCCATTTGGCTACGGAACCCTAAAAATAAAGTAAAATCTAGGTCGCATTGAAAACCGCTTAGACATAAAAACAATCCATTAATATCGGTAATGGTTTATAAGCAATGATACGCAACCATGCCTAGATACAACCTAGATAAGTAATTTTTAAACTTTACTTATGGGACTAATGGCAGTTCATCTTAGATAGAGAGATACATTTCTGTGGCTGCTGCCTACCGAATTTTGCACTAGCGTAAAATGCTCAAAATGCTAACCTAATCTTACTAAGTAGGTACATATACCTAGTTACGATCAGCCATACGGATCTGATACAGTTATGTCTGTGAAACTTATAACACTTCCTCTTTTTACGTCGAGGTTAAATGAAAAGCAGTTCAGTTAAAGTCGCTTTGTCGTTATAAAGCCTTGACAAAAAATGTAGTCGTGCTCAATAAAAACGTTAGCTGCGTCAACGACACAAAAAATGTACGAATACTTGCCTATTTACCTATTTGGACCAAGTTCAATTACTAAATACCCATCAATAATATAGGTAGGCACGTATATAACAAGTTTTAAAGCTTAGTCTTTTAATCAAACTAAATAGTTAAGAAATTATATCAGTAGGTAATAAATGGATATATTTAATAACTCTATAGAGAGAACAACAACATGGGCACTTGGCGAAATACCACACTTGATACTGTGACATTAAAAAACTCAAGAACAGAATGTCTTGACATGTGCCTGATGGTAAGCAACACGCCTCTATTGGAACATGAAGAGTCCAAATCATTGTAGTTGGTAGATGGCACTGCATTGCGCTCGTCACCCAGAGATATAAGATTTATGTATTTTTCCTGGAAACATTGCCCTTCATACCGGAACACCGTGATGTTCTGATGTTGGCTTACATCACATTACTACTTACATCACAATACGACTTAGAAGAATTGTCAAAGGTGTGGTACTTTCCCAGGCAGACTCTGCAAAGAGTCCTACCACTAAGTACAAACTAAATACATTTTTCATTTACTGGAGACATATCACCTTTAGAGGTGCCGCATAATGATTATGTTGTGTAACTATTACCTAAGCAATTAGCTAAGTAGGAAAGTCTGATTTGAAAACAACGGAGCCAGGGTTGTCCCTCGAGGGTTGCCGACGCGCGACGCGCGTAAATGCAGGGTCTGCAGGTTGGGGCGGAGCGGAGCGGACCGGCGGAGCGCGCGGCGAGCGACGGCGGGCGCAGCGCCAACCCAGTCGGCCCAGTCCCCAGTCCCCAGTCTACCGGCGACTCCGCACTGCGACGGACACGTTCGTGACATCTAACCCTAATCAACCTACCGTGGTATACTCACATCATATTCGATTTTCATCACAGTGACAGAACTGGACTTTACAGTGTGTGATCTCGTGACAGAAAAATCTCTTCTTGTTCTAGTTGTTTGGCGCAGTTTTTCTTGAGAACAGGTAAGAAATGTATTTTTTATATCAAGCATAAACTGTTTTAATTAACGTACATTAACGGAAAATAATGCAGTAATTTAATTTAATTACTTAATTTACCTTTTGTTTATGGCGTTTGATAAAAAAGATGTTTGAGATAGAACATTCGAGTTTTCTTTCGTCGCTTTTTTTGAACCGCACGCTTCTTTCAGACACGCAATGTTTTTACCGGCTTTGTATAAAATCCTATTTAGAATTTTAATTTGTTTTTCTTTAATTTTGTTCATGAATACGACTTCCTCCCAATTTTTATCGACGTAAGAGAATGTATGTAAGAGAATTTTATTCTTTGAGAAAACATGTATTAAATATTATTAACAATAGACGGGAAACGTTGAGATTAAACTCAAACGGCATCAATCAAAAGCATCGGTTGTACAATTAAGGCATCATTAATAATACTCAGTGCTGAGCCGTTGGAGGAAGTCCGTTCAAATCGAACCTCTACCAGTCTGGTCAGAGGAGGAGGACCCCCTAACACGTTTCTTAAGAACCGGTTCAATCGGATACATGGCTTATGCAATCGTTTCTGACTAATCGACGGATCACCGATATTCCATTAGGAACACGAGCTTTCAAATGTTTTACAATATCAATTTTGAATTTGGGAATAACGTTTTGAACGATGATAATGTTGATGTTTATTTTTTACTGGAAATACGATTATTTCTCACTTTTGTATTGAGGGTAATTTTAATAATATCCAAAATGTTAAATTAATTGATATGCTGTTTGATAAACATGCTTAATATAATCTTATGTACGTATCTATACTAGATAACGTTTTGAATTATGATTATATGACAATATATTAAAATATTACAAAAATATATTATTGGGCATGCCTCACACAGACAGATAGCTGATATGATACTTATGTACGAGTATATGCTTGCAGAGATCGAAAATCGAAATATCCGACAAATAATTTTCATGGCTGAGAATCGAACTTACTACCTTCAGCTCCGCAAGACTAATATCTAATACTAAGAGATGTACTCGATTTCGACAAGAGTACAATTACATAAATGTGCGTTAACGATATCAACTGAAATATCCTTGATCTTAACGTTGGCTTTACAATAACTAAATAAGGCGTCATCACACACAGTCAAATTGCCGGAATAAATTAAACGTTATCATTCAAACTAAGAGAGATCGATATAATTTAAATTATAATTGAACACACTAAATAACAATAAAATATATCATCATCATATATATTTTCGCTGACAGAGATCTCTTTCGGGTAACCTTCGGGTAAAGCCAACATACTCGTAAGTCGTAAGTATGGTAGTGGTATAGAGTACCTACAGAGGAGATTCGAGTATGATACCTACTGAAAGGAAAAAAAATCATAACTATGTATGTTATCATACACTTTATACCTACTCGTGTAAAAATGTGATAAAATTAATTAATTTCGTATCTTTCAATACAAAATACCTATTCTATTAAATATTTATTCTCCAGGTCGACTTCTCGATGTTTTTATACCTATCTTACTTACTATTTTTAATACTTTTGTTTTGTTTAAACTTTTAACATACCGAAATCCTGCTAATATGGGGTTTAAATTTGGAACACAGATTATTGTCTGGAATAGCACATAAGCTTCTTTTTAGGGGGAAAGTTACAGGAACGGGATCGAGACATTTCATCCGACAACAGCTCTAACGATTTTGATCGAATTATGTATCTACGTGAGATTTTAAAGTTAAAATGTTTCAACACTTAATAATACATCATGTTATTATGTCATAGTTACAAAATATTGTTTTAAGAAGTTTGAGAATCGCGATTTCCTATGAGTCAAATTTGGGATTCTCTTTTACAGGTCTTTTTCAAAGACTGAATGCGAAATCGTAAACTTTGGTTTGTTTTATATATCAAAAGACTTTACTAGAAAGAAGATTACTTTTAGTAAATAAACATAAGATACATAATGGATGAACATATAAGGCTCAATCAATACACAATTATGCTTGTAGCTTTACAAATTATTGATAACCACTTAATTAAATACATTTCAATTATTTTTCTTATTATAACTGAATGGATTTTGTACGAGCTAAAATATAATTGATCTGATTTTTCATAAGTACGTATATGTATATAATATTTATAAAGAAATACAATCTGTGAGTAAGAACTGCTGTCCTCTGATAATAATTATGTAGTAGATAAATAAAGAACTACCTACTCATTAAATTGTGCAAGTAAATAAATAATCTAATATATAAAATTCTCGTGTCACAGTTTTCGTTGCCATACTCCTCCGAAACGGCTTGACCGATTTTGATGAAATTTTTTTGTGCTTATCCGGTATCTATGAGAATCGGCCAACATCTATTTTTCATCTCCCTAAATGTTAAGGGTAGTCCAGCCCAAAATTAATATTTTTATTTTTTAGACACAATTTTTAATTTCTATTTTTTTATGATACAACATACAAAAATACATACAATCCTCAATTTTCACCCATCTACGATTAACCCTTATTTTTTAATAGCCATTTTAGTAATTTAATCATTTTTCCTCTCCGGTCGAAAACTGATCAATCGTCATTTAATTAGTTATCCCGGCCAGTTGTCTACAGGTGTCACTTCTGACCCAGTAAACAGCACGATAATTTGGGGATCAAAAGTAGCCTATAGCATATTTATAGTTTGAACACGTTAATCTCGGGAACTACTGGATCGATTTAAAAAAAATCGTTCACCGTTCTTTCATATGTACGTAATCCTTGAATGCTGTAGGTTACCTTTATATATGAACTACGGGCGAAGCCGGGGCGGGCCGCTAGTATAAAATATAATTCTTGGAATGAATGAATGAAAATTATTTATTGTTCATAACTTAAAATATCAAAGGATAGAACTAAAAGTAATCATTTTGTAAATTACCTATTACTATAGTACTTAGCGTTTTTCTCGTGACTTTTCCGTGATTAAAAGTGGTATAATATGATTTTTATTTTTTTTTATTTTATTTATTTATTTAGAGACACCAACAGCGAACATATTACAACACTTATAAACAAAACAATTAAAATATAAAAATTCTGATATGTTAGCCTATTATAGGTGAATACAGCTTGCTTAAAAATTTGTGGCTATTTTTATACAAATAATAATGAAAAAAAGAAAACAATAAAAAACAACAAGAAAAAAAAACAATAATAAAGAACTATACTCTCACAAATTAGACGTCCTCAACATGTTGACTAGCTTGTGCTTAAATACGGCTAATTTATCATTAAATAAGTCGAGGTTGTCAGAGGAGGCATTGACTTCGTTGTACGTGCGACATACTCTCCGCAACGGGGAGTTACATGCCAAATTGGTTCTAGCGACCTGTTGCCAATCCAGAATTCGACGAATTCTGTGCCTGGGATAATGGTGAGGAACTTGCAGAGAAATTTCATTTAAGATAGATGGACAGTCGGAGGATCCATGGATCACTTTGTGAAGAAATGTTAGATCACGGATCCTCCTCCTGTCACGCAGGGTGTGCATTTTAAAAAACTTGAGGCGATTCTCGTAGGGGCTTCTGTGAGAGATACTCTGGCTAGAAAAGCCAGTGATCGCGTAAAAGCGCGTTGGAGCCCTTCAATGCGTTGAGAATGGACGGAATAAAAGGATTCCAAACCACACTCGCGTATTCCAGATGACTTCTAACCAGCGAATTATAAAGTAATACTTTAGTGTGAGGATGTTTAAAATGTTTTGAGTTGCGCCTAATAAAGCCTAGTAATTGTGCTGCCTTTTTGCTGTTGTATCAATGTGAGACCTGAAAGTTAACCCGCTATCAATTACAACTCCTAAATCTCGTATCTCATTCACCTCTTGCAGAATGGTTCCGTCTAGAATATACTTGGTGTCGATAGGATTTTTTTTTTGCGAGTATACTTGATATAAAAACATTTTTGTACATTGAGGTGCATTCTGTTCTCGTCACACCAAGTCTTAATGCTATCGAGGTCGTTTTGTAACAGAATTCCATCTGTAGCGGTTTTGATCACTCTATAAATTTTGAGGTCGTCCGCGAACAATTTTACGTTACTGTACTTGATATGGCATACGATGTCATTGATGAATATTAAGAAGAGTATAGGACCGAGGTGCGAACCCTGTGGCACGCCAGACGTTGCAATGAATGAGTCGGACTCGAAATCATTTACGCATACAACTTGTTGCCTTTTTTGGAGATAAGACTGGAACCAACTCAGAAATGACCCATGGATACCAATATTTTCTAACTTTTTTACTAACAGGGGGTGGCAGACTTTGTCAAAAGCACTGCTAAAATCAGTGTACACTGCATCAACCTGGCACCCCCTGTCCACTTCCTTGGATAATTCAGATACGAAAACCGCTAGATTAGTCTCAGTTGATCGACCCTTTATGAACCCATGCTGCTGCTCCGACAAGAGGTGTTTTAGATGACGAGAAAGCAGAGGACAGACTAGCGCTTCAAATAACTTAGAAAAGCATGACAACATGGATATAGGTCTATAATTCTTAATATCGTCCACACTACCCTTTTGTGTAAAGGAACAATTTTTCCTTTTTTAAATTCATCGGGGAATTCTCCGACGCATAGAGAACGATTGAAAATCAAGGACAAGGGCAGAGCTAGCGCAGAGCCGCAGCGCTTAACAAACAGTGGCGGGATGCCGTCTGGACCCGGTCCCTTCGATTCGTCCAACTGTTTAATTTTATTTGAAATTTCGCGCTCCGTAAATCTTATAGTGCCTATACAATTGTTATTACACATAGATATAGTTTCGCTGGGCTCGCGACTATCTGTAACGCGAGATGAAAATGCCTTGGAAAAGTTATCGGCAAAAAGGTCGACTATTTTCTGTCCGGAGTCGGCTATGTTGTCGTTCAGATGCATCTTCGCGGGATATAAAGAACGCTCTTTGCGTTTATCTTTTACATACCTCCAGAAGTTTTTAGGATTTTTTGCTATAGCGTGCTCAGTTTTACTCATATAGTCACTATATAGGGTATTACACAATTTATGTCCGCGGTCCCTCAAAATACGAAATTCATAAAGATCGCGAGGGTTTTTGTATTTATTGTATTTTGCACGTAGTTTATTTTTTTCGGCAAGAAGTTTAGTAATATTTTTGTTAAACCAGGGAGGAAATATTTTTCTATTATAATTGTGAGCTGGAACATGCGATTTAATTGTTTCTTTAACAATAGTATAAAAAGCTGTGGTCGCTTCGTTGACTGATTTGCTGTCGTTAATTACAGTGTTCCAATCAATATTGTTGAGTTCCGAAGTGATAACCTTAAAGTCAGCTTTATAGAAGTTTAATTCAGGAGAACCCTGAGGACGGAGGTACTTGGTCTCGCTGTTAGGTAAGGTGCACACAAAAGGGGATGTTTAGGGTCAAGTTTGCACGATATCCAATGGATCTGAAAGTGAAAGTTCTTTTAACGTGGAAATGGCGAGATCTAAAGTTCTGTTATCCTCATTGTTCAAATCGCTGAACTGAAACATGTTGGAAATGGAAATAAAATCTACTAAGGCGTGACCCAGAGAGTTTCCGTAGTTGGCAGGTTTTGTAAAATTGTCGCATTTGGTCCATTTTATGAACGGTAAATTGAAATCGCCGACTAAGACAACCTCGTCGACTAAATGTATGTAATTGGTTGCATTATCGAGAAATTCATTCAGAACAGTTAACTTTGCTGGAGAAGGAATGTAAACCACACAGATCGCAACCTTCTTAATTTTGTTTCCTATTTTCATTTTTACTACTACCCATAGATCCTCGGAGCCGGATTCCCAGCCTTCCATACGATTTGACTCAAGCTTATGGGATACGGCTAGCATTACTCCTCCACCATCAGACTTTGCAGTAAGAGGACTACACAAGCGATCACGGCGGTACACGACGTAGCGCGAATCGACGATTTCGCTGCTGTGCACGGACCCATTAAGCCAAGTTTCAGAAAAAGCCAGCAAATCATATGAGTTCTGGAGTATTTTGCTGTGGATCTTATCTGTTTTTGTCCTCATACCGCGTACGTTTTGGTAATAAAGAGTAGCCATTTTTAAAATAAAAGCGGCATTAGGAACATTGCTTAGATATCGAATTAATCTACATTAACACGTATCGAAAAAAAATTTACTGTCCATTGAACGTATCTGAAGAGCTGAGCTGGCTTCATCTTTTCTGGTATACACGCGACCATCTCGAACCCAGACGAATTTGTATGATAATTCTTTGGCCTTTCTGCGAACAGCTGCATGCAATGCTTTGTTTGCTGGACTCAGGTGCTCCGACACGAAAACCGGCACGCTGCTTCCGCCAATGCCGAGATGCCGAGAGTTCATTTTGTTTTGAGCGTTCTCCTTGTTGAATCTTTGGACTCCGGCGAGCACGCTGTCGCGAACAAGTCGCGTACGCAGCTTCACGATAATTGTGCGTGGTCTGTCGCTATCCTTGTTAAGTTTAGCGACTCTTGAGGCGTGGATTATATCCATGTCGGAAAGGGGACAACCAACTGTCTTCGCCAGTGATTCAGCAATTTTCAGAACATTCTCAGAGTTGTTTTCTGGAATTCCATTGACTTCCAAATTACATTCACGCTGATGCTGTTCCATAAGATTCAATCTATTGGCGAAATCCTTCTCTAGAACGCAAACCTTTGCTCGGAGCTCATCGTTGTTCTTCTGGAGACGTTCAATTATAATTGACTTACTGTCTAAGTCCTTTTTGAGCTCTTCGAAACTGGTATTAAAAAATGACAGCGATTTTTCAAAAGTAGATACCTTTTCGCCTATGTTGAGGAGCTCTGTAGTCACGCTTCCCAATGCTGATCTCATTTCTTCTCTAATTATGGAACGAATATCAGAGGTTGAGGCAGGGCATTCGTCCGGAATATCGTCGGACGACTTGCGACGCACTCTGCCCTTGGAAGCGTTGCGTAGTGTAATGTTAGTGTCGCCCGAAGCGTGCGCCGATGCGCGTACAGGTGTGTTAGTGTTGTCTCCTTTTGGCTGCTTACTGAGGCACAATGGACATTTCAAGCTTTTTCTTCTCCGGGAAAACTTATTGAAGCGATGCGCTGAGATGTTGCAGCAGTCGAGGTCGAATACTGAGTAGCATAAAGTACATTTCATATACTCCTTGGACTTAATCAGACTCTGGCATCCCGCACAAGTTGGCGCCATCGTAGTAACAGAGAAAACTTATTGGTACTGTTACCCGTTACTTTTTACAAATTTGTTATGGCAACACCAAATTGTGACAATGACAATTATTAGTGTCTGTCAGTGTCAACAATAGTAGCTGCTGTCAATGTCGGCTAGTACCGTGATTGTTATGTTGGCACCAAGTACTCGACAGCAACCAACTTCACTCATATAAATTCACTGCCTTCCAACAATTTTAACAAACCTGAACTCAATATATTTCCACTTTTCTTCGTTTTCCTTTGGAGTAAATGGTATATTTCCTCGATAAGACACTGTCTTCAGCTTTTTAGTCACTGTTTTAGAGATTTAAGGCCGTAACTACTGAGATTTCAATTAATATTTGTGGGAGCCATTGTTGTGCGTGTTTACTTCAAGTGGAAAAAACGACGATGATGTATTATTCCAGACCATACTTTTTACCAAATTTCACCTCGAAAATTTGAGCAACAGATATTCAAACTGTCGCATTTAGAATTTTAAAATACAAATACTAAATTTTTTTATTGCTGTTTGCAGGTAAAATAAGGTGAAACAAACATTTTAAAAGTTGAGCCATACAACCTGCCCTCTTCTTCTAGAGGCATGTACCTAATATGTATTAATCGGATGAAATCATAATGAAACCTGCATACAATATTTCTCAAAGATACATGTTACATGTAAGTACGTACTTATATCGAAATATATAAAATCAAAGATAAAATACATATTACACAAAGTCAAGATTTCACCGATTTTATTCGCAATTCTCGTTCCTAGAAACACCTCAATAAAACTCCGCAGCTGCATCACTTCATGATGTTCAGATTAAATCGCATCACACAAGGCGCAGCGACAATGCACTCGCATTGTTGCCCAATTCTAAAGCAAGCCTCGGGGGATTCCGGGAAACATCACGCCATTTGCACGGTGAACTCGGCTAAGTTTTGATATCGCATTTTTGGTCGATTCATTAAGCACCGTCGTTTATTTCAAAATTAGAAAATGGCAATGGACCGATGGTATTGTTTCGGTCGCGAGAAGTCTGTGTGTGGCGGTGGCACAAGACCGGTGATTGTGGAATTCTTTGGGAGAGGCCTATGTCCAGCGTCCAGGAGTAGACATCTGCAAGCTGCAGATGATGAATTGATGAAATATGGCTTTTTAAAATAATTTAAATTCTGTGGCCAAGCGTGTAACCCTGATGCATTTAAATAGGATTTAATATCAAAAATGTTCCTGTTGGCGGAGAGCTATTCGAATTGGTGGTTCGTTACGTCTACCTGAGGCATTGTCTATCTTTTGATCCAGAGCTTAGCAAATAACGAGATCTTGCGCCGCATTCGCGGTTGGGCTGCTTTCGGTGAGCTCGATGACGTGTTCAGAGATCGAAAAATCCCGCAATGCGTGCCGAAGCATGGACGTTGACCAAGGAAACTGTGCACAGAATGAGAGTTACACAGAGGGCTATGGGGCGTTCCATGCTAGGCATCAGTTTGAGAGACCGAGTGACTGACGTTGGTAAACGTATTACACTCTAGACTCAAATGGCATTGGGCAGGACATGTGGCCAGAAGTGGTGACGGCAGGTGGAGTAAATCTCTGACAGAGTGGTTACCCATCGCCGATAAACGTTATGTTGGTAAAACACCAGCCAGATGGGTCGACGACATCAGATCCATCGCGGGGATTACGTGGATGAGATCAACTCAGGATAGAGATCAATGGCACAGGGGGTGAGAAGGCTGGGTATAGACCCTGCAGTGGGTCGATATAGGCTAAAAAAGAAGATGATGATGATGAATATTAAAAATAAACATTACATTCTTAATGTATAAGCATACCCGTAGGTATTTATTAAAAGAAAACAGTTAATAAAAATCGAACCCAAAATATTCGTGGAGTCAAATTTCAAAATAAAAAATATATTTCTAGTTGTTATTATACTCTTCAATCCAGTGGCGCTTATGTGACACATAAAAAAAAGGTTTCAGACAACTAGTTCACTATTATGGTATATAATAATACCTCATGATGATAATTAACAGCAAATGGGAATACCTAAATAACCAGTAGACAAAAAAATCAATTGCTTGAAGCGTATAAATCGATGTGTGATGTACCTACCCTTTACTTTATGTACGTGGTGCAAGTTAAAACGCTCTGCAAGTAAGGAATGTTGTTAGACATTACATAATTCAAAAATTATATCATAATGACAGCAGGAAAGATACCTACTATAATTAGTGTGATAGGCAGGCAACGAACGACGTTATGAACGAAGTAAAAGTAAACAAAGCAACAGTATCGAATGCTTGAACCCTCGTAGTGGGTCAGCCGGCATCGTCGCGACGCCGACCAATTGGCGTCAGCCTATCGATTGCCTTTCTATGTACGTCATATGAGCTTTTATACCTAAATCTACACTTTAACTTATTTACTCCTTTATATAGATCTCGTCTGTTGTACAATAAAAGAAGTGATCCTGAAAAACTTGGGACATTGTCAAACTCCGTTTAAGGTCATTATTTAGGGTAGTATCACAACCAGACGTCGCTCTAGGATTCAAGCAGTCTAAATTGCCCCCGCTCATGTCTCTGGGATGGCCATATCCGTTCGTCTACCAACTGAAGCTAGTTATGCATATAGTCTTGTCTCTGCACTTCCAATTTACATCTTATCCCAACAGCGTTAGAGATCAAAGTAACAACGAGTCGTGTAAAGTAAATTACGTCAAACTAGCCACTTTGTGAATTATAAATGATACAGTAATTGGAATAGAACGATAGAGCTCAATCGCAACTTCTAAAAATCGTATATTTTAGCTGTTATAAACCAATAAGAATAAAACTTAATCGGATTATTTCAAAATTAATGTCTGCTCAAAATTCATTATCGAGCGATATTAATTTCAGTTTAATATTGTCGAGGCACCCTCGGGTTATGGAATTTAAACGCGTATAAATCCGAGAACCCCGACGCTGCTGGCCTACTTAAATGGTTGCAGGCATTCGTAGCGGAGACATTTTCGCGACGCAATAAATAGGCGTGATGTCGGCTGGAAAATTGCGTCAATTTTTAGGGCGGGAACCACCCCAAGAAACATAATCAGCTAAATAGCTATGACAAGGAAAGTTTTGGAACTCGTGCCGGCTTTACAAGAAAAGTGGCTGTTTAGGGACTAGACTCGGGTGGCGTGTTAATTTGCAAGCTTAGAACGATTTTACTGAAATTTATAAACTTCTGAATTATACGAGTGTCACAAATTGCATTTAAATCTTCAAAATATTATTCCATGGCATAGAAATAGTAATAGTATAGAAGTTGAGCTTGTGTTTGCGTGACAATATCAAGCGAACAAATCGTTGCAGTTTTCTTTTCTTAGAAAATTCTTCCACATCTGTCTAGAGCACCTGTTTTGCTTAGTAACAATTGCGATAGCGACGCGACATTCGCTACGAAGAAGCAGACACATAACGGATAAGGAAAAAATGTAAATTAGATCGCTTTACGCAAGCCAAACTTCTGTTCAACGGAAAGCCATTTTGCTACGGTGGAGATAGCATTTTATGGAAATGTTTAGGTGAACCACGGTTCTTAAATTTGATAGTATACAGCGGGCTAGAATTTAGTATGTTGTAATAATAAAATATCAAGTGTTATATCATCGATCAAAATAAAAATAATGATTGGGCTTGTGGTAAAAGTACTTATTATAATGTCAATTTTATTGACGCCTTGTCTTTAATTTAAAATTATGATACTGTGGATTTAATGAAATAGGATATGAGACGGAGCCACGATAATAAACGTTGTGGATGAACATGAGTTATCAAATAAATCATCAAATAAACATAAAACATAGTTGCTAAAGATATACATAAGCAGATGAGAAGGCCATCTGATATAACCTGGGATTTGAATATATGTACATGTAGCAAAGAAGACAACTGCAAGTAATCTTGACGTCATCTCCTGGCCTAGGTAAACGCTGTTTGATCGTAGATACACGTAACGAGGTCACCTTACGTCCCCCGGGCGGTGGGTACACGAGAAAAGCTTTTTGTAATTTAGCCTGGCGACATTCTCTTGTCGTAACATTGTGACACGGGCACGTCATCGTCTCTTCATGTTCCGTGCGAATTGCCCTTTTTCCCGTTAAAATGTGATACTTTGATACTTTTACAGGGTCGTAATTTGCTTTACCGTCCCCTGTGCCTTTTGTTAGGAAACAAATATTTATACTTGATGTTAGAGATTGGTGAACGTTTCGCGAAGGTCATACTAACGTCAATTTATTTGGAAAAAACGTTTTAATAACTACTGTATACTACAACAGTACAACATGGTTGTTAAACGTTTTTCAAACCAATTAAGCGATAACATCCGAATAACGTCCAGTGACAAAATAATCAGCGAGGTCACGACGCTAACGAAGGGTTTAGGGTCTAGCCCAGTGGAAGTGTTTGATAAGGGGCTGTAGGGCGACAGAGTATTGCAAGAAACAGTTTCAGAGATACCACCATATTCAACTCTCTGACATTAACTATAGCGACCTTTCTCGAATAAGATGCAGTGAAAAAAAATAAGTATATCGTTGATTGTCTTTTGTTTCGACTCGTCCTGGCAGTTCATTTGGCTTCCGTACGGGTTCAATTAGGTGGTGAGTGAAGTTGAAAGGTGTGCAAGGGCAGGTACTGGCTCTGGGCTGTAGGGTGATTCTAGTATTCGTATGCAGGGCGCGCGGTGCGGCATCGGATCGATACGCGCCCGCGCGGCGCCTCCCCTCGACACTCGCGAGTGCGAGGTGAAGTCTGCCGCACCAAATACACTTGCCCGACTTTATTAAATCTTTCTGGCACTTTCTATTATAAGAACAAGAACTATTACGTGATTGTCTGTAGTGTATTTTTTATTACTTTTCTATTACGGCGTATTTGGGTTAACTTAAAGGCTTATACTACCATTCAGGGTCATTCTGTATTAAACAAAAAATATTTAAATATGGCCGAAACCGAAGAATTTTTAATCAGTGAAAAATCTTAATAACTTTTATTCACAAGGCCACAAAAATTGTTACTGGCGTAAGCCGAAACTTGTACTTTAATCAAACCACTTGTAGCCCTAACGACCATAAACACATCGGTTTTATTAAATGCAAAAAATAGTGTTTTATTCAGTTTCATGATAAAATTATACAGCACATGAAATCATGAGCAACATTTCGATTTTCAGATAAAAAGACGTAGTTTGTGAACGATTTTTTCCGTAAACAAATTCATAATATACATTGCGGTACCGTACTTGACTAAGGTTGTTGCAACTTTCGCGTTATGCTGATTTACATTGCAGCGTACGAGTGTCTACAACGTGTCATGGTATTGCTGAGATAGGGGTTATTATCCAACTACTAGGCCGTCCAAGCCGTAAACCTAAGAGAAACTGCCTCATAATTATATTGAGGCAAATAGCTTTAGATAAAATTTACTCTTTCATTATTAAGAGAAACGAACAAATATTTTTTAGGAAAACTAATTAATTTTCCTTCGTTTCTCTACGATTGCCGCTGTACCTACGTATTACAAAATTTGACCTAAGCTCAGTTTGTCTCTTTGATTTCGATTGTTGAGTCCAACGTTTTTTTACCTATACGCTTGTAATAAAAAAAATCACAATTTAAATAGATAGCAAACAATAAATAGATACCTAAAGCGGATCGAACAGATTTGTGACAAGAGGAAATATTTCGAACTATAAACACAACTTTGGCGTTTTCAAGTCGACAGTGTATCGGTTTCGAGGGAACAAAAACGAGAACCAGATGAAGGTATATACATACAGATCGTGATTAAGCCCCGTGCTATAATATAGACATGTGTTTAAATCGCAAAAGTTTAAAAACAAGGTATAGGATTAAAATATTTTTTAGTGACTGTAATATTTTTGATGTGCATAATAAAGTGTTTCTGTTTTAAACGAATCAGTCTAGTCATGAAAGAACCATATATAGAAAGATAAGAAAATTCAAACAGTACAAAATCTACTCGATAGCGTAAATACCACTGTGAATTTATTTTCTACAAGACCTTATTAGCAATTACAATGGCGGATCAACGCAGCGTAATTTCGCGTGCTGTGTGTATTCAAGATAAGACGATGACATCATCGACTACAACGACCAAGGGAGAGCATAAAAAGCGTTTGTAGTGTTGGACCAGGCGAATCCAGCCAACCAGAGCGCTTGGAGCGCCGGCCGGTGACCGCGTGGCCCTGATCTTGACGGAACCAGCGATGATGACCTTCCGTGACCGTGCCACATGTAAGATGCCCCAAACACTCTCAAACCTCCATTGACTTAATTTATGTTAAATACCAGCACTTGACCGTAGGTGTTTTTGACGAAACTATTCGTATTGCGCCAAATGTGTACATTATACGTTATTTCCGAGGAACCTTAACCTTGATTGCTAGGGCCCACGATCTTGATTTATCCATCGCCGTTTAGAGTAAAACGAGTTATTTATAATTAATCACGTAACAAGCGTGGGACTCCATTGCCATGGGTCTCATAACATTATGTCATACTTAGTTGTTCATAATTTTCTGTGGGTGGAAAATATAGCAGAATATAGCGAAGGCTCGAGACACCATGGACATTTAATAGCCTCCCCTACTCACCCTTCTCGGTATAGAATGTACTAACCGATTACTAATAGCTTAATGCACTTCCAATGGCTGTCCTTTGGACATGAAGGGTGAACCCTCGGGCATTTCCTTTAACTCATAATATTATAAATTTGTTGCTAATGTGAATAATATTTTCATAATTAAAAATATGAAACTTATAAACTTACTTATTCAGATTTAGAGTTAAAGATTAGATAAGAACACGTTACATATAAAAAAAGTGGCCTAATTTAAATATGTAAATCGTCGCTGCGTGGGTTTTTTCTACCACCCAATATGGTGAAGTTAATATGCAGGAATGACTTTCTATTGTGATCTATTTATGAGGCGTCTTGTCCGACGGCAATTGAGTCTTCGCGTTGATCCTGCTCTGGATAATGAACTTGTATTGTGATTAACATAATTGAATCGTTATTTTTCTAAGCAGCAAACTGGAACATATAAAGTATAAAGCTGTTATTGATTTAGTATAATATAGTATATGTATGTATGAGATATAGAATGGTGACAAAAAAATGTTCGTCTGGTAAAATAATTTAGAATTCCATGTTAGATTAGATTGAGTATTTAAAGAAAATAATACTTTAAAAACAAGAAATTGAATGAACAGTTTTGAAAATCACATCGAGTTTCATAGTGGAAATTGCAACAGTGCAACACCCATGCGCAAGTTTAGAAAAACATTAGGATCCTAATACACATAGGTATCTATCGGGTTAAGTAGCCTGTCAAATGACAGTAAATTAAATTTATTGATCCTACGAGCGACAGCAGAATGTGGCAATTGAACTTCGTTACTATTAAATGAAGAAACTTATCGAGGTCTAAATACATAAATATGTAGATTCTGAATTGTACGAACTATGAGACACATTGCATTTTTTATTAGGTAGATTAGATACTGTCTGCCCGCATATCGCATCCACTGCGGTGCAGGTCATATCGTCAATTTGTCAGTGTTATGAGTGTGTGTATTTGCAAATTGCAGTGAGAGAAAACCACAGGGGTCCATATTGCTTTAGTCACCACTTTAATCACTGATTCACAAAGTCCATTGGCTATACATTTGGGAAATCTGTTGAAGTGTTCGATTTTGCAGCTGTGTAAACCATCGTTTTTCCAAAAAAAATTACTGTTAATAGTATAAAACTTTTTCAATTGTACTCTATAAATGAAATAGTTGAACGTAACCAGCGAGTCTCGTGCCCGTGTACCTGGATGCGTTCTTTTATTATTTGTTTTTTTTACGCATCCCGGCCATTGCTCCCTATTTCGGACGACCCTTTGGCCGAACAATGATTAGACTGAGGGGAGCGCAATGCAGCTGCTCTTTTTCTTTACGACGAAAGACTTCTTACGGTTTAAGGAAGTCACTGGGTTGCGAAATGTGGCCAATTTTCTTCGAAACAGTAAACAATGCAGGCACCTCGAATTTATTTCCATGCTCAGCTAAATTAATAGCGAGAATAAAGTTAATGATCCGATCATAACAGATTACAACCGTAATGTAAAAATATGCTTATCATTGAAATTAAGAGTAACCACTGGAGCGACATTTAGGAGCCAAAATAAAAATTTGGTATTATTTCGTAGCACAGTAGACTGTATTAATAAACATGGTTGAAACTCATTAATCTAGCTCCAATAAATGGGCCACATATTTTACGCTAGAAAGTTGATCACAGCGATAAGTTGTCCGAGCAAAAAGTCGCCGAGACGCATCTGCTGCCAAACATGATGATGCAAGATGCAACGAGAAAAGCAATGTCGGCTAGCGAGCAACTTTTTCCCGAGGCGCCAGGGCTCGCCAACGTCGGCAACGCGACATTACATAGTTTCTACAACACAAATAAGGGTAATTCACTCGTCTACAACGAACCGGCAAGTCGAGTAACACACTATGCTTGACGAAGAAATCGTGAGCAAACCACAAAAGTAAATGTTGTTTTTGCTCCGCGACAGAAACGTGATGTTTTACTTGTTACGTCTGTTTTCTGTGAAACCCTGTAGGTAGGAGTTGAGTTCACGGCCATTCGAACAATCGATGAATTTGCGAACAGGCAGAGTTGGCTTCGGTGGCTGGGAAATATCGAGCTCGCAGCCTTGAATCTCTTTAAATCTGTTTTATGTCACTTCCACGGGCGCCAGCGTTGAAATAGATTAACTGACCGCTTAATTTAGAATTCCTTAACACAAAACAACATACAGTCTGACAATTTATGTACAGGCAGGGGACAAAAGAATCGGATGAAGCGGATGGAAGAGCTGAACGTAGAGAAATGGGACTAAATTAATCTCTTCCGTAGTGTTAGCTCAAGGGAGACTAGCTGCAGGATAGAAAGGGAAATTCCATTTAAAAAGGAAACAGCTGCCGCATGAAAACGCTTCAGCTGCTACAAAGACTTTATAGACATCGAGGGACCTGAAGGTTTTATTGACTTATAAAATATTTTGGTTATGAAATTAAGTAAGTACCACGAGATATTACTCGCAGTAAAACATAAGTAGGTACATATTGTTGTACAGAAATTTTCGAAAAGTGATGAAATATTTTAAAATATGGGAAGCCACTCCAAAGAGTATTAATAACATTAAAGGTATTGAATGTTATTATTTCTCTTTGGAGGATACCTTTAATGTTATATACTTTTAATTTGATACATAACATACACTCAAACACAGAATAAATATTGGTACATCTACTCCTCACATAAATATTTGTCCTGGGTGGGGACCGAACTTACGACCTACCTACTGCTTCGTGGACTCACTCACTATAAATTAAGACACGAGGCAAGACATGCAAAAGTATACAGTATGAAAGTAAATAAGCAAGTCAACATTCATCAAGGAAAAGTTTCGACTACTTTGGCTTATAAAATTGTGTAATATTTTCAGGGAAGATAGAAAAGTCCGACCTCTAATTATAATTAAATCAAAAGTGACCGCAAAGACACAACATAATACATAAGCAAACTACATTACTCATTAAGAGTGCGGTCAAGGTAGGTGGAGCTGGAGAGGTGTAATGAAGTAGCATCGGTAAATTAATTAATTAAAATTAACACGTTGTCATTGCGGTCAACAAGAGAGACCAACTTTGTCGCACACAAAAATATGTTTGTACTCGTAATGACATTAAAACGAATATTTGACGCCGATAATAATTTATAATATTGTAAAGCTTCATTAAGTACATCCACATTTGTTTTACAATAGCTTAGAACCCAACCTTAGACGCAGCCTTAAATAGTTATTCGTTCAATCGATTATCATTTAATAACGTAAATATAGATCGATTATTTACAATTGATATGGTCTCCATTAAACACACACATTTATAAACATAATCATTGCTTATTTAAAAAAAACTAAATGCGGTAATTTGGCGAATTTTGTATAATTTTTAACCATTGTTTGCTGGAGGTGGAATGAGATAAATGGACATATTGATAAATAATTGGCCGTCATATAATTTTATAGAATCATTTTCTTATATGTACATTATTATAGGTTCAGAAGGCGTTAAAAATACACGTCGTAAAAAGTATGTACTTCAACTCCAATATCTTCTTTCTTTTAGGTGTAGATAATTAGATGAGGATGGAGGATGTGTATAAAGCATAGCCATCGTTTCCAAACTATGTCAAAGGGATTTCCTTGTATATTTCAAAGTAATCATTAAAAATACGTTAGTGTCTAACGAATACGAAATTAATTGCGTTTTCTAACGTCAAACTAAAAAGGGAGGAAAAGAAAGTAAACCCGGAAGGAAATCAGTCATACACAATTGGTAGCGGTTTTATCTCAACTCGTAATTAGTATCGGGGTAATTAGTCCAATGATTTGCTTTTATGGAGAGCTGCAAGAAATTTGGATTTGTTTGGAATTCTTCGCACGGTCAAAGATGGCAGGTGGAACAGTACAATGTCACTGTAACGGTGGGTTTCCGGCGCGTGCGCAACCACGTGCTATGAGCACCCGCCTCCATATAAACAAGCTGTTATGGACCATTTAGTATCCCATTACATCGAAAGGAAATGTAAACAAGTGTAAGGGCCAAATCTATGTTAGCGAGTGAAAGTTTAATTAGAAAAATACAGTTCTATTGCTTTCTATTAACAACGGCGTCCATTGTGTAGTGTCAGTACATAAAATAGAACTTAAAATAATGGTGTATTGTTCACAAATATACAAAAAATATATTTGTAGCTGGCTTAGCAAATCAACACATCATCATCATCATCAGCCACAAGACGTCCACTGCTGAACATAGGCCTCCCCCCTAGATTTCCATAACGAACGGTCCTGCGCAACCTGCAACCAGCGGTTTCCAGCGACCTTTGTGAGGTCATCTGTCCATCTAGTGGGAGGCCGTCCAACACTGCGTCTCCCGGTTCGTGGTCGCCACTCAAGAACCTTTTTTCCCCATCGGTTGTCAGTCAAATCAACACAAACGCTCATAATAAAAGGTTAGTTGTCAAACATAATAAAGGCAATTCAACATTGCCGTTATGTTTGAGACCTAAGCCCTTATGTAAATAATGCTTATAAGCTAGTGATGAAAGAGACTTAGTTTTTTTAAGGCCTATTAAAAAAGACTAGTCTCCTTTTTAACTAGACTAATTTTTAAAGCCTTACGCCTAGATTAGTCTTTTAACCGTTAAGTCTTTAACCTTATAACAAAAGGCTTAAAAGTCTTAAAGGACTCGACTCTGAAATAAAGACTAAAGGTTCAAGTTTTTATTATAAGACTTAGTCGTTGTATTAAAAACACATAAAAAACTTAATCGATTAGGAATTATATTATATAGCATTAGAAAATCAGGCGTGAATGAATTTCCTATAAATTTTTTTTTGATAAATAATCCTTTCAAAACATTTATTCGTACCTATGTTCATTTATAAGACTGAGGCATGAGACTCCTTTAAAATCAGCTTTAGCCGTTTAGTCTTTTAGTTTTTTGAAAACAACTCTAGTCGTTTAAGTTGCTTAGTCTTTTAATACAACGACTAAGTCTTATTAGTAAAAACTCGAATTATTAGTCTTAATTTTGTAGTCGAGTCTTGTAAGGTGGAGACTAGTCTTTTTAATAGGCCCTAAAAGACTAAGTCTCTCATCACTATTTACAGCCCATATACATATATGTATGTATTTTTTTTCTTTTTTAGTTATCATCTAATATCTTTGTAAATGAATCGGGCTCGTCATGCATACTTGTAGGTGTCTGGCAGTATGCCATCATCATGGAAAGCCGTGTTGCTTACCATCACGATTTTTAGACCCTTGACTCTTAATTAGAAAAAAACCTCAGGCCTGCTTAGATTTCAAATTTTTTATTATTACAGTGGAGTATTAAGTACCTAGTATCTTACTAACGTTGTTAATGTCAAAGTTTGGATGTTTGTAGCTCGATCACGCCAAAATCAATCAATACCTTCTGAATGCATTATCCCGGGAAAGTAACGGGATCGGAAACTGTGTAAGTCTCCGAGACGCTGGTAGTATAAGTATATTTTAAATGCGAAACTTTGGATGTTTGGACGATTGTTACTCAATCACGTCGGAACGTCTGAACGGGTCGGGTAGAGATTTGGAACATAGATTATAATCTGGAATAGCAAATATCTTTCAGGAAAATTATGAAAACGAGACCTTCGCGGGTAACACCTCGCTAGCGCAGCTAGTATGAGAATACCTCAGAAGCAAGTAATTTTAAAGCATCTTCCCTTTAGACCTTTCCACTTTTATTACAGCACCCGAAGTGTAAAATTTAACCTTATTGGTCGATAATAGTTCGTAAATTAATTCTTCAATGGAGCCCGCACCATCGTAATCCGTCTCTTATCGGTCATAATTTAATATCCGCCCAAAAATAATCCTATTTCCTCAGTAACACCACTAAACTGATTTATACTATGAGTATTATCGACTTCATGTAGCAGGGCAACGAAATAAGTTTTTACCGAAGATAAATTTTCTAGATTTTTAAAAATGTTTACTTAATTAAAACAAAATTAATATTAGTGAATATTTCTCACATAAGACTATCCAGACCCAAACTAACAAAGCTTGTAGGTACTCGTACTATGAGAGCCAGTTAGCGGATATAATACTTTAATAGTAGTAATGTCGTAAATATAAACTTACTATACATTAAATATCAATTATATATCTGAATCCATCGCCAAAACATTTGTTCCAGGTAGGAGTCATTTAGCTCCGCAGGCAGACTTATAACCAACTGTGCCACAAGGCTAGTTAATGACCATCGTTGGCAAATATTGTTTTGACATTGCTAATTAAACCAAAGTTAGTTAATGCGCACTGGGGTTAATAAGGGCAATATTTTTGAGAAACCCGAGTGGTGCAATTATCATTGGTAACTACATATTTATGGCAGATAAGTTACATAAATTGTCCAAGTTGGCAATAGGTGTCGCCAGAGCGATATAGCAACGCTATTTGATAAATGGATGGGTGTAGCCGATGGCCGGACCTCGACGTCAGCCCCGTGATCGATGCCGATGAAAGTGATCCATGAGCTGATGTAAATTCATCCTACAAACACGTCGAATGCGAGCACGGTTGCTACGGAAAATTCCGACTGTCATGGCGGAATTAGTTACCGTAATACACTTTAGCAACAATCGTCCATAAAGTAATGCAAATTCGCAATGCGTGAAGACAAACAGACCAGAAACAACCATGTCGATATTGGGCTCATTAATATTACATTTTCATGCAAACGAAATGTTATGTCTGACGGTTGGGCATCAACATTGACTGTAAATTATTATTATTTCGTTTGAGTTGTCTGTTCAAATTTTGCTAAAAATGTAAGGGATAATTTAATTTGTGGGTAAGAAGTTTAGGCACGGTACGTACATAAAAAGTCTTCAAGGCCTAACAAGATTACTGATTAGGTAGTACAAGGGCAAGTCTTATTCCCGGGGTGTACAAGGACGTCGGGATCATTTCTCGTCCAAGGTTGTAGAAAGGTCTCACCGGGGCCCGAGCGCGCGTCCTTGGCTTTCAGAATTTACCCGCCTCTTCGCTATATTTAGATTTTAATTAAATTTTCTTGTTCGTAAAACTGTACCTAAATAATATAAAGACATAATATTTCGAACTTGGTGATCGACATTTTAATAGAGATCTCTGCAGTACTTCTTAAAAAGGGAACATTTTTCAAATTGCGAAAAGTTCGTGAAGCCTTAGCAATTTAAGACACAGTTTGACTTCCGGTGGCCGCACCTTTTTGTTTGGATTCACTGTATTACACTAATAACGTAATCTTGTTGACGAAGTGGTCATTTCAATACGAGTTAAGATACATATTCAAAAATGTATGTTAAACTGAGTGTAAAGTATGTCAATTAGTTTTGACAGCAAGCGGACGTGTTTGTAAACGAAAGTCAGCACTTGGCAGAAGTAGTACACATACACGAACAATTCAATTATCTCCAGCTCATTAGATCTACTCGCTTCACAATAATCAGGATCTCAAACTGTCATTCAAGTTTTCAAGGTTAATCCAAGAACACGCTTGACGAGTTAATCGGATTGAATTTTAATAGGACTTTACATAATGAAGCAAAAACTTCGTCGAGCTCCGGAGACATTTTCGAGGAACAATGCGGTAAAATTAGTTGCATTAAGTACAACAATGGTGCAACACTAAACGCAGAACAAGCAATCTGAGAACCTTCAATTAAGTATGCACAAAGGGATATAACTGGCGAAGTATTGAAGCGGACAATGCGTCGGTAACGGGACCTAGTACTAATTATTGTGAACCGAGAGCCAACTCTTCCGTTAACCGTCGCGCCATCATCGAGCTCTACATTCTGTAGATTCTTTACATCTACAAGACGCACATGCACAGTCTAAAGATACAAAGTAAACGCTTTAAGAATACGTAGATCTAAGTAATGAGAACCAAAATAATAGCGAATCACAAAAGCATTCCACGTACAATGTAAGTACGAGACGCAAAAAATGTAGCAATTTCAATTCCACTAAAGATCTGGAATATTCTGCTAAAAGCTTTCTAGTATACCGCGACGACTCCAGACGGTGTGCACTAAACCATAACGGTATACGACTTTGAATTCGCCTTGTCACGCGGAGACTTCTATTGTATCGTTTTGATGGAATGGAAGCAATTTATTGGGCTTCGAAAAATAAAAAGGATCTCGACGGTTATCTGACTTCACTGACCACGATCCGTGCGAGATTCCTTCTTGTTCTAGATCGATAAAGAGCACTAGCTTAGAATAAACGTGATACGACTGCCAGGGAATTATCGCAGTTTCTAGTCACGAACTTTAAACACAACACGTACCATTTTATAAATTATCTTATGCCATAATATAATCGATGTAGCATTGATAAAATAATGATCTATCGGATAGCAGTAGTTTAGCTTCTCAACAATATTTAGTTTTATTATTCGCGATGTTACGCTAAAAAGTCCCGCGTTCTATAACAAGGTTGACAGGTAGATTTATTGAACAAATAAGATTTGATTACATAAAGTATGGATATTATCATGTACGAAAACTACTTACTATGCAGAGAATTTGTCTAGTTGAGGACGTGCTTTATGTTTGTTGTTCAATTGCACAAATTACGGCCAACTTTGCCACATTGTGTCCAATGTCTTGAATACTAATGATTTTGGCGGACACTTCTAAAGAATAATACTCGTATACTGTTACCGTTTTCTATGAGAACTCTCAAGTCACTCAAATTTATGAACTAAGATTTTGGAACTCGTCTAAGGTATTTAGGGACACGATTTGTAATCAATAAGGAGTTGTAAATTAAGATGTGGCAATCAATTTACTAAATCCATTTGACGATAAATTCGCCCTATATATAGGCAGCGCGTGTATTAGAATATTAATGTTACAAGATACCCGTGCAAAACTAATATCATCGACACAACTTGAATGCATAAAGAGGTTGAAACATAAGGACTTTGACTCGAAAAGGTAATGTCGATTATTTGACTCGTAAAAATATCAAAGCCAGTAATGGGAGAAAGATATCCATTATAAGTAATCGGAAGCATAAGACTCATGTCAAGTGCGTCGATGTTTACGTTTCAATAAAGGTGCTTATCGCAAGAAGTGTTCGAGCTCTCGACGATGTTGTCCAAACGAATCTTAAAACTTGAGCTCGTGTAAACACGCCGAGATTGTTTCTAAACACGTTTTTCGACAGGTGCTTAAAATAACGAATAATTACATTGTTTGTAGAGATCATGAGAAAATTGAGAGGCTTTTAAATGGAAAACGTTGAGAGAAATGTGCAATACTTAAAAACATTCCACTAAAAAATTACGTAACTTAACAAAGTTTTAAAACATACATTAAGTAGTTTTGTAACAGGCACTTATAATTATTTTCTAAATAGGTCCGTGACTACTTTATATACAAGCCGAGATTTTAAATTGTGAATTCTTATTTTTAATGTAGGCAGAGATTGCAAACTTCATAGGAGACATGTTGAACAAGCACTTGGCTCATACGACTCATACTTGACGCCACACGTACAAGTTCGTGGCTCCAGTCGAGAGATCTCAAGTCAACTGAGTGCAGTAAACTTTACCTTTGTTGCCAGACAGAACCACTACGGACCTACTTGTCTCCATAATGATTGTGTAAGAATCCTTTGCTTCAGACAGGACAGACAAACCATTCAACGGCATAAAAGACTCATTAATTAAAGAGGTCAAAAGTATTCTAATAATAGCAGTTACGAGCATAATATCAATCACAACGGAATGGAACAAATGTCAGGGTAGGTGAAATGATTTATTTGTTAGCTTTGATCGTAAAAAGGCACCACTCGAAGCTCGAGAGGGCAAACGCACGCAGCCTGCCGTCTAGTGCAATAAACTCGATGATTTTATTATAATTGCCAGTTACAATAAACTTCAATGATATTAAATCAAGATTCATTTAGTAGTATTAAACGATTTCATATTTTTATTCAGACTTTCATTCAATTTATTTATTGAGTGGGTTTATTTTCTAAAGTAAATTTGTTCCTTTGACTTCTGGATTTGCTAACAGATTACTTCTTGTTTCATACCTAGTACGATAGTTTGAATCGAAGAGATCATATAAAAGACGTTTTGGAATCTTGTAGGTAGGTACTAATCATGATTGTACTAAACGATGGGGAATTTAGTTATATTTGAACTTGTACAGTTAGATAAAAATAATCCTTGAAGCGGATTATATATCGTTCTAAAATTTCAGCTCGATCGGTGAAGATCTTTTAGAGTTTTTGAAGCGTACACAAACCAACATAACATTTTTATATATAGAGATGTTTGCGAAATTAATACTGCAAGACTGCAGATATTTAATTTCAGTACCTATATCGAATAACAACTGCGCTTGAAGTGTGACTCCCGTTAGGGCATGGTCCAACAGTCATTCATCTCCTGTTACTTGATCTATGTCTGATATACGGTGAAGGGTTTCTACATTTGATGCATAATCAGGAACGGCGATCCAGAGAACGTACTCTGTCTTAAGTATTCGCTAGAAGCAATTACAACAATTTTAAGTGGCGGCTAGCTATAACGTTTTCTAAAGGGTATAACAAGATTTATAACTGGAAGTCGTACACAAGAATGCAATGAATGAATTAGACAAGAACGTAAATAAGCGTGGAAATGAGTCGACCTTGTTCCGCAATCGTTCTAAGAATTGAAATAACCGACAGGATAAAAAAATAATTGAACTTAAATACATTACGTTGCGATTCATGATTCTACGAAGTATAAGGGTACTTTGCAGAATTTTCATTCGGTTCAGTTCCAGATCAGTTTGGTACAGCTCACACATAGTAGAGTTAACAGCGGAAGTTAAATCATGAAAGTGGATTTACGACTATGCGTACAGGTCTGTGCCAATTGTTTTAGCCTTTACAATTGAAGCAATCTGAAACGCAGCTATCGATATCAGAACTTATCAAATCCAATCAAATACGAACATAAAACTAACGTTTGCGCTCTACGTCCATTTAAATCCTAATTTCCAGAATAGACTTTCCTAGCTACCGACTCGTTTGTCAACAGGGGAAATAGAAGCAAAAAGCAGAAGCCAACAGGTCGTCCGCATAATTGACGTGTTCTCTCTTTCATGTGAATTTTCCACATGCTCTTATTGGGAGCTGGATGAAGGCCGTGCCACAACGAGTAGCCTTCAAACGAGAACTGGGTCAAGTTTATACTGAGCGGCTTTGTATCTCACAGAACCATTGTGCGCTATTAATTAAATAGACCCATGGATGAGTAGTTACGCAAACTAACAAGTATGAATTCAGAGATGAATATGAACAGCACAAGTGTTATTCACAGAGTACTTAATACCACTATAATCATGCTCGTTATTATTTCGTCGAATGGTTCAGGTCTACGGCACTTGGATAAATTATCGGACCCTCGGAATCCATCCCATCCACGGTCAACAACGGCGTTAATGACTCTCGCCACGTGGAATGTAGAGCCCTTGAATCCTTTCGCTGTTATTACTTTCATTAATGAATATTCATAACAAAATGTTTCATTCTGCGCATTGTCGCACGAGTCTGACACTTGGTTAAATTGAGTTTAATTCAATAGCTCGATCTTAAGAGTTGTTAAAGAAATATTTTCTATTGTTAGTTTGGCGTCTCACTTGGTGTTATCGTGGATTTTATCAGCGGTACGTGACCTATGCATTGTTAGCGAGGTCGTTTGCGAGTCATGTAACCTAAGGGGGTATGCAAGTGTATGGAGAATTGGAGATGGCGGTATGACCGATGATGACTCAGAGATGCGCTTGCGTTCATCGACCTGCCCCTACGACTTCGCGCCGTTATTATTGATATTGCACCCGCGCCCACACAACCTAGGTTTTATGCATTGAATTCTTGAACTTTCGCATGTTGATGGCTTTCTGCTTTCATTCTCAGTCTACTTGTTTCATAATTTAGTGATTCATTCGTCTTGATTCCGAATATGAATTAAATGAGTCACTAAACGATTGTAAAATGACGTCATCAAGCTCGTGAGTAACTTCGTAAGTAGTACTCACTCATACGGAGGTGGTTGTATCAGAATTGTACGAGTTTGAAAATGAGTCATCGATCCCTGTAAACTGGATGCAAGTACCGATGTAGGTGTATATACAGTCACATGCAGTGATGTGGCTTAATCCCCTGGTACGGACCACTAACAGCATTTCATATGCAAACGACAAACTCTGCCCGTTCTTTGTTTGCTCAGCGTAAAAGTTTTTCATTGGGGGAGCACGAACTTAGTCCAATGGTCGTAATTTGAGGCAGTATAAAGCTCCATTGTGCTTCTGCGGTGAAAGTATTTGCGAAAGCTTTTACCATATCCCGTTTTGCAGTGACATATCACAAAAATTCAAGTAAATCGAACGATATTTACAGAATTTGGCACATGAGAAAGTCACTACATTATTATTATTATTCTCTAATTATAATGATGTAGTGTAACTTACGTCTGGTCTAATTGGGAGAACAGCGATTGCCGATCCGGAGCCCCGAGTTCAAATCCCAAGCACACCACTGTCTTTTCGAAGCCATGTGCGTATGGCAATACGGCGGCTAACTTAAAAAACGGTGAAGTAAAATATCGTGAGAAAAACCGACATGTACCTAGAATATTTCCAGGTCATGTGTTATTCACCAACCCGCACCGGATGGTGGATTATAACCTTGAGTCTCTCCTTACGAAAGAATGCCCCGAGTCCCAGCGGTGGGAACGTTTAATGAAAGAGTTATTGAAAAAATAAGAACTTATAAAAATATATGTAATTAGGTACCTAGTTTGGTTTGTTTTGTTCTTTTGTATGAGACTTAGAATATAGTAATCAAGTGAAACTAAAGTAAGCGCTGCGTAATACGGAAGTAAATAATAAGTACCTAAGTTACTCTTCAAGTCCCTCCAGAACAATTCCCGACGAACTTAATTAGTGAGATATTGCACAATGTTTAGGTACCTATTATCGCTCGACAGTTTGTTCAGCGGGAGAAGTTAGGCGGCAGTAATTAATACAGAGTTGGAAAGCTCCGGCCCATATAAACGCAAAGTTAACATGCAACCGATATTATGAGCAAACTTTCAACCAAAATAACGTATGAATAAAGGGAGTAATTGTTTTGAAATTTCAATCGTACATCAAGCATCTAAGGTTCTGTTTAAATCTGCACTGTGGAATTAACTCGCAGACGTGTTATAAAACTAATTGTAATTCATACAGCGACGAAAGCCGTTAATATAACCATAACCGGAACAACAGCGAATGACCATCCTTTTATCTATTAAAATGCTTTCAAGGCACGTACAGCAAATACATCAATTCTCAATTATAAAGATATCATGTTGTTCAGATTGTTGTCTGTTGACATTGAACAGAAAAGAATATCAATGAGAATACCTAACCATGGAAATGTATTTTTAACCGAACGACGTCTAGAATTTGATAAAATCAAACGGATACAGGTCACGAAAACGGATAACGCACAAGAGAACATTTACATTTTCCTTGAGAGTTCTCGAACCCGAGTTGTTAGCAATAAATATGTAATGGTACCACCCGAAATCGATTGCATCACCCAGAGGGGTGTTTTTATTGCTAAGCAGGTATGACATCAGCAGAATATCGAATATTCCTATTGCGTGATATTGGGGTTTTACTAATATGATACAAGTATTAATAAATTAATCGCGGATAAATCCAACCTCCGCCAAAATTATAAAATCTAAAATCGATCTTTCAGGAAATAGTATCAATGACGCTTCAAGAGCTTGCTGTGTTGGTTCATTGTTGGAACGTGTCAGATCATAGTTATCTAAAAATGGGATCCAATTCGAGATTCCGACCAAATTGCTTTCTAATCGTTTATCGCACGGGTTACCCTAAAATTCGAAGCCCGGCAGGCCTTGATACCGGCGAAGCGTTTAATGAAAAATATTTTTTCGGAGAGAATTTGTTGGACATAGATATTCAATTATTATGAGATGGACGTTTTGGGTTTGACGAAGGTTTTGTTGAAATCCGTTTGTAACACATCATTCAACGCGCCGGTGACATCACATTTAATGTTTATTTTTGTACGGATGTTAGGAAGACAATGGGGCGTTTTCAACAAAGAAGTTGGAAAAGGTTTTCAAGATGCAAAAAGGTCTGTCAAAGACAGTTCCCAATTTCATCATAGGTGGCGCCAATGTTTTATTTTGTTAGCGAAATTTCACAAAAACAAACAGTAGTGCCACACTTGGCAAAATTTAGAACTATTTTTTACAAGTAAATTTGCATCTGGAAAACTCCCTATTAACTGGATGTGTGATTGCGTTTCGATAATCTTCGATTCAATTTGATCATAAGTTTCGCGACTAAAAGCAGAGTAAACGAGCTTCTCCCCTAAGCGACCATCCATAGGTACTAAGGTCTTGAATAAATAAAACGCAATTAGACTAGGGTAGAACTATGAACACCCCTACGGAGCTTCAACAAAATAAAAACGTTATGAATTCGATGGTTCTTTACTCCAAAAATGGGGGAGGTGTGATTTACAATTTAGATGTAATACAATAAATTGAAACAAATACACGGTCTCGTAAACGGTTTTAAATTGTTATAGTAGGCGTGTTTACACATGCGATTAAACACGATGGAACAAATTCGGTGTAATCGGTTCGTAAAGGGATAACTTATGAATTGGAGTCGAACGTTCAGTGTGCTCGTATGTTCCTGTCTGCTAATCCGGAGGTCGCTGCGAAAACTCAGAGCCACGTGCGGGGCGTCGCCATGGCAACCGTGGAAACTACGCAGTTCCCACACCCCTGGCAAAAGGACTGTATAACTTGGAATTTACTGCTCTCCAAAATATAGGGCGGTTATTTATGTCATCTAAAGTCCAGAAATGTTATAAAAATAATGTATAAATGTTTCATTGTGATATTCGAAATGTGTAGCACAATTGATTCATGGCTTGTTATTTACATATATTCAACATATCTAATATATAAAATTCTCGTCTAATATATAAAATTCTCGTGTCACAGTTTTCGTTGCCATACTCCTCCGAAACGGCTTGACCGATTTTGATGAAATTTTTTGTGCTTATCCGGTATCTATGAGAATCGGCCAACATCTATTTTTCATCCCCCTAAATGTTAGGGGTAGTCCATCCCTAAATTTTATTTTTAATTTTTTAGACAAAATTTTTAAATTCTATTTTTTTATGATACAACATACAAAAATACATACAATCCTCAATTTTCACCCTTCTACGATCAACCCTTATAATATTTTTTTAATAGCCATTTTTAATTTTTCCTCTCCGGTCGAAAACTGATCAATCGTCATTTAATTAGTTATCCCCGCCAGATGTCTACAGGTGTCACTTCTGACCCAGTAAACAGCACGATAATTTGGGGATCAAAAGTAGTCTATACATTGTTTTTAAGCTTTCCCGATTTGAACACATAATGTTTATGATATACGGGACTTAATCACGATTTAATTCATTGTTTAAATACCTCGACGTTTCGGCAGCGTTACAACCGCCGTGGTCACGAGAAGACTGAAAAGTAGTCTATAGCATATATATAGTTTGAACACGTTAATCTCGGGAATCACTGGACCGATTTAAAAAAAATCGTTCACTGTTCTTTCATATGTACGTAATCCTTGAATGCTGTAGGTTATATATATGTACCACGGGCGAAGCCGGGGCGGGCCGCTAGTATTCATATAATATGATTGAATAGAATTTAAGTATACTATACCTATTAGTTGACCAAAAAGACTTGCATGGTAAGTATAAGTCACTGTTAACTTCTACGACATACGTGTTAAGAAATAATATCAAAACAAATAAATAAAACATTTCACAGAAATTATCATCAAATCAGGGACCCGCAATAATAACTCTATAGCACAAAAGGGATGCGAGATTTTCGGAGCCAATTTGGAATTGGGCACACGGGGACTGTATGAACAACCGCTTTATCGCTCGTCAGAAGATATATGACATATTTAGACGTGGGTCCAGCTATACGGCTTCCGATAAAAGGGGCTCTATTGTTCCTATCAAGGCAAATCAGCTGTCCAGTGAATGGAGGGTATGTTACACCAAAAATAAATTGCTACAAGAAATAAAGCTTTTTTGAAGTTTCGACTTTCGCTCCAGAGGAACTGATAAACATAAAACTGCCAAAAGGAAAAAGGTTGGACCATTTCGTTCCACGTCCCTTGTCTTAGTCATTTAACCCCTGTCAGGGCGATTGCTTTCACATCAACCTCCCTATCGTTATTGGAAATTCGGCTCTTCACATGTTGCGGTTCTATGCCAAATGAAATCACGTATCACAAAATAGCAAAAAGAATTTGCGTTCTCGATGCACTTCTTTGTGAGTTAATAACAAATACAGAAGCAGAAGAGACAAACTAGGAAAGACTAGGAAAAAATCGTCATTACACTTTTCTAAATAGTGATTTAGAAAAGTATAATTATGATATTTTTATTGAGCGATTTTTGATGGAGCGTATGTCTCTTCCATGGCACTTTGGTTGAAATAATTGAAAAAATCCTAATACCAAAGTTTGGATGTTTGTTGCTCAATCAAGTAGTAACGTATGAACGGAACAGACTGAAATTTAGAACACAGTTCGATTATAGTCTAGAAAACACTACTTTTTATCCCGGGAAATCTATAACGGGAATAAATTTTAATGGGACGTCGTTTATTTACTGTTTAAACACTACAAATGATATCGTCGTTCGAAAAGTTAGCTAGTTCTAATATACCTGTTGTAGAAGTTTCTACGCATACGTATTTTACTTTAAAAATTTTGAATACACACTCAAAACTAATATACTTGGTACGCAAACTCTAACAGTCACAATGAAGTTGTGGTAAATGTAGTGACAATGTGGGTATCTAACAAGGCCGCGCTTTCTCCGTGAACATGCTTGTCTGCTCCAACCACCACACAATGGAGGAGGGAAAACCGTCAAGCTCGCAAGTAAACGTACGGTGAATGTGGCTAATGGTCCATTAACTAATGAACCGCCTGAGCCACGTCCCGTCGTCGGCAAAACGTCTAATGAAAGGAATCGGCCGATCGATCGAAACATTTCGGATCTTCAATAACTCACTCGTGAACTCATTTATGCACTTCGTCGTACAAATTAAGTGTTTCCTGTGCACGCTGTAATTAAAGCGGAGACGTCGTAGAGAGGCGGTGTCTTGTTTCGATGCTCTTTGTTGCTGCACAATGGATGCTTTGCGGCAGAAGGACGAATCACCGCCGCATAACGACTGCATTGTATCACTGGTCCGCAGTGTGAAATGACGCATTCTCACAGTTAGTGACAGAACAGAGATTGTAATCAGAGATATCTAGACGATTGCATATTTTAATGGAGCAATATACATATTTTAATAAATATAATCTCAGTTGACGCAGCACACTAAAGGATTTCCTATTCTAATTAAAGCATCCCAATTATTATACACTATATAGGTACGTTTTAATACGTACATCATTAAAATAATAAGATTATTATCTAATATCCATATCCAAACATCAATGAAAATTTATACAGCGGATGTGAAGTTGTAGAATGTCACACAGTCACACCACTGTACGAACAAGAAATGATTAAACCATTTATTCATCATTATTTTTATTTACTACTAGCAATGCCCCGAGGTGTTACCCGCGAATTCTCCGTTATTTTCCCCGTAATAAAAAGTAGCCTATATGCTATTACAGATCAAAATTTAACTGTGCCAAATTTCCACTCGATCCATTCAGACGTTCCGACGTGTTAAAGCAACAAACATCCGTACTTTCACATTTACAATATTAGTAGGATGACAGAACATAGATAATACTGTTTTGTACAATGCTTGTTGTTATGATGGATCTATTTTAGTAAAGCCTTCTCAATTGTCTACCTACTTCGTGACTAATCGCGGGGACAGCTGGTTAACTTGAATATTACTCTTCGTTACAGCTGTCGCTGAATAGTACAAAAAAAAACAACCTTAAAGCACCTCCTACACCAAGCCCTTTCTGACAGCTGCTCTGCTACCTACTTTTTATCTCTTTGCTGTATCTAATTCACATTATCCACTTCATTGTGTTTATAATGTTTTGTTGCGATTTGTACGTCTACACATATATGTAGGTACGTACATATGGCTCTATGTTAAATTGGAATCAATTTATAGTTGGACTTTCCTGCGTAAGTTGTTTTAATTGAGGAACACTACGCACAATATAAATTGAGAACAAGGTCTTGTCGTCTTTTTATGAATTAGAGTGACAAAAATACATGTCGTGTAAATAAAATAACATTAACTCATAATTTTTTGTTAGAAAATAGAATTTGAAAACTGTCGATTAAGTAGGAAATGTCAGAAAATGCATATTGTACTGATAAAAAGATAAGAACATCTAGACTGTGGAATGAGTTGCCTGAGTGGGTTTTCCCCGATAGTTATAATCTTAGTGTCTTCAAATCGAGAGTGAATCGGTTTCTTCTAAGTAAACACGCTCCATCGTAGACCGCATCGTCGCTTAACATCAGGCGAGATGCGGTCAAGTGTAAACCTATAAAAGTTAAAAAAAACATATGTGGGATAATGTATATTATGTATGTAATGATAATGGGATACCAGGTCAGAACGAAGTTCTTTCGGATAGAAGCAACTGAATTTGCAAAAAAATATTGCTTAATTTTATTATTTATGGTTAGATCATCTGAAAAATTAAGTTGGCAACATTGGTCACGGGTCATTTACGCGTTACTTCCGTTACATATTTTTTACGGTTTTAGTCTCTCTTTTTTTTTCAGTTCGGTCGCATAGCTATATCCCTATCTCCTTCAAGTCAGCCCTAAGGAACTACGTTCCAAGAAATATGCAACTGAAACTTTTCTTTGGAGACAGCTGATATCTTTTCACGTTTCCTATCCTTTCATGATATCCATACAGAAAAAAATCTTTTAATAGATGACATGTAGTGTCATGGTCTCCGTTACTGACTCAAAAGCATTTATATAAAGATCTGCATATCTAGAGGTATATACCCGTTATTATATTTGCGCTTTCAAACTAACTGCAATATTTTTTATTTGTTTCAGATTACGTGTTTAGCAGCAATCTTTCATCAGTAAAACTGGCCGTGTTATAGTCTCGGCAGAATAAGGTAAATCATTTGTAATTTCTTAGCAAAAAAGTAGTAGGTTTATTTATTGCATCTCTAGCATTCCAAAGGAATGACGCAAAGGCAGACATAATCTCGATATTTGAGTTCAAATTAAATTAAAGAGTCTTGATATTTAAGTTCAATATTATTATAACGTTTGTGTGCAAATTGAGCAAGCTTATAAGCTTCTCGAGCATGTCATGATCATGACAGACATTGCACATACAATCAATAAAATGTGGTATAGCATGATCTGACAGTGAAGCGGCATTAAAAGCGACTGAAGCGTGGCGCACCCGCAAAAAAACCCGTTGAAATTGACGATTCAATGGAATGTTTCGGCGATGTCGTCAGCAATCTAAAAATAGTTGCACCACGACACCAGAAGCACGTTCTAGAGTGCCCACAATCATCCTGTCAGGACGAAGGATGGGCTACGCAATTGGACTCTCCATCTAGTCCCTCTACAATCTTGCTAGTTGTGCAATGTGCATTGTGCGCGCAATATTTATTAGTCTCAGTGCGGTAGTTTGAGAAAATAAATCTCGAACTCTCGATCCCTTCTACTGAAGCCTACGTCCGAGTAGATTTTAGATTTAAAAACCTGAAACTTGGTTTGTTAACTTTCTCCTGTATATTTTTAAAGCACCGTCCTTAGCATTCACCCAAAATGCTGTACCTACATGCAATTTAACTGTTACACTAATTCTGCAAATTTGGATTGAGTAATGTCCGTTTTATGTTAGAACTATTAAACGAATCTAACGTAAACTAATCCGTCGTACTTCTTAAATGAGATTTTGTCTATAAAATTTTAATACCCATTCATTAAAAATTCGATTATGAGTTAATTGACATTTGTTAATCAGAAAAATCTAGACGATTCAAGTGCATTAGAATTAGGCCAATGTGTCGTCAGTATCATAAGTGGTATTACCGGCAATCAGACGGCGACCTTGCCGCTCGTTGCGCGAATCGTGGGGAGGAGCAGATTGCCATCCTCCATTCCGGCATCCGCCTTTTGCACATCATTATATAATATCCCCACACGAATTATTTAGAGGAGCGTCTGGATGGGGCACGCGATATCTAATCGTTGCACAAATTCCAGTGTCCCATTGACACCACTTGTTTAGACATTACGTAAGACGTGAAGCATTATGGACTTGGCGGCAAGCTTCAATTACTTCTATACTTAGATAAAGTAGCTTTGCTTCTATATCAAAGATATTGCTACAAGATATAACTAGTAGCGCCCGCGGGAGTACCCGACGGCTTAACAACACGTTTAAGGGGATAAAAATTAGCCTGTGGGCAATCCAGACAATACTACGTATTTAATCTCATTGAAATATGATCAGCTGTTACAGAGATCAGTGTGATTTACAACATGGTTTTATTTATGTTAAACAGCAAACTGAAGTTGAATATTGTGAAACAATGTGATAATAAGTCTGAAAAATTTAGCAGGCATAAATCTTACCGCTGTAATTTCTAGGGCATACATGTAAAAAACTGAACAGTTATGGTGAGACTGTTTGTGACAAACAATTTTGTAAGTGTTAATAGTAATGTTACGACACTTTGAAGAGAAAGTCAAAACTTCGGAACGCAACGCGTGCGCTCTCGAAAACTAGTTTCAGTCAAGTACTCGTACATAAAGAGACGAAAAAGTCATTGGAATCCAAATTGTTTGTTTAGTCTAGGCTTCTGGCTTCATCAAGTGCCTACTCTATGTCAGTTTTGTTATTTTTACAATTTTGTAATTAATAAACTTTGACATCAAGTATAACTGTTCTAAGAAGGTTCAAAATCAAAAACTCTCAATCATGACGGCAAAAAATAATGATTACCTATTAGTCTTAGTAAGTAATGAAGATCTCACAACATTAAGACCATTATGACCTATTCAACGACTTTGCAACTTTCCAATATGCAGTGTTATTAGACATTTTCAGAAGAAGAAAAAATAATAGTTACAAACTACGTATCTACTAGATGGCGTTTTAATATGTACTTACTATATTGCCACCACGGGTATCGGATTTCTGTGATTGCCACTACACGTTTTGCATATTCTATTTGAAATAAAAAATGATTGAAATTATCGTGTTTTAAGTATCATGGCGTAAATGACAAGAATCAAAAACATAGCTAATCACACTAAATCATAAATATGTCAGGTTACGAATGTAGAGGTAGAGTATTAAAATTTTCGACAATCAACCCAATTGACATTGACAGCGTCTTATATTTGAACAATAAACGTTGAAGTCATGTCAGATAGAAACCATCCTACTAATAAATGCCAAAGTTTAGATGACTGGCTCTGACCTCTATAGCCCAATCACGTCGGATCCGGTTGAAATTTGGAACATATATAGATTAAATATAATCTGAAATAGCAAATATGCTTTTTTGTCGCGGCTAATTACGGGTACTACGCGCGAAAAACCGCGAAGAGCTGCTAGACTATTTTTTTTCTTTTTTTTTTAATATAGAGTGACGAGACGAGCAGGACATGTGCCTGATGGTAAGCAGCATGCATTAACAACATTCATTCAGGTAATTATCGAATGAAAGTTCCCATTTGCTAGAATCTAGATGCCATTAATGACGAAACTAATAGTTACGTGGTGCACAATAAAGCTTAGCAGCATTCGCCACTATCGATGATCAAGCATCGAGTGTACCGTAAATTGCTACTTATAACTCTGCTGTTAGCCGGGCAGGTGCGATGATACCGACTCTACTCTCTTTATCCTAGCGTTGCTAATTAGCCCCTCGTTGCTTGATTTATACCTCAACTTTGTCTTCGGATAAAGATTGCTTAATTTATTACCATCCGCGTTGGGCCAATTGAAGCCATAAAATATTGCCAATGTTTCTCCTGTTCGCACAAACAATACGTTATTCGAATAAACTTAAAACATTTCGAAAAGCTTGAGTATACGATAATTAGGACACTATTTTTAATTTCACAGGCATCAACCAACTCAACCAAGTCAATCGGCCATCTTCATTAATCTTTTAACGAGGACGTAGTCTATGATGCGTTAAAATAGTAAATAGGTGTGGTCGAGGTGAACCACAGACCTTTCAATAGTCTTAGCATATTGAATAGGAATTAATTTTGTTCAAACTCGTCAGTAAGGCAAGTGCAATTAAGAACAGTTTTACAACACACGAGAAAATTATGAAACAACACCTATAAATCAAAACTGCTGTGTTCCCAAACATCACGTTCTTCGGTAAAAACTGAAATTGGAGTCAAAACGGAAATTACGATCTGTTGTGCAGCTAGCTATTATTTTAATGATTGAGGCTACACAATATATGTATACCTGACTGGTACTGTGACACTTACAACCGTCGACACGGTTAACGAACCTGATGCTACTGCATCGATGAGAGTTGATAAACATTGTCCATCCGAACGGAAGCCACTACATTCATTAATTTACTAAAATTGGCGGAAGTTAACTGTTCGGTAGAAATGGTACAAAAAAGTGCAACATTATATCTACATAGTGATTTATTTATGAGCTCGGTACCAATGACCTCTATTACGATAATGGAGTGAGAAGAGTCGGAATTAGCTTCGCAATGTAGGGCACGAGCAAACGATTGCGTGACGGACGTGGGCAAGTCGTTCCCACTTCAGTGACACTACTACAAATGGCCACATAAAACTACAGCTAGTGCCACCTAATCATTTCACGTCGTCGTTGTATCTGTCGAGCTGTGATTGGAATCAGTGATAAACTTGACAAATCGTATAACAGACCTGAAATGGCAGCTGGCACGAATTTTCAAACGTCTATGCTCATTGAAGTGCAGTCTAGACAGATAAGCTCTTCCTGTCGTAAAAGAGATAACACAAGTCGGCAAATAATCACACTTGTATGTTTCATAATGCATGTTACCCGTGGGTATGCGAAAGAAGTTACGTTAACCGCGTTGAGCTAAGATAACAAAGAAGCAACGTCAGCAGAATTAAATTTCATTGAGCGAACATTAGCTAATTGTATTGTCAACAAAGTTGTTGGGAACAATACCACTTGTCAACAAGCCGAGACACGAGCCCGCATAGCATCCTATTGTTTTAAGAGCTTTGAAGAACACTTCCATGTGTTCTGTTTGAGTCAGTCGCAGTCCTCGACACTCGGTCCACATCTACATCACTAGTACAAACAATAGTGACATTTGACACCAAAATGTAATTCCAGCTGTTATCTGTTTCTATAATTACGAATGTATTAATCAAATGTGTCTTAACTCATCCAAACAGCGCGATAGCATCGATTCATCGAGCCGCTTGTGAACATCGCAATGTTGAATAGGTAGGCTTATTTAAATAGTGAATTAAAGCAGAACGTTCCTAGAACTGGAATGCGATAAAATCTGAGAGGCGCCATAATGCACGATGCTTATTGCGGTTACATGGTTTTCACGCATCACGTTGTTCCCACGGCGTCAGCTGGTTCACGCGCGAGCGCGGCGGCGCAACGGCGCGCGACACCGACCGTGTCACCGGTTGCAGGTCCGACAAAAACTGGACGATCGGAATTCCAGTAATGCAGCTTGAGTCAGCTGGATTTCCTTTCTCAAACTGATTGCTTTTATCTGTAACTATTGAATCCTACAACGATTACGATTAAAGTAGGTATCCGGTGAACGGTACAACTATATCCAGTGCAATTGAGAACAATTTATTACGTCTTAGCATAAAAACTCTCAATATTCAGCTTTAGATCTGCTTTGTGATTGTATACTTGCTGTGACGTATACTTGCTGTCCACTTCACGAGAAAGATGACTTGTAATACGCCGACACGACACCTTTCCTTCGCAACAAACTCTTCTAGTTCATTGACTTCTGCGTAATTGTAGTAGCGTAGGTAAGCCGTAAGTACGCTTTTTTCCGGTTCGTTGTACCATGCTATTTCATTTATTTTAAATTTGCCACCGCTATTGTAAAAGTATCACAGCCATCGTTTGAAATAACAGTACAATACGGAACAAAAACATTTTCTGTACCGTTATTTACTGTAATCAGATGTTGCTTATTATTCAACTCAAAATTGACTGTTTGACAATATTCAATTTTACAAGTTGCTAAACATAGTCATACTAATAGACAACTTTCTGGTAGCAGACCAGTACACAATAGCTTCAATCACAATGTGATTTATAGTTAGAGAAAGGCAAGAGGTTCCTTTCATTAGCTATCGAGATGAGGCAGGTTCTGATAACGAAGCTATTACGAAGATGTAATTGCCTCCCTGTGCGATGTCGTGAACCACCCTGCCGACATACTACACTGTTGCTCTCAGCAACAGCAACGTCTTTAACCACAGGTTGATGTGACAAATGCCATATCTAAAAATAGACAGAGATTGATGGCACGAGCGAAAGAGCACTTAAGATAATTTATAACATAAAAAAGTGTACCGGTAACGGTTCTGTGTCGTTTTTCTCTATGGTATGCGTATGATGACAGATATATACAGTAACGACGTGATTCTACCGACGAATGCAAAGTTGGTAAGAAAACCAGTAAATCAAGCTCGATACAGTGATATTTTAGAAGCGAAAAGAAACAGGTTCAACAAATTTGAACTGGTTAGAACTGACTGTAAAAACATAACCTTTGTGTCAGGTCTAAATGAACAAGTTCGCCTTGTCTAACGGCACCGGCACAAGCAGCGGAATAAGCACACGAGTGCTAAGATTATATCTACCGTTACAATAATAACATCATCTATTTAATAAATGTATTTATCAAATACTGTACAGTAAGTACACAAATATAGTAATTTACAATATAGAATTAAATTAGTGCAATGTCCGCTACGTTCGCGACTAGTTGGAGCCTTCTGGCTGGTGTTAACGGAATATATGCATTGTAAGCGGCAATATACAACTGGGTTAAAAGCTTAGCGCTGTCTCGTAACGTGACTAGAGAACCTAGCCAGGATGACAAAGGCAAATATGATAGTTATGTAAATTTTAGTAATAACAAACTAATTTAAATGATAATTCATCATAAGAGCCTTATTAAACCGAGAGTTCGTGAGCGTATGTTTGTAACTATTTTACACTTTACCGGCTAAATTATTAATTAATTGAATGTATGTAGATAACATACCTAGTCTGCTTTAAATACCGGAATATTTACATATTTGTCCTAATTGGAGGAACTGTGAGAACGTGAATAGTTGGGAATATAAATCTTATTAATAACCGCGCCAGTCAACAATTTAAGCTATAGTAATGAATACTATTCAAGCTAAAAAAATATCAATGAACTTTATGACTGATAATATAACTGATGAATTTTAATTAATATGTAGCATACAAAAACTATTAAACAACATTAATCCCTAGTGAACCCACTGCTTCAATTCTTTTTAATCCATGATAATATCTTCGGTTAAACGTTAAAAAAAAAAAAACCTAATGTCTAAACCGATATTTACTAGGTAGTAAAGACAAGCAATTCGCTTTCCTTTAAAGCCTCTTGCAGTCGACAGTAATCCGGTCTAGTACTATCGATTGCATGTAGGTAATGCGATTACTGTGCCTGTTGCCTGAGGTGCTTTGCTCTGTCACAATCATTTATGAATCAATAAAATTCTTCTCATTGCAACTGCAACTCCGAACTATTCGGCTAAGCTATACAAAACTTAGCAATGTACTAGACTGATTAAGCTTTTATAAGCTAGGGTACATACAGTATTTCAAAACATCATAATTAATAAAATGTGTTTTCATGTGCATAGTTCCTGAAAAGCATTAACTTGAAGATCGGTTAAAGCTTTATTACGATTTAGTTAGACGTGTTAGATTCTTACGCTTGTTGTTTTTGTCTTAGTAGGATATAACTGGGCTGAGGAGGGAAGACAATTTTCAAATCAACCATATCCTCGGGAAACTCCGCTGAAGTGGGCACAATTTACGAATGAACTTCGTCGTGTTTGTTATAAACAACAGGAACTATATAAGGAATTTAGCCGTTACTGTAATAACGTTGACATTGATAAAGGTATGATAGCCTTGTGTTCAATTAATACTGAAATTGTGACAAATGAAATAACTGACTATGTACCTGTCCATTAGGTGTCCACATTAAAACGTGACCTCGGTGAAGTCATATTATCCGTTGGACATCGTAAAATATTATTACTAACTGCCACAACAATATCTATTGAACATAATACAGCTATGCCTTTGAGGGGAATGATGTCATCTTTGGCAAACACCAAATTGTATCCGAAAACATTGCCAAGTTTAAAGAAATTTAACAGCGTTGACCTAGTTCAATAAAATAATATTCTTAGCTGTTTGCCAACTTTTGTGATTAAGCTTTTCACTGTGCAAAATTCGCTAAACCCAACTACTACGATACCTACTAAGAAACTTAGTACACATAAAGACCAAGAAATAGAAGAAAATGTAACTACTGAAAGTAGATATTGAAGAGATTGTAACAAGCGTCTGGTTTGTTTTCGATTCAGTGGCAGGAACAAGTGGGAAAACTCAGACGAGAGATTTCCTTGTTTTGTTTGAAGCGTTTTGTCTCCCCTCGCATCGAGTGTTATTCGTACACAAGTAGACGCCATGAAGGTATTGTGTACGAATCATTGTATGGGGAGTTTAAATCGAGTCATTAAAGCCTACCGCAGAGTAATTGTCTGTGTTTCCCTTCAACATGTTATCATTCCTAATGCCTTAGGGAGATCGGAATTACTCTGAATCGTGTATGTATATTTATACTTTAAAGTTATTAATGTTCTAAAAAGTTTCTTTTATTTTATTAAGTACAGAGATTACAAAACAGTATTAAAAAGAGCATAGAAAGCGCAACAATAGTGTTATAAAGATCTATATTTTGGTTAGAAATGTGTTATGAATCTGATGCACTTCCGCGGCCTCAAAGCAATTAAAATTTCACAATAGAACCGTGATAAATGATGGCAAATAGTATTCCGATAACAATGATATATAGTAGTAAATGTGAGGACGACGAGAGAAAAGCGTACAATCGATTATAGTGGGTGTCATATTGGCAGGCACACAAAGCTTGTTCGGACTCGGTGCCTGCACACTCACAATAGGGTTTAACTCGCTCGGTTTGTCCTGTGTCGGCTGTAGATGGCTGGAATGCGAGCATCAAGAACAATACTTTAACATAACATCGTGAATATTGGAATCAAAATGTGAAACTGAATCGTGTTCACACGCGAGTAGTAATCCTAATAAAAAAAGATTGAACACAAAACTTACAGAGAAAGTAACTAAATAAGAAATAACCATAACCAATGGATAGGCAATTGCACATGGGCACGAATTATAGTTTATAATTTATAATGTTATCTATATTGTCAAATACAGGTGCATGAGAAAAACGAGATTTACCCGAAATATCATCAAACTCTTAAAAACGCAGAAGCGGCAAACGCGCTTCTACTATGGCGATGCAAAATCAGGTGACGTCTCCTGATTTAGTCTCAGTCGCAACAAGGAGTTGTGTACGTTCGCTGACAATTCAATTTTCAAATTTTTCAAACAAATTTTTGCCACGTTATGTTGTCTTTAGATTATGGCATACCTCATCTTCGTTTCTTTAATTATATCGATGCGAAATATGTAAAATATACTGAACATTAAGGGATAAGGCATCATTGAGAAGCCGTGGTAGCGTACTGGCAAGCATTTCCGATTTCATAATCGTGAGGATGTATGTTCGAGTTCCGTCTACAGCCTCTGAGTATATTTCTAAGTGCAAATATATGATTTTGTCACCACCACTGACCTAGAAAGAGAACGAAATCATCGCGAGGAAAATGACACATTCTATGCCGTTTCCTCGCGATTGGTGGATTATGACTTCATCTGTCTCTTTGTAAGGCTCTGACATCCAGCAGTAGTAACTTGAAGTAGGGTTCTTATGGCAAGTAAGATATTCCTTAACGAAGTTAATTTAAATAATTGATTTTTGCCGTAAAACAAAAACCGACTTCAATTTAAAATTAAATTTAAACACTCTACATACCAAATTTAATAAGAATCTATCACTACATACGTCGTATAAATACATGATGCAATTTTTAATTTTTTGTTCATATTTGATAAACCGCCACCGATTTCGATAAAATTTAGATGGGGCCACTTCTGAAGTATGATCTACCAAACAGAAAAATAACCATCAAAATAGTTTCACGATTGGCGGGCCTATAACGTAATATACGTACAATAACAAACATACTGATATTATTATACTGACATTAATGATATTCGATTTTAGTCTACAATTTATACGTATCTAATAAGAAAAAAAGGGGCGCCCGGATTTGTGTCGTTTCAAATGTACCGTGTCAATCTCCAATTGAACTTATTGAACCTACCATAAATGAAGTCACGGTAATTCTGATTTATTTGTTCTATACTCTTAATTACACGTCATCTTACATAGTTTAAATGAAGTTACATTAAACGTAATAAAATACATAAGTTACTTGTGAATGTAATAACTACTTACTACAAAAATAAGAGTTAAATAACCCGAATAGTTTGAGGAAAACATTATAATAATGTTATGGCAACGAAAAATGAGTCACATCTTAAAATACTAATAAAAAGGAAAAACGGAAAGCAAACAAATGCTGTGTAAATATTCGCAGCATCTTCAGGAAATACGTTGGTAATATTTTGTGGCAGGCAAGGTAAACGTGGTTGAAGCCAAAGGTTATTCGGTTATTCCCATATCAACCTCTCGCTTGAGGCGACGTGGCTCAACACGATCCACCTTAGGTAACTTCGTCAGGTGGAATAAGATTACAGGAGTTGAAATATTTTTATCATCGACCTGTTTCAATAGTATTCTTCAACATTTTGTAATATTTTACCGAAAAATACGAAACTAAGGTCTAAGTATTTGTAGTGATACGCCTCTTTGCAGAGTCCGCATGGGGATTGGGGAAGTGCCACATAAATATAAATAAATAAATAAATATTGGTGGACAATTCACACACAACACCATCTGACCCCAAACTAAGCAAAGCTTGTAATATGGCGGCCAGATAGCTGATATAATACTTACATAGTTCTAAATACATACTTATTATACATCTTTGCCCGTTATTCTACCGCCAAGCAACAATGTGTTTTCCGGCTCGAAAACCAATGTTTTCAGAGAAATTACAGGATATAGAGATAGATCATCTTAAATCTCTGGGTGACGATCGCAGTGCAGTGCTAGGTGATGATTTGGACTTTTCATGTTCCAATAGCAGCGTGGCACTGTGCTGTGCTTGTGCAGGTAGGTAGGTGTGTTGCTTACCAATAGGCACTTGTACTGCTCGTCGCGTATACCTACAATAAAAAATTCTAACGATAAGTCCGAGAGTCTCAAATGATCTACCAAAGAAAACAAGAACCATAGAAATTGATTCACAAAATTGGTGGCGCTATCGAGTAACATATATAGCCGAATAGAGAACCTCCTCCTTTTTGAAGCCGGTTAAAAAGGGCAAAATAATGTTTGATAATTGAAATTACAGTAGAAATATGCTTTCCATCATGTACAAAAGTAATTGACAAATATCACTCTTAGCGAAAATCCATTTCTACTTATAATTAATTGAGTTCACTAAACAAGAGTACCTACATTCATAGGCACTTGATTCAAATTCAGCTCTTGATTAGTGTCTCTCTACTCTCTAAGCTTCACAGTTCCGCCACAGTCACGTAGAAAGATATACCGTTACTCGATTTATAATAATGTTAATTTTAGGTTTAATTGTGTACATATTTGGCTTGTCTTGAATATAATGATGAAGATCCGAAGCAATTGTACTCGTACTACAAATTAAGAGGATTTATGTCATGTTTGCGGCCAATAAAAAGGATATATTATATACAAGGAAACGAACTTTTGTATTTGGAGAATGACGATCTAGATAAAATGTTCGGGTCGCCCCATAACTTTATAACAGAGGGGTCGAAAATTACTACGGACTACACAATGTATCACAAAACTTGACTTAAGTTCAGTTTTGTTTCGTTGAGTTCGTTTGACATCACAAATTTATATACCAATTTGACTATGCCCAAAACATTTACAGATTTTTAGTATTCATTATATATGATGATTGTGGATTGTGACGGTAAGGTTAATGAGCTTTGTAGATTTAATAAAATATTATACAAATAATAATATGTTAAAAGACATTATTTAATTAATTAAGCTAACAAGATTTTTTTCTACAGTTTCGTTTTATTCTATAGAATCACAGACGTCCGGTTAACAACAGCTACGAAAAACTTCAACAAACTGCACAAAAACCGTTAAAAAGCTATTATTGGACGTCGATCTTTATCACGCGATTGCAGGACAGACTCGAACTATTCACATTGGGCAGCAATTGATTGGCAAAATAGGTTACTTCATTGAATCGACGCAACACACTTGAAAAAGTATTGACCTACTAATGTTATCCCAGGACGTTGTGCAATGCTTCCGTGTACCTAAATTTAGAGGTAGAAAAAACATACATGAAAATCTGCAGTAACAAGAATTAAGTAATCATTTGCGATATATTTACAGCCTTTACTTTATTGAAACATATACATTTAACAAGATCAATTGGAACCCATCAGTTCCGAACTAGTATGTAATACTGTGTTTCGGAACCGATGGCCTCTCCCTTAACTTATGAGACTAGAAAAAACAAACATAAATTAATATTAACAACTATTACTACGACAATTTTTTCCACACATTTATATAGGTATTTAGGATTTAAGTAAAGAAATAATAAAAGTACATTCTATTTAATATCAATATAAAACTTTTACAAGACACTTATTGTTATGTTATGCTAAGTTTGTTATTTTTTAAGTTATTCTCATTATGTTATATCTATATCTACAAGTAAGCATTCAATACTATTATAATCGAATCTGGCCAACCACGATTTCAAAATCTTTTTTTTTATCTGGGCAGAGCCTTTAATAACAAAACTAAAATACAATGAGAACTACACTACACTACAAACCTACCTAGCTAACTACTTACACTAAGCACACCTGAACTATCCATTGATCACTTTTTAATTTTGGTATTCGATTTTCTTTTAATTTTAAATTCTATGTCAATTTTATTAAACAGCAATGGAATAATGCAATCGTATTTTTTTTCGCAAACTTAGTTTTCCTGCCTGGTACAGGAACGGGACGATCTTTTTTAGAATCACCTATCAAAAGGGGTACTGTTTTCCTATGGAACCGTTGTATGCCTTCGTAGACAAATATCTTTCTCACATTTAGGATATTCAACAACGTAGAAACTAATTCTTTATTCAAGACACTTAAAAACATAATCTACAGCGGATCGTAAATAATGTGTGGACCTACCTAACAAACAAACATAGCGTGCTCTTTGCAAAGAGTAGGTACTGAATGATGTATCGCATATAAACGTCTAAGTAACGCGTATCAATTCATTCAACCCCAAAAACAATATTTACACTGCTGCACCCACAATATGTTTACTGTTGTTTTTATTATGTAAATATAGAACAATTCACAATAAAGGAAAAAATAGACCGGAGATCGGGTAAAGCTAAAACTGAGCTGCAACCGCTCCAATGCAGACTCTCGGTAGCAAGAAAACTGCCAATTAACATGGGTATAGTTCTGTACAATAAATTGCCCGAAAATGTAAAAAATACAACAAATAGCGCAATATTTATAAGTAAAGTCAAGCAACTTTTACAAAAAAATACATTGTATACCATAAATGAATACTTGACTTGTGATTATGACGACGTTGCCTGATATTAACTACATTAATATTAATTGATAAAATAAAGATGTGCCTACCTATTACTAGATGACCTAGACCGAGATAGACCTCAAATCGTAAAATAGCTAATTACTGTGTAACATGTTTATTTCACAATGGAATTTTTAATTTATAAAGTTTAGAATATGATTTCAAGATTATTTCTTTATTAGATAGATATTCATTTTTTTTATTTATATTTTGCCCATTTACAGCAGAAAATCAATTTTTGAAATTTTAAATTGTAAAATGTACAAAAGACGAAACATATTACTCACTGTATTAAGTTTTTGGTTGACAATGCATTTTGCAGCTAAGTTTGATATATGTGTTAATATGTTAATAAATGTTTATCTTATCTTATTTGTTACAGATACAAACATGGAGAAATACAGAAGTTGTCAAAGTGGGTGGTGGGTGGTGTTACTGACGGCAACACTAGCTGTACCAGCGATGGCAGAAGTCGGCGCCGGACTATATAACTCGAAACTGAAGCAAACTATTACGTCCAGCACGCTTAGGTGGTCCAACCCAAAGAAAGAAGTCATGCAGAATTACGTGGTTGGAGCGCAGTCTGATGAAGGTTAGCATTCAGTTATATATATTACACCACCAAGTACATACCTAGTGTATGTAGTGTAATGACAAGAAGAAAATTGAAGATTTTGATTTACACCCGTGTTTACACCCGACTACCTTGGATTTGTAATCTGTAGAATATTCTATTAGTCAAGCTTTTTTATTTGATACCCATATTGAGGTAGGCTGTGAAGAAATATCCGCTGTATAAAAAGAAATGTATTTATTTCGCTATTTTGTGGAGGCGGCCATCTTGCATAGATATTAACTAAACATAGAGCTAAGAACATCTGCACGGAAATTAACCTTCAAATAAAAACAGCATCGAAATCGGACCATCTGTTTGAGCTCTACGGTGCCACAGACAGACATCGACGTCAAACTTATAACACCCCTTTTTTGGTCGGGGGTTAAAAATACTTACTATTGTGTTTTGCTGCGATTACGTTATATTACTTTACTACTATGCAAAAGATGTTATTTAGGATGACAATATTAAATAGGTTTTCATTCAAAATATGTCCAAGTGGTAGTTTTTTTAGTGGATATATGTATAGTGACGAGACAAGCAGGACATGTGCCTGATGGTAAGCAACATGTCCATAGCAACACAGTGTTACGCAGCTATTGGAATATGATGAATCCAAATCATTATCTAGCACTACACTGCACTCGTCACCCAGAGATAAAATATGTTTTATGTCTAAGCCCTGTAATTTCACTGGAAACATTGCCCTTTAAACTGGAACACTGTGATGTTTCCACATTAATGCTTGACGATAGAATAACTGGCAAAGTTGTAGTACTTTCCCAGGCGGACTCGGCAAAGATTCCTACCACTACAAATGTAACGCAAGTGTTTCATTCGTCTGTTTCATCACGCATAAAAGTAATTACTAGGAGCGGACATAGTATAAAATAATTCTGTAGTAATGTTTTGAAACTGAATGTATATATATAATACGATTTTATTTTTGCTTCGCAGGACCCACATACATATGTAGAGCTCGCCATCACGGTGATATGAAGCTAGGACAACTGAAACCTGATCACACATCTTGCTCAGTTTCTGAAAGCAAGTATGAAATTTTCGAAGTACTCGAGAATATTGAAAACGCTTCGTTAATTTATTGGGTACCCTGGTTGAAATTTCACCCAAGGCCAAACGGAGCCGTTGTGGTCGATTCCTCTTTTGATTCAATATTCATTGGACGGACGAAGTTATCCGGCGATGGAAGCTCTCATAACATTGGCAAAATAGAGTACGCAATTTCAACGGGACTTTTAACAACATACAATGATACAACTAATGAAATCGAAACACACCAAAATGGAGAAATTTTACTGGAAGTTGAGGCAGTGGGTTATAAATTAGAAAACGTCGAACTTGATATTGCAACAGCACATGTTAGATCGTCTGATCCAGAAATTATAGACGAAAGAGTTTTGAAAAATGATGGAGATGATGCTGCGACTGTCACAACAGAAATTCCATACTCTTATAATTATACCGTCTCTTGGGGACATGGACATGGCATTGCTATTGGGTTGAACACGTCTATCGAAATGGCTGATGGTACATTATTCCCTGAAATCCAGTGGGCCAACCTTTTCTCGCAACAAATAACCGATAAGATGTACAAGCTGGAAAGGTACTTAGAGCCAGGAACTGCATGCAATGTTACTTTTAGAGGAAATAAAACGGAACGTGATGTGCAATATAACGCTAAATTAATATCATTTTATGATGGAAAAGATTCAAGATCAAGGCAAATGCGTGGTCAGCGCATTGAGAATACGTTAGAAGTAGAAGCTCTATATGGTGAAATTTACTTTCTAAGTAACAATAGTCTAGTCCCAACTACCACCACTACAACAACCACGACTACGACGACAACTACAACTCCTCCGCCAGAAACAGTACAGCCTTCGCCTGAAGAGAATGAAATCCCAAGCGCCATCAAGAAAGGTGAGATTGGAAATGACATAAATACCGGTGAAAATATGATGGGCGACAGCAGCGACGGTCACGTTAAAACACCTCCCAAAGATGATAACATCAACCGTGCCGTGGTCGGAGGACTGGGTAGCAACCAAGCCGGAGGTGCTGATTCTAGGAAGTTTACTATAGTGTTACTCATTCCAATCTTTGCGCTTTTACTTTAAACAATGAAAATAGTTGTCTCTTGTAAATAGAAAATGAAATTATATCACTAAACTTTATGGTAGCTTTGTCGTTGATGCATTTGGCAACTAAGCTTGACGCTATTCGTTATTGATCGAGTAAAGTTATAGTAGATAATATAACAATACTCGACGTCATTTGTAAATAGATTTTTGTTTCTTGACATTCCTGTTGTGTGGTTTCATTCCAATTTGTACATTAAAGAGCCAAATTAAATCACATAACTGTAAATAGATATTTGTAAATAGTAACGAATACGGAAGCCGCAGAGCGGTGAGAGAATTTTGTCATTATAGTTTATAATGACGAGGGATGACATCAAGGAGACGACGATGAGCAGAGTAGGACACTGTTACCAATGACTTATTGTAAAAACAAGAAAGATTTATATGACAACAAACCATAACAAACTCCCGTATATGTGATACTTTATATCTATAGATCAAAATTTAAAACATTTTTCTTGTTTCACGTTACCTTTAATGTTGTTGTAAATGTACAAAAGTAAATAACTAATGTTGTCTGAACAAACGAGAGATCTCATTTGTTTAGATAACTAGATAATTACGTTATGTCCCTGTGATTTCACAGAATCCAATTTTTCATTTACCTACGCTCAATCAAAGAAAGCACATTATTTATATTTAAGTACCTCCTGTTTTATAGTGTTTAGTAATTTTTGTTAGTCTTAGTTTTAAGTTGCAAGAGTTTAAATTCCAGGATTAAAAGATATTATTAATTTGTAAGTTTTTATTATCAGATGCCTAATTTATTTTGTTTTTTATTGTTTATCGATTAAGATTAAACATTTAGTGAATCTGTAATACGAGTATGACACAGATACACCTATTTTAAGAATGTTAAGAAATGACCTGTATTTTTTCCAAAAATCTAAAGTTTTGATCAAGAGCCCTTTGAAATCTCTAATAGGTACCATTTTTAAATACTTTTGAGATTTAACATCCACTAGTAGGAATTTATCAATCATTAATTATTAACCTAATATAAAGAGTTCGTTAGAATGCTTACCTAACTGTTCAGGTCAATGTGTAAAAAAATGATATTTTTGTATGAGTCGATATCATTGTACTAAGTATTCGCGTTAATTGTAAGAAAATTACTTTTGCATCTCATGTACCCTTTGTATTATTTATTTTTAGCTTCCTAAATAGGTAACTCGACTAGATTTTCATTTTCTCGTTTATTATTCTAACAATCATAAATGATGAATGTCCCACCTAGTGTACCATATAAATTAAGTATACATTATATTTTTAGTAACAAAGTAATTTCTTTGAGCTTTGGATATATTTTTTCACGTAAGTAATGTTGATCGTAGAAATGTTGCGAAACCGATATTGATACTATTCATGTACACCCACATAGCCTACGTAAATATTTTTTACCAAATAATCCTTATCGCAATACCTTTACCTATTGTAATAGTATGATTAAAATGAGGTGGTTTGGACCATTATCGCACTACATACAAAAATTAGCTACTTTGTGTTTTAACATACAGTGTAGGATGTCTAAAATATCACTTTAAAATGATAATTTTGAGGTAGAAATCTGTATTCTTTATGAAAATTGTAATAAAGGTTGAGGAGAAAATAAGAGCTACGTTATGATTGGATTTTTTTAATCTTTGATAGGCTTACGCTTAACCATTGTCTCACGTAATGATGAACGACCATGCGGTCCACGACAAAGCGGCCTTTTTGCCTAGTTTGAGCCCAAGTTCGAACAGTAGTGTTGGAACGATATGCACATTCTTGATGGAATTCTTATTTATGAGAAAATCAGTAGGTATGCGAAAAACTTCACAGGCAGAAATTGCACTGCAAAAGTAAAGTAAAGGCAAATCGTACTCGTAATCAGTATCATATATATATATATATAACAAACAACAAACGAGTGGCAATATATATATATATATTGCCACTCGTTTGTTTTCAGTTTAAAACGAAGGCTTTTCATCTCCATCTTCTTTCGTAAATGTTGGAGACGAGACGGAAAGTCGTTTTGAATTAAATCTAGAAAATCCAGAATTTTTAATTGTTTGACTCATTGATTGTTGGATACACTGGGGAATACACGTAAAAGTTATGAATTAACAAGTTCAGGATACAAATCAAGTAGTGTGAGAAATGGGACGGAAAATGTAAACCCCTCATGATCAAATTAATTTTCTGTGTTTAATGTGAAATTAAATAGTGCTTGGAATCCCTGTTAAAATGTAGGCAAAGTTCTTTAATGATAAGACAGATTATATTTTAAATTAAAGAAAAAGAAAAATAAGTCCATTTCCTGAAGGGGCATTTTATTCATAAAAGGTTGACTAAAACATCTCAATATCTTTTGCAATAATACGAGTACTTTTTATGGTTAAAATGTGTCCTCAGAATAGGAGCCATAGATTCAGTTAGAGGATTGTATGAATCTCATGACGTCTACATTACTTTGCGAAGCATAATTGTGATGTCTCATGTAAGTTATATTTGTTTAAAATCATTAAAGAATAAATGGTAAATTTCTTTGTTTTATTTTTATCTATATAGGTACCCGGAGAGTGAACGCCAACGACAGTAAAAAGGCCTAATTGTATAGCATAAACAGCCCACCAAATGTTCCCACTGCTGGGACTCGGGGCCTTCTCTCGCAAGGAGAGAGTCAAAGCCATAATCCACCACGTTGGTCCAGTGCGGATTGGTGGATGACACATGACTTCGAAAGATTGTAGGTACATGTCGGTTTCCTCAAGATGTTTTCCTTCACCGTTTTAAGTTACCGAAGCATAACGCACATGACTTCGAAAAGACAGTGGTCCGCGAGGTTTTGAACCCGGGCTCTCCGGATCGGCAGTCGCCGTTCTCCCGACTAGACCAGACGTAAGTTTTGTAACTTAATTATATAGTGACATTTATTTGTAGCCCGCTACATACCTAAACAAGTAGAATACATATTAAAAATATTCAATACTTTTATAGACAAAAATATAGCAGGGTCATGTCAGGGGTCTAAGAACATCAAAATCGGCCCTTTCGTACATTCGATGACCACATACTAACTTCATCTTCTTGACGAATGGCGCGTGTTGTGACTTTTAACTGTCACATCTCTGCCAAAGTCCGCAACAAACTAAATGAGGCGTTTTCAGAATTACAAATTTAATATTAGTCACGAATGTGTGAAAGAATATGCCAAATTATTAACAGCGACATAATACTTATCACATTTTTCGAAAAAACAAAAAACCGACTTCGAGTAGTCAGACACTCGACATTTTTTTTAAATGAATTTATCATGAAATATAACAAATTAACGTCAGGTTTGGCGGGATTGAGAGTACCTTTTTTTGGACGGGGGGGGCCAAGTTATAGTGAGATCTTACTCACTACACTAATACCCCCTCAATGGCCTACATCTGTGCCTAGGAGGAGGACGCCAGGATCTCCGTTGGAACGCACCGGCGCGGCATCCTCTTGACACTTTTTTTAATTAAGAAGTGACGCGGCGAGCCGGACATGTGCCTGATGGTAAGCAACATGCCTGCCACATAACAGCACAGTGACACGCAGCTATTGGAACATGAAGAGTCCAAATCATTACCTAGCACTGCACTGCGCTCATCACCCAGAGATCTAAGATGTTATATCTCTAAGCCCTGTAATTTCTCTGAAAACATTGCCCTTCAAACCGGAACACAGTAATGTTTTCACATTACTGTTTGGCGGTAGAATGGTGAACACTTTGCCTAAGGCACCTTCCTTAGGTGATGGACTAAACGACACGGGCCGCACCATGCCGTAGCATTTCCTTTGATGGGTTCGCTGTTCATAGGACGTTAGGCCCCCTAAGCCTATCCGTCTACGAGCCCATAGGTACCCTTTTAATCGCCTCGTACGATAGGCAGGGTATACCGAAGCCGAATTCTTGTTAAACCCCGGCTCCAGGGTCTGGGTCAGTCAGGGATTGAGTACCTAACTGTGTCATATTTTGACAGATTTTTTCTTTCTGAAAAAGTTTAATTACACAGACGCGGTAAATTTAAAAACAAAAACAGAGTTAAGAACAACCTCATTGGCTCATTTCAGTTAAAATGCATAGCTTCCTTGTTGGGGCGCAGAATTTCTTATCATTTCGTAAACCATTGCGTGATGTTATGTGCGTGACGCGGACGGTCAAACAGACGCACGCTCTTATAATTCCACGCATTTAATTTCCCCCCGATAAATGTATATAGAGTTGATATAGTTAACTGTGTTCGTAAATGGCTTAGCATTATAGCTTTAATTAGGTGACAGATGAATAGATGATAAGCCGTGGACAAGTCGGCTGCTTCGGAATGCTTTGGGCCTGTATTGTGTAACAGCTTTTTCCAACACACATCACACTACAACTTAGATTCAAAACTCACTGTGAGCTTGTGGTTTGGAACCCTCTGGCATTAGCAGCATGGCCCCAATTACAATTCTTAATCGGAAGACAGTAATTTAATTGAAAAATTGGTATTGATAGAGTAGCTGCGCTCCGCGGTGTAACCCATGGCTTAACAGTCTTTCACGATAATTTATTTTCGCCAAATACGATTCACACAAATGAATAATTTCATTAGATAAGTATTGCACGGTAAAAACTAACTTTAAAATTTATAAAAAGTAGCAACACATGTGCTGGTCCCAGCGACGTATTTTGTAAATTAAAATAAATATACTTATTTCGTATTTAATTTAACTCAAATCCATTCAGCCGTTGCAGAGATACGTGGGAACAAACGTATACACTTAAAACACACAAACTTCGGCTTTACGAGTATAACAATAAATATTGGTATAACAATTCACACACAACACCATATTGTTATTGTAGTCTATGTGCGTAAACTGAAAACCAAGAAGTTCAAAGTATAAATCACATCGAGTTCCGACTGTTGAGTTGGTGGTTACAGAATATAGGGCCTGATAGCCGTGTCCCGTTAGACATCTGTCTGGAAAGATCGAGGAATGTGCCAGTCAGCACACTATGTGGAAATTAATAAATGATAAATCGATATATCAGAGGAACCTAGATCAAACTAGAATTTCTAATGACGTCTACAACCTACATAATATTCTCTATACCCCACAGTACAGTAGAACAGAACTACAATACAATACAGAACTCAATAAAACAATAACACAGTTTAAACAACACCTAGAAATATACCAACAACTGTCGTCTTTATCGCTAGAAGCAATCTCGTCCAGGCAAAAATGTTATAATAGAGGAAAACAGGAAACCTTTTTTCTGCTACCGTCCAGCTAAAAAAAAAACAAACAAATTGCTATCTACTACTTACATTTACGAGTAATAATAATTTAATATTTAATGCAATAATTAAGTATTAATTATTGTACTCAATATAATATTAATACATTCTAGAGGAACACCTCATTAGACCATTAATATAACATTCTAATAATTCTATGTCTCATACGTATATGTATGAATAAGTATTTATACTGCATACATAACCATACATATACCTCTATATTACCATAGTACCATTACATACATACAGACTTTCCATAAAAATCGATACTAAAATATGGAAAAAATTCACAAATTTTGTGAGCCATTATAGACTTGTAGGTGTACACTGAGTCGGTTTGGGGAGCAAGCGTGACTGTTACAGGGTGTCTAGACTCTAGAGTCTAGACGCCTACACCCTTAGACAAAGAATAAGTAAATAGATCAGGTTTTTCCGCACAGTTTCTTTGTACCAATCGTAAGCAGATGAGGTGTATGTTAGCTATGGCAATAAAATGATATGCCGCGACAAAAGTGTGACGCTTCCACAAGAGCGACAAGACAAGAGCGATCAGACCTGCCCCTCTACCGCCTAACTAAATCTGCTATGGCTTTGCTATTGCTTTCTCTATTATTTCAAGCGAAAAGAAAAGAGAGAACAATATCGAAGCTAAGACAGTTTTAATTAAGCGGTAGACCCCCGTGCTTTCGGTGTAAAGCGTTTGTTCTAACTATACGTAATATATGTACTTTGTCTACACATATTTCTAGATTTGTAAATGAATAAAGTAGGAAGCTATAACACAATAATATTTAAGAAATATTTGTGAAAAATATAAACAGTACCATAATTTGATATGAAGAACAAAGGAAATGTTTAATTGACCGATTGATCACATAATTACTTAGATGTTTTTATAATGTTCGTTGACAATACGTTGTAAATTGCATCAAATAAATTTACTAAATGTATTATTATCAAACATACAAGTTTTTTTCTGAAAATTAATGGCATTCTCCTTTTTTAGGGTTCCGTAGTTGTTAAATGAAAACACGTGATACCTAAATAAAACCATGGAAGACTCTCAATGCTAAATCAGGTAGAAGACAAATGAAATTTGAGTAACACAGTGTTCTAATAAAATTATAAATTTTGGACCGACTTTAAAAAACGAGGAGGTAGAAGTTACCTCCTAACTTTCGACTGGGTGGACTGATTTTGATAATTATTTTATGTTCAAAAGGGGTACAACTTCCCATGGTCAGGATGGTGAATGGTCACATATGAATTTTATCGGAATCGGTGGAGCGGGTTTTATAATATTGACAAAAACACATTCGTCAGCAGCCTACAGCATCTCTTAGTTTAGGTGCCTTTGGAAACATAAATAAATGCTGTAAATTTAAGGAACACTATGTGAATCCGCGATTAAATAATTTTCACGCTCATTATTATTTTTGTTGTATATTGCATATCGAAAATCGAAGAAAGCATTTTAAATAGGGCTTCTTACTCTCTTTGTAACCTCGAGCAAAACCGCAATTCTATGAACAATTTAGCAATTTTGTTAGACGGTAAACTCAGGTGACTGAATAAATAACAGGAGGCGATGATGATGACGAAGGAAGTATAACGATTACACAAAAACTAAAAGACACCACCATATACATCTCACAATATTAAAATAACTAAAATCCCTAAGGGAATTTCCGTGGTCAATGTCACATAATAATGGATACTGAACCAGAATTAACTACGTAGGTACTTACTTTGAGCATTTATGAACATAATGGGTGATATGTGGTTAAATTAAATGAAGCGAATTACTTATGAGTAATAAAATAAGTTAGTAATGTTAACCTTTCTGATAAATTAACGAGTTAAGTACCCATTGAAAGCAAAATAAAAATGGGATATCACAAAAATAACCGGTTATCCACGTTGAATATGTAACGTATGTAACTGGTTGTAATGTATTTTGTACTCTAAGCCTAGCACATCCCGCCTACAATATATTCCTAAAAACCTTTTCCAACCCAAGGTTGCCTAAAATTTCGATTTTACTGGATAAAATTATCATGATTATTTCTTTTCTTAGTTTTAGGTTTTTACAGTGTTTATGATTTTTAATATTTTAATTATTGATTATGATTATTACTGATTCTTATTATTTTGTATTATTGTATATGAGTTATGTCACCTGAAATAAATGAATTTTGATTTGATTTGATTTTGATAAACCTACCGGTTTAATTTTAATTGATTTTTCTATAAGCGTCTTTTTTTTTTGGTGCGTTTAATAATGAACATCTATCTAAATATGAGTATGATAAAACCGAAATCCGCACCTAAAGTTCTGCATCCTCAGTGTTTGCTATATAAGACGAACCATACGTTTATACCGCATATAAAGCCTAGAAAGACCTTAATAAATGAATCATCGTAAAAGATAATTTGCCATCGGAGCGGCCCTCCTCGTCGAGGGTCGCGACCTTCAGAGGGTTCCACTCCATATACTCGGAAGTGCCGGGATAACAATGCATTGAAATAGAAAACGACGGATATAAAAGTAGCGTCCAAGTAAGAATGATTTTTTTTAATATACATACCTATAATGTAGCCCAGTTAGGTTAGACTTAAACCTGGAATTAATTATAGTCTGATTTTTTTTTGCGGTCATGAATAGCTTAAATCCAAAAACTCAAAAACAAGAGAAATTACAGGGTTTAGAGATATAACATCTTAGATATCTGGGTGATGAGCGCAGTGCAGTGCTAGGTAATGATTTGGACTCTTCATGTTCCAATAGCTGCGTGTCATTGTGCTGTTATGTGGCAGGCATGTTGCTTACCATTAGGCACATGTCCTGCTCGTCTCGTATGTTCTAATTAAAAAAAACTCGTATTTAATACGAGCGATGCGTTAGCCACCATATTGCAAACCATTTTTTAGCCATAATATCTCCTTTATTATTCATTTTTTTTACAAAAATTATACTAAAGGTACTAAAATTGTACATTTGATTTCCTATAAATTTGGTCCTGATATTTTTTATCACACAATCAATATTTACGGAAATAACTGCAAAAACAGCTGCCAGTCTGTCAGGTCTTTTCAGGTTACAAGAACAAAATAAAAAAATTGATTTACCCCCAACTACATCGAATTTATAATTTATACAACATTCTACTAGTCAAGCCCATTCATTTGATACCCATATTGAGGTAGTAGTGAAAAAAGAAATGTAATTCGCCATTTTGGGATGTCGGCCATATTGGATTAGAAATTTGTCATAGTGTGTATAGTACTCAACTACTCAAGCCACTACTAAGCAAGCTCATTTGAAATACACGTTGAGGTCGCAATGAAAAAAAACTTGAGAGGTGTCAAGGGACACCCGGATGGAACGAAGTTCCTTTCGATTAATTAGTGAAGGATTTTTTTTTTTTTTTTTTATTATTTACAAAAAACCTGTATACACACAACAAAAATAATCACCACACACCATACTGTTCACCACACTGTTCAATGCGAAATAGAAATGAAAATATCTGGCTTGCTTTCTATAAGAGAGAGAGAGACAGACAGAGAAACATGCGACGCCGCACAGCTTACAATAGCAAAAAGTGTCGTGACATCTTTTCGTAAGAATTTTTTCCGTCTAGCCCCCTTTCACAACGCGCGATAAGGAACTTCGTTCCAAAAATTATATGCTATTTCGTGGTGGTGGCCATCTTGGATTTGGATTTTATTATTATGTATATATAGTATATCACTAGTCAAGACTTTTCATTTGATACCCATATTGAGGGAAGTTCTGAAAAAATATTTTGTCCGCCATTTTGTGGAAGCAGCCATCTTGAATTGATATTAACCAAACATAGCTAAAAACCACCACACAGAAACTAAAATTCAAATAATAAAAATAGCATTGAAATTTATTTTCCCGAGATAAAATGTAGCATATGTATGTGTTATTCCAGACTATATACATATATTCCTTTATTCTTATATATCATTATATATAGATAACCTTTGTTTCAAATTTCAACCCGATCCATTCAGACGTACCGACGTGATCGAGCAACAAACATCCAAATATCTAATCATCCAATTTTTCACATTTATAATATTAGTAGGATTTCAAAGCTGCGTTTAATTCTCATCTAGATATTTATCTTACGTTTCCAAAATCGTAAAACCTGATTAACAAGTTATTTTTACCACCTTCGTTAACTCAGTTTTGACACTAAATTAGCCCTCGCGCGAGAAACGACGTAATGAAACGTCATTAAGGTAATTAATTGGTATGTTCACCACGAACCTGGTAAATACTATAAATACCTACAAAATGTATGATGTCAACAATACCGACAGCGACATGAGGTTTGCCTTTATCTGCGCTTTAAAATTATGTAAGACTGAGTTGATATCAACAACTAAAAGCTTGGCTTTGTTTAGTCTTATATTGTCTAAACCAGTCGTGTCTGAAATTTCGTACAGAAACTCTGGTCTAAACTGGTGCTAGTATCGGCACTCGAACAAATCTAGACTGTAAACAAAACGGCAGATGTGCCCGTTCACTTCGATCCCACCAATGTTATAATACTTATAATACATGTGTATATTTACATTATAATAAAGAAAACCAGTTCTAAAATATGTTTACCAGTTGCACAATTTCTTATCTGCCTTCTTGCTAAAACATTAAGCTGGAAATAGAAAAGAAAATGTCATTGAGCGAATATTCAGAAAGGTCAGACTATAAGCTACCGTGTCTAAAATAGCTATGGACCATCGCGACAATCCTATCGATTTAACATTCAAACTCAGCTAATCCATGGGTCTTTTATTTACGTAATTAACGGGATTGTGTTTATTGATTCGCCTTGACATTTTACTTCAAAGTTCCGTGAAGACCGAATACGTACCGAAACGTAAGACATCAATCGCTGAGAAAGTTCACGGTTCTGACATTTCATACAAATGCTACTGGGAGAATTACGAGTGAAACTGTCGGCCGAAACAGTTTTGATGGTGGGCCACCCACCCATAATGGTCCATAAAAAAGACCGTTTCTTAGGCCATGATGCGAAGATGGAACAATTGCGAGCAAATTCCACAAAATACGAGGTCATAAAACACGGAACCCTCTGTTGTCAATGTTCTCAATTTTAAGTCAAAAATTATATAATTATCATTATTTAGATATCTCTGATATCTGACCACTACCAACATCATACTAACAAATAAGACTATTTGAATATATTCCAACTTTTGAACTGAGTAACAACACAATATATTTATTTGTCTCTAATTAGAAATGGAAGTAGTTTTCATTCTGAATTTAATAATAAGCATATACTATATACATAGTACTTCGAATATTTCTTTGGGATACCAGGCGAGGAAAACAGAGGTAATCGGAACAAATGACAGTCGGTAATAAAAAATATACGTCTGGTCTGACTCAAATTATTTTCACATGTAAATTGGAGTCGTTGTACACAAACGTAAATAAACTATTTTTTACAAAAAAATTAAACCGACTTCAACACCACAAATAGACACTCAAAAGCGAAAAATAATTTAATATAGGTAATTATTATAACCGCTACTCACTCATCCATATGAAGTCGATTTCTCTAGGATACCATCATCAGATCCTGGTTTCCTTATCATGGTACCACCCTTGGAATATCTCCTTTACAACAAAACAATAATCATCAAAATCGGTTCATAAACGACGAAGTTATCCGCGAACACACATAAAAAAAAAAAAGGAACATACATACCGGTCGAATTGAGAAACCTCCTTTTTTGAAGTCGGTTAAAATTCAACAACTATTACTACAACACTTACTTATTATACGTGCTTACTTACGTCTTAAAGTCAAAGTCAAAGTACTTTATTCATAAATGTACAATTTACACGTCAATTAATAAAAAACAAAAACAAAAGAAAGAGCATACAAATTGTATACATTTTCAAAGTTTGAAATTACTACTTTGCTGTATTATAAATAAACTAGATGCCCGCCCCGGCTTCGCCCGTGGTATATTATATAGCACTCATCGGGATCCCGTACAAATCCAACGGTGAAAGAATGACTGAAATCGGTTCACTCATTCCTGAGAATATCGATTTCAAACAAAAAAACCTCTTCAGCTACCTGCTACGCCACCTGTCGGAAATTGGTCGTACCAACTCAGATTTAGAAAAAAAAATTAGCAAAGGTTTAATATTCAATGCACAGATTACTGAAATTCAATGACGCAATCTTTGACACATGCTGTCATGTGTCATGTCAAAGCACGAAACGTACGAAAACTCTCAAAAGGGGAATATTTTTCCCGATTTTGTTACATTCTTGTTTCATGCTCCGCTTCAATTAATAGTAGAGTTATTTTCTATAGCCTAAAGCCTTCCTGAATAAATGGACTATCCAATAGAAAAAGAATCTTTCAATTCGGACCAGTACTTCCCGAGATCCTAGCGTTCAAACAAACAAACAAACAAACAAACTCTTCAGCTTTATAATATTAGTATAGATATTGTACAGAAAACTGTCAAGCATTATACGAGTATAATATGGTTTTAATACAATTGTACTGACCCATGTCAAATTTTTTTCTTTCCATTTTTATGGGAACTTTGCCATCACTCTCTAAAAATTCGCTGTAACTATAAAAAGCTTGATCGATAAGCCAGCACTTTAATCTGTTTTTGAAGCTGCCAAAACTTGGGGCCGATATAACTACTTACCGGTCATAATTAGGTACACCTATTAAAAGATTATAACTTACCAGGGTCATTCAAGTTTACTAACATAATCAGTGCAACAGGGTGCAATTACTTCACTTGAATTAGAGGTAGCAGGTAGGTTTGCAGGGGCAGCTAGTAAGTTAATGTGAATAACAGTGAGTTTTTAGTTTTTTCGCCGTTGACGAATACGTGAAGGTGGGTTTAATAAGTTAATGTAATTAGGTGGCAATAAACTTTACAATAACAACACAAAGAGAGATACATTTTAAGATTCAAATATTACAATATCAACATAAAACTTTACAGAGAGATTCTCGAAAAGTACCTACGCGTAAAGGGCTTTCGATACGAATTCTCGATAAGAAAGCTTTTGAAGTGTCGGCAGTATGGAGTCAGGTGGCAGTAACGATCTTTGGTAATATGGTTGTGCTACAGAAAATATAAATATAAGAACTGTAGAGAAAGTCACAGTGAAACAGACAACATAAACATAAAAAAATACTAAAACAGTAGTAAAGCTTCGTTAAACGCCTATATTCTTCATTTACTTTTCACTAGATTTAAACACGCCTAATTAATGCAACAATACCTACATATTAGTAGTATTCTCATGTAATTAACACCTATGTATACAAAAACCAAATACTGGTTGTGTGGTTGTGTCAAAGTAATATGTACCGAAATCGCGAAAACCCACTATCTACATCTAGTACGTAGTTTAAACTACATATTTTTGTTTTCTGAAAACGGCTTGTACCTAATAGGAATTTAATAAACTAAAATGATTAAGACGAAAAAAGAAAGGCCACACAATGATCGCTTTTAAAATAAACGTTGTGTCAACCCTTGGGTCATATCTAAGTAGAAATGTTACAATATAAAATTGCTTTTCAGCCTTCCTTGACCAAAGCAAAGCAAAATAGCGGTCACATTCTGACCCACGAAGAACCTTGGGATAAATCAGTCCCTTTTATACGAAAGGAGAACCTATATCATGTTTACATAAATATTTCGGTGGCATGCAAAGAAAGGAACATAAATCGAGCCAGGACGGTTGAGATACAATATTTCAAAAGTTAGCAAGTCGCAACACAATGCATAATTTACTCGGTGAACGTTGAATCAGGTTGAATTAGCTGTTTGAAAAGGGGTGACGGAATACTGAAAACTTGAAAAGTCGAATTAGAGATTCGTGTAATCGGTTGGAGGGAAACGTTTCTCCTTACGTTATTCAATGCGCTAGAATTATGAAGACGAGACCTCCCGTTGATAACATGAATAGATGAGATACCTACATGTGAAAGAACCGACTTTGAACAGTTACGAGTATGCTAGGGAAATATTTTTTTCTACTTACTGTCAGTGGTTAGGAATAGTTGAGTTGGTAGTACATATTGAAATCGAATGTTCTCAAATTATCGTTAAAATAAAGGAATTTTTTAGATCTAGTTAGGATTCTATATTATACGTTGATTTATAAATAAGTAAATTATATTTATATGCGGTTGCATACCACACCGATATCTCGTGCATAGCAAAGTTAGAAAAAAATAGTACAATTTGTGTTTTAAATATTATCCAATTATGTACCTACCGGCGTCAACTGCGGTTACCAGTTATTCAATTTATTCATATAATAACTTATTTTTGCTAGACAAGATTCACGGGTAGTATTTTTAGAAACGTTGAATGTCGTATTTATTTGTTTATATCTAACTAGTGGCCCGCCCCGGCTTCGCACGGGTACATACACACACACACACCCTTTTTTTGTATCGGGTTTAAAAAAAAGTAAAATTATAAAGGAAGTTTGAATTTTTTTTATGATTTTTTTTATTGATTTTTTTGTATTTTTTATTTTAAAATTGTATACGTATATAATATTATTTACAAAAAAAAAAGCCATTAGTTTTAGTGAGTCAGAGCTTCACTGTAAACGATATTTGAAGTAGTTTTATTTTGTGGCAGCAAAATAAATTGATTTTCAGGAGCTCCGACACGTGGGCCAACATACAGTTGGCCATGAGTGAAACATTCTTTTCGTAGATCGATCCCTAATAATTCGAAGGTTTGGCCCTGGGACTTGTTAATAGTTAACGCGAAAGATGATTTCACCGGAAACTGAAGTCGTTTAAAAGGGATTGGCAGATCAGTTGGAATCATTGGTATCCTCGGTACCTATATGAGCTAGTTGACCAGCTGCTGGGCCAGTGATAAAATTTTGTTCAGCAAGCCGCTGCGAACGCTCGATACTTGACTCTCTAGCACGCGATTGCGACGCGTATTCTCTCCGACTTGCAAGGCGATTTTCAGTTTCTGATGAAGATTCTTCATTACGCCGTATTTTTATTGCCCTCGCCTGGGAACTATGTTTAGAAAGTTGATATCTTGATCTTTTTGGCATTTTAGGGCATTATAAAATGAAAAATAGAAGGAAATAAATAATTAAACAGGCTTTTACTAAACTTTTGCTTATTGAACTATATGAAGTACTAAGCTGTTTAAATAATTAAAATATAATATTTATTATCAGGTAAGTAGTAGGTACTTATTGAAAGAAAATTAAAAGTATGGGCGTAGAAAACTACCTTTTACTAAATTTTTGCTTAAATTTTGAACAGGAATGAATACCCATAAAATACTACTATAAGCAGTTTGAAAAGTTACATTAAAATATAATATTTATTAACATATACTTATTTACCTACGAAACGAATTTAAAGTGAATTCAAAAATTTTTCAAGCTAAAATCATACGATCACGCACACGACCGCTGCGTAGGGAGCCGATCGCGCGAGTGAGCCGCGCGGCACTTTATTTTATTACATTGACTCGCGACACTTTTTGTAGATAATGATGAGTTCTGCAAAGTCGTAGTAAATGATTTTGTTCTATCATCAATAGTTTTCGCAGCGCACGCGACGTAAGGAATTTACAGGTCTTTTTTTTACACCTTATGTTACATTATTGGAGTTTTAGTAAGGATTCCTAATTTTTTTTTAAATATAATATAGCCTATGTTACTCGGGGATAATGTAGCTTTCCAAAGGTGAAAGAATTTTTGAAATCGGTCCAGTAGTTTCGGAGCCTATTCATTACAAATAAACAAACAAACAAATCTTTCCTCTTTATAATATTAGTATAGATCAAAAGCCTAAAATATATGTTTTCAGCTTCTGGGTTAAAAATGACGAAATTTCCAAACAAAATGTCATCCCTATAAAATCCTTTTTTCTTATTAAAAAAAGTAGACTAACTAACTCCTTTCTTAGGCTCTAAACTGTCTCAGTACAAAACTCCGTTAAAATCGGTTCAGTAGTTTACGTGTCAAAGCGTAAAAGACAAAAAGACATATAGGTAGGTACTTTCTCATTTATAATATTAACTCCAAACTGTAGTAGTGGTAACTCATTTATAATATTATCTCCAAACTTCAGTAGTGGTAGGACTCTTGGCAGAGTCCGTCTGGGGAAGTACCCACACCTTTGCCAGTTATTCTACCGCCAAGCAATAATGTGCAAACATTACCTACTGTCTTCCGGTTTGAAGGGCAATGTTTCCAGGGATATAACATCTTAGATCTCTGGGTGACGAGCGCAGTGCAGTGCAAGGTAATGATTTGGACTCTTCATGTTCCAATAGCTGCGTGTCACTGTGCTGTTATGTGGCAGGCATGTTGCTTACCATCAGGCACATGTCCTGCTCGTCTCGTCACTTTTTATTTAAAAAAAAAGTATGGATTTATCAAATTATTTAAATTGGACCAATACAAAAAGTTACGGTAAAAACCTGGAGAAAATGCTAACTACATTTACAGAACGTACCTACAGCGGTACCTACTAACTCTCAACTTCATAATATGTTCTATGCCAAATTTAGGAATATCTCCAAAGAATACACTTTTTTACTGCAGGCGCATTCATCTTGCTTTGTGGGGATATTTCAGCACTAGCGCTTTTCAACGGTTCCTGGAAGCCGGTCGTCGGCTTTAATTATTTCTCACACGCAGCTACGACAAGAAATAAGACTAGGGTTGACATCATACTAACACTACCTCTATAAATGCTAAAGTTATTATCTGTGTTTAGACGTTTGTCACTCTTTCGATCAAAAACTGCAAAGGGAGATAGATCCCTTGAATGAATTTTGGTATATACTTAGAGACTAGTTTCGAATAACGCATAAGGCTACTCTTAAAATCCCGCGAAAATAAGGAGATCGGAAAATACGCGAGTGAAAGTGAGGGATGCTACAACATACAAAATGCAACAAACAGATGGCGGTCAAGTGTACACCTATAAAAGTTAAAAAAAACAATATAATATAGCTCTAATATATCCATATACTCGTATTATTTTTTGGTTGTGCCTTAGATCGCGAAGGCTTTTGAAAAATTACATTTTCTATTTAGTGTTTTAACAAAAGTATTTTGTTATCAATTTAGATGATGTCTCAGTTAAAACTCAAGAGCTCTGGTCTTTTCACAGCTCTGCTTAAAGAAGAGCATTTTTTAAAATAAATTTTATACATGACAAAGTACGAAACTTTGGATGGAGATGATAATTAAGCGGCTAAGGATGGGTAAGAAAGGTAAGATCAAACACGGTATTTACAGTACCTCAAGTAATAACCGAATAAGAGGTAATAATATTTGTAGTTACTCGTAATAGTAACAGAGCACTTCGTTGATTTGTACCTAAAATTATTTTCAACCGTAATACGAATAACGAATATTTTTAATTTTTTTATTTTTAGGTAATAGTATCCTCCATCGTAAACAGTATCATCGTTGAACATCCAGGGGCATGGCGATCAAGCGCCAACTGATCAAAGTTAAAAAAAACGTTTAACCCGGAGTCTGAAGCATAGGTAACCCTAAAGAAGGCTTCCCCGAGGGATTGCCCGCGAGGCACGGTTGTTACAAGCGCAGTCCTCAACCCCGGTGGGTTTACTGTTTAAATGTTCCTTTGATCTGAATACGTACTCGACCGGAAGACAGTTTAAGAGTTTTTTACCAACTCAAAGAAATATTATTTGTTTAGGTATAATTAATTAATAGGAGACGTAAGACCGACGATTGGGCTGAGTGGTGTAACATGGGAGATGTCTATGTCCAGCAACGGGCGAACACAGGCTGATGATGATGCTAGTGATGAATTAATAGGTAACAGAGGCCATAACGCCCAACTAAAACTGTCTTAACTTTGATATTGTTCTCTCTTTCCATTTTGCTTGAAATTATAAGGACAGCAATAATAGACTACAGGGCCGTGAACAAAATGTATGGCTCAAATGAACCACCAGGAGACGTATGTAGGATGATAGAAGGGTATAAAGTAATAAGATTCAGCACTATGCCGTCACTTGCAAGTTGTCCAACTAAGTGCAGTTGAAGAGGGGGGGGGGGGGGTAAAATGGTCGAGGGTTGCAACCCCTCCTCTTCAACAGCACTCAGTTGGACAGCTTAGAAGTGGCATAGTGCTGAACCTTATTACTTTATACCCTTCTATCATCCTACATAGGCCTCCTGGTGGTTCATTTGACCCATAAATTTTGTTCACGGGCCTGCAGTCTATAAAAAAAACCGATTCAGTTAGGCAGCACAAGGACAAGGCGCTATGCATAATTACATCATGTATGTCAGTAAATAATCATGTTATCAAATACTACATATTTTTTAATAATTTATTGCGCTAATTGAGTATCGAATGTAAATAATATAGTTACATTCTGGAATAGGACTCTGGTATAGGATAAGTCTAATCCTACTAATATTATAAACGGATGGATGTTTGTTACTCTTTCCCTTAAAAAAAACTGAAGGGGTTTGGATGAAATTTAGTATAGATAATGGTCTGGAAATAATGCATACTAGGCTACTTTTTACCCCGGGAAAATAACGGGATCTTGGTATTTATATACCTCTATAAGTACACAGCTGATCGTACAGTTGACAAAAATTACCTTCTTGAAGTTTGCTCAACGAATTTAATAAAACCACAAAAAGAAATTGTAGTTGTGGTACGCGGCGACAACCGCTTACCATCAAGCGAAACGTTTGTATTTTGCTAGTTTTTGTTAGCAAGAAATTAGAAACTTAGATAGAAAGATATAAAAGTAGCAAAAAACAGCAAAAAAAATTGGGCTCGTCCGGGATTTGAACCCGGGACCTCTCGCACCCTAAGCGAAAATCATACCCCTAGACCAACGAGCCGGTTATACATGGAGCCGAAATTAACAATTTGGTTGAGCATGGAGTAAAGATCTAATACATGTATAATAAAAATAATTTTCGTATTATTTATACAATTCATTTCGTATACATTTGAATACCATTCAATAATTCTGAATTATAATAATTTCACATACTTATACAAATCGACTTTAATTGGTGTCAAATTTAAATCATACCTACGTAAATACCAAGTTTAATTTGTATTTTGAAAACGTGAGTTCTCATTTAAAGATTTGTCATTTGGACAATTTGCTTTTATAGCTTTAAAAATAAAAATATTTTGACTTACTTAAAATTTTTTTTGGTTATGAGCCACCGAACACGAAGACGCCATCTGTCACAGAGTAGATGAACCTTCAAGATGTTTTTTTTACATTACATTTTTTTTGTTTTGCATCAGGGCTAACAATATTTCTGATGTAACAAACAAAACAGTAAAACGAATACGTTTATTCTTAGTTATCATTTTAAATACCCCCCGCAGTTGATTCACTGCTCCAGGGCCTAATCATTGCTGCGGTCGGCATTCGGGTGAGTCACTGGCGCCAGTTACTTATACTACGGACGATATAGGTAAATTAATTTATAATTGCGGTAATATTTCGCAATGTAATGAGCAATTACAATGATATGACGTAGGTACATAAAAATAACTTGCCTACACCAACAGAAATGGAATTAGAAGATTCGCGGTTTGCACGGCGGGCGATGACTTGAATATTGATACGAACAATCATGGATTATTGATGTCCGCGAGGACAAAACAGAGTTCAGAGTTTTGTACATTAAATTATTTCATTTCATTTTGAAATTGGAATTTAAAAAAAAACAAATCTCGGCCTCATCATCTTCATACTCGTGAACAGTGAACAGGTAGCAACCTACTGCATGCTTGCTTACATGCAACAGTTAAACTGCGTACTACTGGCACAAGACGTAATATGCATCGTATAAATTGGAACAAAATTCTAAGGTTTCCTCCAAAATTGTGTTTAGGGTTTAGGTATATATAAAAATGTTGATTCTGAGATTCTGACAAAGAGCACGGATCATTTAGTGGTGGATAAAGTTCTAAATAAAATAATAACAGCCAAAAAATCATTTGTTCTGTGGAAAAGTTGTTTTTCACAGTTTCGGGTTAGTCGAGTAAGATACTAGTAGGATACTTATCTATTTTGTAGCCGTAATAAAAAAAACCCTACAAAACCAGATATCTGACATCATTTCCCGACTGCGCGACGCAAAGCAGTGGTAATGGTTTTTTTTTTTAATGCAACTCTCATTTAGAAATGCAATCTACGTACTTACCAACTTCACAAATTTTAGTAAGATTTTGAAAACAAATAAAATATATAGCTTTTTATATAATTAATTGATAACACACAATGCACTGCGAGTCTGAGAAGTGTGTAATCTGAGAGTGAAGTTCCAGAGATTACCTAGATACAATTTTTAGATTTTTGTAAACTTGTAAAAAATATCCTCCGTCTGTTTATTTCGATAAAATTTGAGAACCTGGGAACCTTTGAAACCAATAAAACAATTTTCCATATCGTTTCAGGAGTCTTCGAGTAGTCGTAAAGGAGGAACATACATACCTATGCAACATAGACATCGTGACACAGTAAAAGAAATCCAGCGAACCCCTTGCTTTTTGTATGCACACTACCTAAGCTCGTTTCTTAAGTTTTTGAGTTCGAACCAGGGTTATGCCAATTATCTATTCTACGGTTATGCGCAATTCTAAACTAGCATTTCCTAGCAAGCCGCATACGACGCCGACGTGTCGTCATGCTGTCTCAATTCCCAATATCTAATATCCCTTGGGCTGTATGACTAGGTCGAGCGTGCCCCGAACGGTAAACGCTGAATATCCCGAGGGTATGCTTCATATAGCGCTAACTTCTATTCCGGCCATCCATTTCATAATCTAGGTTGAATCCCGCAATCTTTGATGTAATTACGTTTGAAGGATACCAGATTTTGATTCAAAAACTTAAATTTTGTAAGTTTAAATATGTAACTTTAAAATTATAACTTGAATTGTAGCTAGATTTTATTGTAGTAAACATTTGTAAAAAACAGCAAAAACACGGGCTCGTCCGGGATTTGAACCCGGGACCTCTCGCACCCAAAGCGAGAATCATACCCCTAGACCAACGAGCCGTGTTAACTTCGGTCAAATTTTGCAGTCGCTTTCCATGGCCTTGATAACATAAAAAAAATGAAGGACATTTTTACCCGTCTTACTCTTTTACCAAATAAATTAAACTAACAAAAATAAAAAATATTTGCGATCTCATCTATTTCAAAGAGCCGTAACTTTATCATGCCCTGAAACAAACCGGCCATGTAGTATAACATGGCTTTCAAAACATTTAAAAGTTGAGTCGAGTATGTACTAGGTATACAGTATACAGCAGATAAAAAATAAAAATTGGTTGCCTGTAAAGTCCGTATACGGGCGAAAGTTTTACGTGATAACGACTTTGAGTGGTAAAATAATTTTACGGAAGGGACGCGTGCCTTTACTTTTTATGTCTGTCTCTCTCGCTCTTAGGCGGGCTAACCATGCCCGAGTGGAAGGGACGCGTGCCTCTCACTCGCTCTCGTTGTGAGCGCATAACGTGAGCGAAGCGTAACGCAGTTTCTTGAAGTGTCACCCGGCAAACCAATTTATAAGACGTTGTCACGTCAACAGCACAGTACCTACATAAAATTGTTTCGTATATAGGTAAATAAGTTTTTATTAGGTATTTGATTTCTTTTTATAATAAAATAAACGATTGCAACAATCGGTACCATTCAAAGCAAAATTGATATATTTTATAAATCTTACCAATTAAGTAAATCATAAGTTCACAGATTTCTAAATATAAGTTACGTCATTGGCCGTCGGCCACTCTGCCAATCTGCCATCCAGGATTTAAAGCGCTCCAGTGAAGGTGACATCCCAATCAGCTCCGTGTATCTATCATAGTTAGTTTCTGACATCACCGAGCAACAAATTGCATCGCTACAACGATGCATCGCAATAAAATATTTATTTTTGCCTATGACGACGGAAACAATTGACATTTGCGGATAAGTAGGTATCTGACTTATGACCTCTGTCTTACCTGTTTACAATCAGAACCTAAAGTTTGAAACTATACTTATATGCATTATTTTTTAACTTTAAAACTGCATGCGTTTGCAACCTATCCATAACCAATAGTACAATATCTTGAATGTACGTTTATAATATATACATAGAAGATAAATTTTATAAGATCTGATGACCGATCATGTACCTCTGATCTATTTCATAAATTTGCAAGGTAGTTAATATTGCTAACTAGGTACTCATTTTATTTATTAGCTAGCGCGTAATTTGCTTTGTATTCAAATATTTATCTTGGCGCTATCTATATTTTATTGTTTGTACTACATAAACGCCGTAAATTATAATTTTTCATATACTTTTGCTACTCATCAAGAGATGGCGCTGTAAATTTTTATTCGAGTACTTTTGTTGAGTACTATTGATTATGTATTATAATTAGAGGCTTGCACCGGAGTAGTGACTACCGGAGAATAACCGATGATTTACCGGTAAAAGTACTCAATTGAAATAATCGGTATTTCAGCGATTGATCTCCGGTGATCGTCGCATCTATTTTTTTACATAATAAAGTTACACAAATAAAAGTATATCTATTGATTATTCTTATTTCCGCATTGTGAATGGTTAAATTTTTAAATAAGAAACAAATTTCTTTATTCTCCGGACGGTTTTTCACCGGAGATTGCCTGATCACCGGTGAAATCAATCAGTTGTTAAAATCTTGCTCCAATGCAAACCTCTAATTATAATATCTATGAGGCGTTTAATTCTCCGTAAAACAAGGTACATAATGTTTTACTTCGGTTACTAATTTTATAACATCGCCTATACTTCTATTATTTATGATATTTTATACCATACAATAAATATTTCGTACAACCATTAGAATAGACATAAAATTGCATTATTTATCAAAAAACTTAACCTAATCTAAAATTAATCTTAAAACTAGTTAAAGATACAGATAAGTGGTGGTATTCAAAACATGTCTAATTACATAAATCATTACATATGTTCAAATAGAACAATGTAATTATAACATTTTAAAATTAATTTAGGTAGTATTGCTACATCCTAAGAGATGGTGCTATATATCTAAAATAAAAATGTCTTACCCATTACTCCCAGTTGTTGAGGGGAAAGTGGTGCAGCATCTCCACCTCCAGATCCAATGGACCCTGAGGCTAAAGACAACCGTTCACTGAAACCTAGAGGACTGCTTCGACCACCACTGCCACTGGCTATTGATCCCATGCCTGAAAAAGTATTTTTTTATGTTCAAGTGTTTATCATAATATTATAAATGCCAATTTATGCTACTTGCATTATGTGTTATGACTTTATTGATATGATCCAAGAATATGTAAAAACATTAGTTCACCAATGAAAGCTGATGTCATTTCTGGTGTTTCTGGGTTTTGACACTACCAATTTGTTACCAGGTTCTATTAAATGTGGTATTTAGAAATATTTTAATTCTGTATGGATAAAAACATACAGAAACTTCTGGTGACCTTAGCGGTTTCAATATTTACCTCCATTTGGACTTCTCATTCGAGATAATCTTTTATTTATTGCACGCTGTATCCTTGGGTTAAGGATTGGTTTAGCTCTACGTCTTGCTAGGTACCTTGATAAGACTCCTACTACCACAGCACTTGTTCCAACCACACCTAAGCTCCATAGTACTACCTGGGAAGATACAAAATTAATGTTATTATCAATCATAGATATGTGTCTAAGATATATTTTGTGAAGGTCATTTAATTTTACAAGATTAAAAATATTTTTTTTTAATTCAGCTATGTTACACTGATTACTTAGAATACCAGATAGCACGTCATACATATGATACTAAACTTACTTATATTACTACTAAAATATTATAAAAAGAGTGTATCTTTCACGAAAAAACTACTGAAGGGATTTGAATGAAATTTGGTACACAGATAGATATTGGTCTCGAATAAAACATACTATTTTATATTTTTTTATTTAGAAAATAACGGAATCGGAAACTACGCGGGTTTAACCGCGGGGCACTGCTAGTGGGTATATAAACAACTGTTCCATCATATCCTAACCTTGAAAAATTGTCAATTTACGGTCTTTAGCGTTTGGTTATTGGTGGACAATTCACACACAACACCATCTGACCCCAAACTAAGCAAAGCATAGTTTTATTTTATCATTTTATCATATAAAATGTTCATGTAGCATTGAATAAAAAGCACACTCGACGATTTTTGTTTCTTCTAAGTACCTATTTATTACATTTTTGAGAGACGACTTACCTTTTGAGTTGTGGTTAACTGAATTTCATTAAAAGATATAGCTCGGTGCCAGTTCTTCAATTTGTCAATTAATGGGCTGGCTTGTAGTAAAAGCTGCATTATTTAACACAAACCCTGATTTTAACTTAATATTTACAAAATATTTCTCTTGAGATCGTGTAGGTTATCTCAGCTGTCAAATCAAATACAGTACATATTCGAATAAAGAAATGAGAGTTACTTTATTAGATGAGAAATAAAAATGTTATTTCATACATTCGGAAAATAATTATGTTCATAACGTAGTTCAAGTTTTGTAATTAGTTTATTCTATTCATGTTTTGTATTTTGTAAACCTACATTTCAAAATTCGCGGCTGTCATTGTCATGAAGTTGACATTAGACCATAAAATGTTTTTTGGACAAGTGCCCCTAAGCCTTTAAGCCCAAGATTACTTCCAGAGAACTCAGAAAACGCTGCACGTGGACGTAGCGTTTTCAAAACACAAATATACCTTTGAAAAACCGTTTAAAAATAGTTTTCGACAAACTGTTTTATTATGTGTGGAGAAACTTAATAAAATTAAACATTAGCGTAAACTTTGGCAAAATTTAGAACCATCCTTGGCGAGTATATTTGCGTGCTGAAAACGCCCCTTGCTGTTTCAAGTGCAACAATAGATTAGCCCTAAGGCTCGCACGAGACCTTAAAAAGCATTGCGTAAAAATGTTAGCGGTAGCGCTATTATAACGTTATCGACATGACTGTTCATACGAACGCTTTAAAATCACTTTTTGTTACTTTTGTTTCGCTTCTCGCTATGCTAAGACGTCAAAATGGTTTCTGATTTCTGCTAAATTACTTGCATTAGCGATTTGTGTGTCTAGAAGATGAAAAAGAAAACAAAACGGATTTTGGTTCATCCTCTTAATGAATTAATGATATAATTATACAGCGTGGCGCTTTGGTGCCGACACTAAATGAAACCACATATCACATATCATATTTTCAGACATTCTGTAAAATTAAATTTCATGTATCGTTTTTATTTACTGAGTTATTCGCAATTTTCAAAAACACCAAATCAGGGTAGCGATTCACAATCCATTCGGTTGCACCCGAATCGACTCAGTCGGTAGCGGTCCCGCACCCGAATGGATCGGAATTTGCGATTCTCGACGCCAATCGGGTTGGCGTAGGAATGTCTTTTTGGCCAAACCAAAGACAAGCTACTCTATCTAGTTTTCAAATATGGTAGAAATGTTAACTCATGGTAGAAATATACAAATCGTCAAATAACTGTATTTCAGTTTATTTTGAGGTGCTCAACTGCTACCTTATATTTAAAAATGCATAATAAACAAGTAAATCAAACAATAACCTTAGGAAATTTGCATTTCAAAAACAATAAATCATACATTTTTCGTATCTACATACTTTTACTTGTCAATCTGTTGATGTTGTCAAAGTCAACGGAATCATTCTTTGTTTTGTTTTGAAATCATAAACCTTAACAACAAAAAAGTTTATAGTTTTAACTCATAAAACACTCAATAACCGTAGCAGGCAGATCAATATTACTGTTCCTACAAATGTGATCAATTACCTATTCATTGTCTAAAAGGACTTTTATGTCCAAAACGACCGTGATGTCGTAGTAACCGCATGTTGCTTAACAACAAAAAGTTTATAGTCTTAACTCATAAACCACCCAATAACCGTATCAAGCTGATCAATATTACTGTTCCTACAAATGTGATCCATTACCTATTCTTTGTCTAAAAGGACTGTGATGTCCAAAACGACCGTGATTCGTGGTAACCGTGATGCTGCTTGAAATGCGAATGTCGAGCAACTTGGATGCAAATCATATGGAAGACTCATAAAATTGTCAAGAGAAGAAGAAGAGAACTTATAATATAATACTCCATACAAGAAGCCAGCAAATGTGATTATATATATGAGTAAAACGACTTGGTGATGTCGCGCTAACCTCAACTCGCATTTTCAAGCAAATTGGATGCAAAGCATATGGGAAAACTCATAAAATTGTCTAGAAGAGAAGTTATAATAATACTCCATACAAGAAGCCAGAGAAGAGAAGAGTTTTCGTTTTGTCGTTGAACTCACATTGAAGATGAAGGCAAATTTTCAGTAAAAATATTCACTTACTGATTTCAAACCTATTATCCAATTTTATTTTGTAAGAATATGATATTATGTAATAGATACAGTCCATAACACCAATTGTGATTTAAGTTAAATTAGTTTTCTCTCTATTTAGGTACCTAGGTATTTTAATAAATGTTAATTTGGTGAAGAAACATGGTACTTAACTTTTTATAATTTGTATTTTTTTATAAGAGTGTATTAATGCATATTACATAAATAATTAATTTATCTTGAATCTTAGTTAAAAATCCTTGTATTGCACTAAAGAGTTGGGATCATTATAATTTGAATAAGTTTAGAAATCACAATATCCCAGTTAGGTATTATGGAGTTTAGTATTGAAAAGTTAACTGAATTAGCTAGATTGTATTATGTTTATAATTATAACAAATACTTTAATAATAATAAATTAGGAAATTGAAACATGTGGTATGTACAAAAATCTAAATGTTTTATTGACTCCGGATTATACTTTTGTGCGGAGAGCATTTTATGATTTATTCATTTTTCAATTTTCTGTTTGGTCTCTTATTATTGGTTGTTCTCAATGATAATAACAGCACGGCTAATACACCATCTCTGTTTTTAAACTTTATTGCTAAATTATGTTGAATATAAAGCATCAAAAAATTCTTCAGATTAATTATTAAAATATTTACTGTATTTACTGGTGTTTAATTTGAACTTTTAGTTATAATAATCACCTTGTACATTAGTACCAAATAAATTAGATACCCTTGTGAGACCATGGCCCAAAGAGTTTACTTATACTTTACCTAAGCGACGGCTTCATGAATGTAGATGTAAGAGGTATATAATATTAGCTAACAGGAACATGACATATTCAGTAGGATTAAATAATACATAGTTTGTGATACATGTTACTTTTATTTACAAAACATATCTAGCTCTATCTAAGTCTATAATGGTAATGGAGGACGTAGGTAAGTAAATGTTTGTTGAATCAAACATGCGGTACAACGGCAAGATTCTACTTACATATATTATGTGTACCAGTCATGCATTGTCATAATTGCCAATGTCATAAAGATGTTTGAATTCATGGTTCGGATTGGCACATTATCATTCAGAAGATCGTCTCATTGGTACCTATACCTTCTGGTAGCAGTCCTTAGCTTCATCAAGTATAATGAGACAATCTTCTTAGCATTCCATGGATTCACCGTGCGGGTGCTGTGTCCATCATGTGGCAGAGAGAAAATCCCGAGACTTGTGACACGGGTGTGTGGGTTAAGGGCCCCTTTCTGACTTACATCAACACTCACCTTCACTACTCGTGTTTCTCTCCCTGCCCAGCCAAATCTGATTTGAGTCTACTAGTGCAGCTTTAAATACTCGTTCTAGTATAGAACTTACTGCACTTCTGGACAAGCCAAGGTCTTTCAGCAGGTTATAGAGAGATTTTGCTGGTATACCTCTCGCTCCCACTTCTACAGCGTATAAATTAACTACATAGCCGTTTTTTGTTAATTCTAAAGCAAAAGTTGAACAGGATACGAAAATACTTTCTGTTATACAAGGACGGATCCAGAGAGGGTCAAGGGGTCATCACCACTCTTAGGCTAGTTCCAGCGTAGCGATTCACAATCCATTCGGTTCGGGCTGAGCCACGGAAACTGGCCGCTACCGACTGGGACGAGCAATTTGCGATTCACAACGGAGATTCCGATTAGTTTTGACGTTTCCAACCGACTACCAGCTGTTTCTATTCGGTTGAGATTCGGACAGCTTTTTTATCGTGGATAGCTAAATCCGATTTTCAGATTATTGTATTTACTGAATTTTTCTCTGTTTTTCTCAATATGTTTGTAAGATTATGGACACTAAACGAGTTTTTATTTACTTTAGTGTATAATATGTGTATAGTTTTTGAAATTTTGGGTTTTGAAGTTAAGCTTGTGCTCTAAAAAATTGCTAGAAATGGATTATTGCCATACTTGATTTGTTATTGTTTATTTTTTGAGATGAAATTATGAAACATGTGATGATTGAGCAAAAAGGCAAGAAACCACCAAGAAACTTTGGAGATACGAGACATCATGTCATATACGATATATCTAACAGCAAGAGCGGATCCAGCTTTGAACCCAGGTGGTGGTCACATAGTCGGGCCAAGTAAGAACGATAAGTGCATGCGTGTGTTTTAATTAGTGGTCTACCTAGGTTCTGGAAGCAGCCTAAGAGTGGTGATGACCCCTTGACTCTCTCGGGATCCGTCCTTGTATAACAGACAGTATTTTCGTATCATGTTCAACTTTAGCTTTAGATTTAACAAAACACGGCTGTGTAGTTAATTTATACGCTGTAGAAGTGGGAGCGAGAGGTATACCAGCAAAATCTCTCTATAACCTGCTGAAAGGCCTTGGCTTCTCCAGAAGTGCAGTAAGTTCTATACTAGAACGAATATCTGAAGCTGCACTAGTAGGCTCATATCAGTTTTGGCTGGGCAGGGAGAGAAACTCGAGTAGTGAAGGTGAGTGTTGATGCACGTCAGAAAGGGGCCCCTTAAACCTACACCCGTGTCACAAGTCTCGGGATCTACTCGGGATTTCTCTCTCTGCCACATGATGGACTCAGCACTTGCACGGTGAATCCATGGAATGCTAAGATCATAACATTATACTTGATGAAGCAAAGGACTGCTACCAGAAGGTATAGGTACCAATGAGACGATCTTCTGAATGATAATGTGCCAATCCAAACCATGGCTTCAACATCTTTATGACATTGGCAATTATGACAATACAGAACTGGTACACATATTATGTAAGTAGAATCTTGCCATTGTACCGCACATTTGATTCAACAAACATTTACTTACCTATGTCCTCCATTACCATTATAGACTTAGATAGAGCAAGATATGTTTTGTAAATAAAAGTAACATGTATCACAAACTATGTATTATTTAATCCTGCTGAATATGTAATGTTCCTGTTAGCTAATACATCTTACATCTACATTCATGAAGCCGTTGCTTAGGTAAAGTATAAGTAAACTCTTTGGGCCGTGGCCACATTAAAGTTTCCAGGTATTTCATAAAAGGTAAATCTAATTTATTTGGTACTAATGTACAAGGTGATTATTGTAACTAAAAGTTCAAATGAAACATCATTTATTACAGTAAATATTTTAATAATTAATTTGAAGAATTTTTTGATGCTTTATACATATTCATTCAACATAATTTAGCAATAAAGTTTAAAAACAGAGATGGTGTATTAGCCGTGCTGTTTTTACCATTGAGAACAACTATTAATAAGATACCAAACAGAAATTTGTAAAAATGAATTAATCATAAAATGCTCTCCGTACTAAAGTATAATCCGGAGTCAATAAAACATTTAGATTTTTGTACATACCAAAACCATTTATTTTCCTAATTTATTATAATTAAAGTATTTGTTATAATTGTAGACATAATACAAAATAGCTAATTCAGTTAACTTTTCAATACTAAACTGCATAATACCTAACTGGGATATTGTAATTTCTAAACTTATTCAAATTATGATGATCCCAACTCTTTAGTGCAATACAAGGATTTTTAATTAATAAGAGATACTAAGATTCAAGGCAAATTAATGATTTATGTAATATGCATTAATACACTTTATAAAAGTTACCATGTTTCTTCGCCAAATTAACATTTATTGATTTTATTAAAATACCTACCTAAATAGAGAGAAAACTAATTTAAGTTATATCACAATTGATGTTATGCACTGTATCTATTATATAATATCATATTCTTACAAAATGAAATTGGATAATAGGTTTGAAATCAGTAGGTAAGTGAATATTTATACTGAAAATTGCATTCATCTTCAATGTGAGTTCAATGAAAACGAAAACTCTCTGGCTTCTTGTATGGAGTATTGTATTATTATAACTTCTCTTCTAGACAATTTTATGATTTTTTCCATATGCTTTGCATCCAATTTGCTTGAAAATGCGAGTTGAGGTTAGCGCGACATCACCAAGTCGTTTTACACATATGTATAATCACATTTGCTGGCTTCTTGTATGGAGTATTATATTATAAGTCCTCTTCTTCTTCTCTTGACAATTTTATGAGTCTTCCATATGATTTGCATCCAAGTTGCTTGACATTCGCAATTCAAGAAACATTACGGTTACCACGACATCACGGTCGTTTTGGACATCACAGTCCATTTAGACAATGAATAGGTAATTGATCACATTTGTAGGAACAGTAATATTGATCTGCCTGCTACGGTTATTGAGTGTTTTATGAGTTAAAACTATAAACTTTTTTGTTGTAAAGGTTTATGATTTCAAAACAAAACAAAGAATGATTGAAATGATTCCGTTGACTTTGACAACATCAACAGATTGACAAGTAAAAAGTATGTAGATACGAAAAAATGTATGATTTATTGTTTTTCAAATGCAAATTTCCTAAGGTTATTGTTTGATTTACTTGTTTATTATGCATTTTTAAATATAAGGTAGCAATCGAGCACCTCAAAATAAACCGAAATACAGTTATTTGACGATTTGTATATTTCTACCATGAGTTAACATTTCTACCATATTTGAAAACTAGATAGAGTAGCTTGTCTTTGGTTTGGCCAAAAAGACATTCCTACGCCAACCCGATTGGCGTCGAGAATCGCAAATTCCGATCCATTCGGGTGCGGGACCGCTACCGACTGAGTCGATTCGGGTGCAACCGAATGGATTGTGAATCGCTACCCAGAACCTAAGTAGACCACTAATTAAAACACACGCACGCACTTATCGTTCTTACTTGGCCTGACTATGTGACCACCACCTGGGGTCAAAGCTGGATCCGCTCTTGCTGTTAGGTATATCGTATATGACATGATGTCTCGTATCTCCAAAGTTTCTTGGTGATTTTTTGCCTTTTTGCTCATGTTTCATCATTTCATCTCAAAAAATAAACAATAACCAAACAATAACAAATCAAGTATGGCAATAATCCATTTCTAGCAACTTTTTAGAGCACAAGCTTAACTTCAAAACCCAACATTTCAAACTATACACATATTATACACTAAAGTAAACAAAAACTCGTTTAGTGTCCATAATCTAACAAACATATTGAGAAAAACAGAGAAAATTTCAGTAAATACAATAATCTGAAAATCGGATTTAGCTATCCACGATAAAAAAGCTGTCCGAATCTCAACCGAATAGAAACAGCTGGTAGTCGGTTGGAAACGTCAAAACTAATCGGAATCTCCGTTGTGAATCGCAAATTGCTCGTCCCAGTCGGTAGCGGCCAGTTTCCGTGGCTCAGCCCGAACCGAATGGATTGTGAATCGCTACGCAGAGCAACCTGTACCTAAAAATTTGAGTCAGAGCTAATTAGGTCGCAGGCCACATATCCACGCGTTTCATCAATGAAAATCAGGCGAAAGGTAAATACAATAAAATGAGACAGCTAGACATACAACATGCAAAACACGCGTTTGTGTGCGAATGAAATGGAGCCGGAAACGAAAAAATGACTGTAGGTACTCGTCTAATGTTAGTCTTTTGTCTTTTTCTTTTCTCCGCTAGTTTTGTGCTAGTGCTAGACGGGCTGCGAAGTTTTCAAGTCCTTGACACATTTCTCGCGTGCTATAACTTTTACTGTAAATCCCTTAGCTAGGTAATTTAATTATTCGCGAAAAAGACGCTTAAGTGCGTGTTATTTTTTTTGTTGTTTATTTAGTGTAAGTTATTTTGATTCAGTGTCAAAGCGATAAAGACGCCTTTTTGTTTTGTGTTGTGAGTGTTTATTTAAGTAAAGATGTCGAACACACAGTATTATACTGCTGCTGAGTATGCTGACATGATTTTACTTTACGGAGAAGCCCATCAAAATGCTGCACTTGCGATAAGAATGTATCGCGAAAGATATGGGAATACTAGGCGATACCCTACAAATTCCACGGCAAGCGTACGTTCAAACATTGAACGCCGTTTACGAGTTTGTGTTCTCGAAGGTGGTGGTCACGTTGAGCATTTAAAAATTTAGACCAAAACAGTGTGGCTGTTAGTTACGCGCCTACGATTTCAAAGAAGCTGCCGCGCCGCGCCGCTCGTCAAGCGAGCGAGCGCGCGCGTAGCTATGGAAACGATGCGTTGCCGCTGCGCTGCGACACAGACGAGAAATAGTTACCACGGCCACAGATCAGAAAATAGTTACTTCGGAACAGATGCATCACTGCCATACAAAAGCGCAAATACCTACACGATAATAACCTAAACTTTCGTAAACTACTTGCCTACTGTTACTTGCAAGCAAAAATACACCTTTGCACAAGCACGCAGAGTTGAAAATACCGTGCGCCCCGTGTGACTTGTCGTCTGCTTACGTCACTGACCAAACGTGCTAGGGTTGTACGAAATATGATAAGATGATAAAAAAAAACTAAACTGCAAATTGTAATTTTCTTTATTGTTTATTTAAATGGAATGAAAATAAAAAAAATATTATCTCAATAACGAAAACCAAGAAAAGCTACAAAACCTAGCGTCTACCGCCTTAAAGTTATTAAATACAGTTTATACATGATGTTCAATACAACGCGACAATAAATACAAAGAATACATATAGGTGACAATAAATAGGTACAAAGAATGAATACTTAACATGTTTTGCTAGTGTGAACTAGATCCCACACTATGGTGACCTGTTTTGTGGGATCCAGGCAAATTTTATGCAAGTAAAAAAATAGACTGAAACGACTCTAAACAAATAGATATTTTTATTTGATTTACAAAAAATTAAAGGAGGAGTCAATAAGTGTTAATGTTGAGATGAGTTGACAAATTACTGCATTTTAGTGTATTGCTATTGCAGCCATCCACAATACAATAACGCCGCGACATTATTTATGCGCGCACTCGGCGTTCGTACGCACGTCAGCTCGGGCAAGCGGCCGGCGCCCCTGTGATTTTAGTACACCCGGGTGGACCCGAACGAGTAGGTTAATATCGCGCGCCGTATAGCGAGTGGTGAGGGTGTGCCACGGCTTCGAGTCGAAAAGATGTAAGTACCTACGTACTAATGTTTATTGCGCATTACGCCATACTTAGGTAATTTAGCTATTATGCGATAGATAATTTGACTTAAAACAATATCTGATTTTGATTTTGACAATGATGAATTTATCTGAAAGAGTTCATTGATCAAGGGTTTATTGGTTAAATTTTCTACGAAATTAAAATGGTTTCGTGGGAAGATGTTTTAGTTTTACTTTTAAAGAAGGTTGTAGGTACATCTACTAGTTCAGCAGCTTTCATGCTAGGTAATATTTTTTTGTTGGTACGAGTACCTACTAAGTGGCCTTGAAGTAACGGCTGGTCTAGCCGGGAGGACGGTGATTGCCGATCCGGCGCACCGCGTTCAAATCCCACGCGCACCAGTCTTTTCGAAGTCATGTGCGTAATGCTACTAGCTTAAAAACGATGAAGGAAAACATCGTGAGAAAACCGACCTAGAATCTTTCGAGGTCACGTGCCAATAATCAAAAAGTACCATCCACCAACTGGCACTTTGCCAGGGTGGTGGATTATAGCTTTAACTCTCTTCTTGCGAGAGAAGACCCCGAGTCCCAGCTGTAGGAACGTTTGATGGGCTGTTTATGCGAATTGTCCTTGATTCTGACAACACGTATCTTACTCGTATTACCTACTTCAAAGCAATCATTTTGTAATGTTTCACCAAATTTACAATAGACACCTATGTACCTATCCATTTACCTATTTACTTTTAGAAGTGAAATCGCGGCGTGTCATACACAGATTTTTCATGGGCTGTGAATTGAATTCTAGCGTCACGTTCGGAAATGATAAGAAGTCTTCGGGTAAACTCGGGACCATGACCATTGGCTATCTAGAAATGCGTTAGCATTTCCCACTGGCTGATGTATTTTCTAGAAGGTAATGGCCACGCCCTCCGGTTTCACCCGCGCAGTTTCCAAAGTTAGCTATCAAATACTGAGTTATAAGTTTTCACTTCTATCGGCAGTTCCTATGACTGCCAATAATTTTTGTTTATCTCTTATCTTTATCATATGGTAGGTATTCGATTTATTAGTGATGAACAGGTATTGAAGCTTTTGTCGTAACGTACCTACTTGACCGTTCAGAATTATCGCGCATTTGTACCTACCTAGTACCTACCCCTCTCGGCCGGCGCAGCGGCGGCACCTACTGAGGTACGCTGCAACGCCGCGCGCGCCGCTTGGAGATACCTACTTATCTGCAAGCGGCGCGCAGCGCGGGGGTTTTGCGACGTTGCCAGATTTACGTCTTCGTAACGATGTGTACGAAAGTAAATCACGCACACAACTGACGTTGTTGAATGAATCTAGTGCACAGGGTGATTTTGATTCGAGTGCTTGATACAATGATTTAGTTTGTCAGAAAATATATATTTTTTAAATAAGCGAATTTATTTTTCTCACATCGTTTGTATGATTACTGGTCAGTAGCCCTACCTGTGTGTTCATTTAATGTCGACACCAAAGCGCCACGCTGTATACAAGAACAAAATAAAAAAATTGGTTAACCCCCGACTACCTTGGATTTGTTATCTGCACAACATTTTGTTAGTCTTTTTCATATGATACCCATATTTAGGGAGTAGTGAAAAAAGAAATGTATTTCGCCATTTTGTGGTAGCGGCCATCTCGGATTTGAAATTTGTCATAGTGCAAAGTATTCCACTAGTCAAGTCCTTTCATTTGAGACCCATAGATAGATAGATAGATAGATAAACTCTTTATTGCACTTAAATAATAAAACAAAATACAGAAACATCTTAAAACAAAGTAATAATGGGCGACCTTATCGCTAAGAGCGATTTCTTTCAGGCAACCGTGGGATGGTGAAGAAGATATAAGTAATGGATGACGGGGGTACAATTAGGAGTACATAGAAGCTTACACTTCTGTATAGTAATATAGTAATAACTACTAACACATTTAATTTAATTCTAAACAATAATAATAATATACCAATATTACACATTAATAATTTTACATCCTAATACACAAATAAGTATAAAATAAATAAAATTAAACTAATATATATAACGTATAACTAACAAGAATATATGCATACAGAAAAACAATTCCGACAATTAAATTAAACAATTACAAATATATTATATCATAAATAATGAATTCAACTTGCTGATGACTGCAACAAATAGAATTGTTTGACTTTGTCCTTAAAGACAGCAAGAGATGGAGCTTGCCTAATGTTAACCGGCAAGGCGTTCCACAGCTGGACAGCTTGAAAACCAAATGACTTGCCATAAAAAGTTTCACTGCGCGCCGACGGTGTTTGAAGGAACAAGTAATATTTTGACCTGAGCGGTAGATTATGTGCTTTGCTCCAAAAGGTAAAAAGTTTCTTCAAATACCGCGGAAAACTGGGGTTAAATAACACGTTATAGAGAAGTGACATAATATGAGCATTCAGACGAAAGCGAACGGGGAGCCACTTGAGCTGTATACGAAATTGAGACACATGATCATACTTGCGTAATCCAAATATGAATCTTATAAGTACAATAATTTTGGAGACGCTCAAGTTTATCTAGCTGATCTTCTTTGAGGTCGAGATAGCAGACGTCTGCATAGTCCAGGATAGGGAGAAGAAGGGATTTTGCAAGCGCAATTTTGGTAGCAGTAGGTAAAAAATTTCGCAATCGCCTCAGCGCCCCGCCAGATGCAAAAAGTTTAGAGCGGATCGATTTAAGATGAGGTTCCCAGCTCAACGTGCGGTCTAAGACAACGCCAAGATTCTTGACTGAATCGCTGTAAGGTACAACGACCCCGTTAAAAACAATTTCAGGGATTGTGGCCCAGTCGACTCTGGATATCATATGAGCACTACCTAGTATTATAACCTGAGTCTTAGTGGGATTTACATTTAAGCCGAAAGAATTACTCCAACGGACAATTTGCTGTAGATCGGCGTTTACCATGTCAATGGCCACACTCAAGTCAGAGAACCGAGCTTGCGAGTAAATTTGGAAATCGTCTGCATAAAGGTGGTAGGAAGAATTTAAATAATTTGAAATGGAATTGATAAAGATGGCAAAAAGAAGTGGAGATAGCACGCCGCCTTGAGGGACTCCCGCATTTGTATTACACCAAGACGAGAAAACCTCGTCGAGGCGAACACGTTGTCGGCGTCCATACAAGTAACTGTGAAACCAATTTATCACCGATGGACAAATGTTAATAGAACGCAACGTCGCCAGCAAGATATCGAAGTCGACGGCATTGAAGGCATTACTGAAATCTAACAGAGCTAGAACAGTAAGCCTGCCGTCGTCCATACCTTTGCGAATGTCGTCGGTGATCCTAACAAAGGCAGGCACAGTGCTATGCCCAGGACGGAATCCGGATTAAGGGTTGAGAAGGTCTTGTCTGTTAAGAAACTGGTTAACTTGAGAGTGGACAAGACACTCGAGGACTTTGGATAAGAAAGGAAGGATAGATATAGGGCGATATTCGGATAAGGAAGTAGGGTTTGGTATATTCGTGTTTGTCTGTGTGTGTGTCTGACTGTGGCACCGTAGAGCCCAAATGGATGGGCCGATTCCAATGCATTTTTTTTATTTGAAATTTAATATCTGTGCGGATGTTCTTAGCTATGTTTGGTTAATATCGATTCAAGATGGCCGCCTTAGTCCGGTCAATTTAAACATTTGAAATAAAGAAAATTCCGACAGAGCCAAATCTTCGTAGAGGCCTTAGGTTTACGGGTTTACTACAAGTAATAAAGTGTTAAAAGTCGCCATCAGTCCCATGTGAGCTTAGGGGCTTATTCGGGGCCCAAGGTCAAAATTTTAGGTTTTTGGATTTTTCTCAAAAACGGTAAGTTATCGTATCACTACATAGTATAAAACAAAGACGCCTTTTCTGTCCCTATATCCCTATTTGCGCTTAAATCTTTAAAACTACGCAACGGATTTTGATGCGGTTTTTTTCAATAGATAGAGTGATTCAAGAGGAAGGTTTGTATGTATAATACATGCATCACATACTAAGGTAACATTGCTAATTTTAGAGGTTTCTAACGTGATGTCGTAAATTAACCTATTTTTTTGGGCTTATTTCGCAATTTAGCAAAAACGCTGCCTAAACCCTACGAGTTAGATCAAATTAACGTACTTACAGTATTGTACACCATAAAAAGGTCTACAAAAAAGTCCGCGATGGTATATGTTTATCTTTTAGGGATAACCCACATTAACCATTTTTATTGTTTACTTTTTACGTGAAAAAATGGCTTATTTACGAAGCTATTTTAAGCAATACGGCATTAATCCTTATCGAATTAAGTACCTTAAATACAGTGTGCAATTAATATAGATCAATATGGTTCCTTACAGCATGTAAATTAAACAAATATTTTCGGAGATATTACAAATTTAAAATTTGCGTTTGCGGCGGGCGGTACCGGTCGGACGGGGCAGTGCGGGGAGGCATAGGACAATGCGCGATTTGCGCAACAAAAATTCACCTATGGGTGGATGTACAATTCTGTTTTCAGGAGATTTTCGACAAATCCTACCAGTTGTGACTCGAGGAACACGTGCTGACGAAATAAATGTAAACCTGAATCCACCTAAACTTTCCAATGGCACGCGTTTGCTGATAAAATCACTGAAAACTTTCATAATAGAGTGCACAATACTCACAGGATGTGGTACCGGAGAAGATGTATTGATTCCCCGAATCCCTCTGATACCATCGGATTTATCCTTCCAATTTAAACGTTTACAGTTTCCGGTAAAGACATCTTTTGCAATGACCATTAATAAATCGCAAGGTCAAACCTTCAACGTTGCAGGCTTAGATTTGAGCTTTGACTGTTTTTCACATGGCCAACTGTATGTCGCTCTTTCAAGAGTAACCTCAAGAGAAAACATGTTTGTATTGTCTAATGACAAGAAAGCTGTGAACGTTGTGTATAAAGACATCCTGTAATATATTAACTGTTGTAAAAATAAAATAAATACCTAGGTAAAAATGTAAAAAGTAAAAATGTGTAATGTAATAAAAATTGTATGAATTTAGATATTCCAAAGATAGCAGGAAATCTTCATAGTAATTATAGGGAAAGAGGAATTGTTTTACTCCAAATTTAATGCGTGCAGGCCAAAGGCAGTAATGAATGAATCAAAAATACTGGATCAATTTTAATCATGTTTTCATTGAGTGACATAGGCATATATATTTTATGCCCGTGCAAAGTCGGAGCGGGCCGCTATGTTTTTATATACAACGTTCATAGTTTTTCTGTAGTGTATTTAAGGGCGTGTGGGCCGTAATTTTGAATTTTTAAAACAACTTTAAGACCTTCAAAATAGTGTATTAAGCTCTGAAAAAAATATATGTAATAGTTGAGGATCTAATCTAGTGCAATTCGCAGTTAATAACACGATGTAATGAATTTTACTTGATAGAAAAAAATCCCAAAGTTACCCCTTTTCAAAAAGTTTTTACAAGTTTATGACTAAAGTAATTAATTTTTTTGCAAAATTTTTGTACTCAACGAAAGCCACTAAAAAGTTATAGATGCATTCGCAGAGTTTGACTTGATAAAAAGTATCAGTTATTCACTATGTTTTAATATCTGCCATATATATAGCGCGCCGTTCGGCAGGCCTGATCAGTCGCGTTTCGGCGCTCACGGACGACGGGCCTGTGCTTGATTTTGCAATTTTGACAACCAATAAATTTTAAATATTACGATCATAGTGCCACAGTATAACAATATCAGTAGGTATTACTAGTGAAGCACGCTATGATCTTGATTTTTGATACCGTTTTCATTGGAATTGCAAATAGACGCTGATACTAATTAGCACGCTGTTTACTTTATGTTGTAGACCAATAGGGGACTCTCAAAAAACTGACGTCGATAACACATCAGTAAAAAATTCAATGCGGATGCAATGGAAAATAGATGAGCATCGGTAAAATAATCTTCGTATATATATAAAATATTCGTCCGTCAAATCAGAGATCGGGATAAGGAAATAATGAGAAGGGAGAAATCCCCTGCGTAAATTCTTTGGTAGTAAGGTACTTAATACTTGGATGAAAAGTCCTCACATACAGATTTTACCACTTTGAAGAGACTCTTGCGCAAACTATTCGGTTTAGAAAAAAAATGTTAGGAACTTCAATACAATTTTTGAACACCTATCCATAGATACACGTATGGTTTTGATATATATTTTTTAATTTCTTTTCCAAGTTTGTGACACCACCAAAATTGATTGTTTTTCCTTTTTTTTTTGTATGAAAATGTTAATACGGTTCATAGAAATTTAGACACTTGACCAAATTTGATAAGAAGCCTTTTAGTCAGTAAAATTACTCGTAGAATTTAACTCTGCACAAAATTTCCGATTCGTATTTTTTATATAAGGTTTAGAATCATTTCCTAAGCATAAAATTACAAAATAATAACAAATCCAGGTGGAGCTTCAAGCGCCAGCTCGAAAAAACGTTTTTGGCCGATATTCCGAAAAAGTTATAAAGCCTATTATTATTGTAGAAAATAAAATTTCCCGTCTTTTGTTGCCAGTAAACTTTTTTTTTCGAACTTACCGATTACAATTTATTATGCCCAATTTAATGATAACAATGTAAAAAAATGAGATGTGAATTCTGTTCCCAGTAGCATAAATATGTCTCTTTTTACCGGAATGGAAGAAGGGTTATGTTTTTCGCGAGTATCTTTATTTCCACATATCTTCCAAACGGCTAGATGGATTTTGGTAACTAAGATATTCTAAGACTAGTCTCATTCGCCAAAGTGTCCTTAGATAGTAGGTAATATTTTTTTACGTGTAGTTTTTTTTGTAGTCGGGGTTTTTAAATTAAAGTTATTCTATCGTATTGCTCGTTGCTCGAATAAACAGCACCGTTCATCATCATGATTGAAGAGTTGAACGAAGAGTTTGGTCTCCACTTTTGTAATAAGAACAACTAAGCTGTGAAACGCATTGCCAGAGTGGGGTTTTGTCAAAGGTTCGAACCTTGGGGTTACGAGGTACACTGTGTTTGTTTCTATTAGAGAAGCAAGTTCCATCGTAGACCACATCATTTTCATCCACTATTATCGGCATCATCGCAACCGTATCATTAAATGGGTTATAAATCGTAAACGGTAAGTTTTACAAAAAAAAGTTTACTAGCAACAAAAGATGCAAAATTTATTTTCTATAATTATTGTCAAAATATATAGTTTTTTTAAAATATCGGCTAAAACAGTTTTTTTTTCAATTGGCGTTTGAAGCTCTATCTGTATCTGAGCATTTTGTAATTTTATGCTCAGTAAGTGATCTTTACCTCATAGAAAAAAATTGGTTTAGAAATTTAGTGCAAAGTTGACCAAAAAACCTTCTATTTTTACTGGCCTTTCATTAAATTTCAGCACATTTTTTAAATTTTTTGACGAACTTGTGAATTATTAGGAAACATTTTAAAAAGATGCATGAAATTGGAAAAGCCGTTCTCAACTTATAGTGTGACCAAAAAAGAAAAGGTTGAGTTTTGTATACCTACGAGTATAGATAAATTTAATATTTCTTCGTTTATATAGCAACAAAACTCTTATCATAAACAAACAAACATAAACAAATCTTGAACAAAAACTGAGTTTAAATTACATAGTCCAATATTTTAATGTTATTTCTGCACTGTGGCACCGATTCCGCGGTCGGTGACGGTCGCGAGAACAAGACAGCGTTAAATGCCTACTTTGACAGAATTACCTGGCCTTAATTTAGTATCAGCATTGCACCCGTGCGAAGCCGGGGCGGGTCGCTAGTATCGTAATTTAACGAAAAAGTATCTTAGAGCAAAGTTGTAAAATTCTCTATAAAAATGGTCACAATATTTTTTTCTCAACTCCCTTAATATGGGTATCAAATTAAAGGGCTTGACTAGTAGAATGTTGTACAGAAAACAAATTCGAAGCAGTCGGGGGTTAATCAAAATTTTGAATTTTGTTCTTGTATTCTAAGATATACTTTAACAGTTTAACAGCGCCGTGATACCGATACGGTTATGGATCCGGAGGTCCTAATTTTAGAGGTGGAGTCTCGTCCACTTCTATATGCAAAAGTATTGCTAGATTATCCGAATGAAATAATCATATTATGTGATAGTGATAGACATTCAAAAATAACTAAAAAATATCGGGATATTGCCTAAATTCTTCGTACAATCGCCCTTTTAAATATCTCAGTTCATTCAGAGGATGAACCCAAAATGCGTTTTGTAATCTTTTCCCAACCTACCTTTTGGTGCCAGTACGGCGATTCTGTAACTCGCTATGGGCATAACGTTTCGGGGACGGTATCGTAGTCTTAACGAATTTCACCGCGTGTAACGACAGTTCTATAACGACGGTATGATTCTGTAACTACGAATAGCGACACCTCGACGTTACAGAACGGGATAACGAATCGTCGTTATGAATACCGACAGGATGTGACGTATTTGCACAAATATTTAGTAAATTACTAGAATTTTATAGAAACTCAAATTCGAGTTTTAATTCGACTAAAATAGTTCAAATTCGAGCCGCCGTGGTGCGCATGGTGGTTCAAATTTCAAATCGAGGGGCTTACAATTAGTCTTGCACAGAACCATCGTTTAGTAAACATCGAAATAGCGAAGGCAACTCAAGCTCAGATCGACTACACGGTCGACTATTTTATTCAACATCCCCCACGTACCAACGGGGAAGTTTCAGTCTCTTCACGGGAAGTCGTATTTGACTGCATCGTGGGAGAACAAACTACTACTAACTAAACCCCGCCCAAAAACCACCATAGAGTGGAACCATAGAGCTCAAACGGATGGGCCGATTTCGATGTGGTTTTTATTTGCAGGTTAATATTCGTGCGGATGTTCTAAGCTATGTTTGGTTAATATTGATTCAAGATGGCTGTCTCCACAAAATGGCGGACAAAATATTTCTTCACAACCTACCTTAATATGGGTATCAAATGAAAGGGAGTCAATTCTACTAGTCGAATGTTGTACAGATAACAAATTCGAGGTAGTTGGGGGTTAGTTAGTTAAGTTAGTTAAACGGGGCCTTTTCCGCAATTAGCCTCTCAAATTGGGCCATTGTGCGTGGCTCATACTACCCTTCTACTCCAGCCATCCCAGGCTATCCCAGAAGGCAAGCAACCCATTCAGGTTGGTGAAGGCCTCTGGGACTGCTGCTGGGGAGTGGAGGAATTCTGTCCGTTGATCTGCCACGGTCCTGCATTCCACAATCACATGCTGTGGCGTTTCCTCCTCCTCCATGCATCCTCTGCATAGAGGGCTGTCTGTCACACCTATATTGAAAAGGTGCTTGTTTAGAGGACAGTGGCCAGTCATAATACCTATAACTTTACGTACTTTGTCCCTGCTTAATCTGATAAGGTTGCGCGCAAGTTTTTTTTGTTGCTACCGGAATAGCGTTTTTGGTTTGCCTGCAACCTTCAGTGTTTCTCCATTCCATTAAATGTGCTTTCCCAGTATTTTCCTGCAGCCATGTTTTTATTTGGGCCTGAGGTATAGGCATTAATGGTTCCGGTCCATATACTACTGCCTTTGCTCCTCTTTTGGCCAGTTCATCAGCTGCGTCGTTACCTAGTGAGTCGCTGTGTTCTTTGATCCATTGGAGGGTTACTCTGTTCGTCCCTGCTATGGATTGGAGTGCATTGTGGCATTCCAATATAAGGACAGAGGTTATGGTATTATTTTTTAGGGCTTGAAGCACTGACGCGCTGTCGGAGACAATTTTGATGTTTAGGTCCCCAACATCTCTGGCTGCGACCGCCTGTGCCGCTCTGGTGATACCGATACATTCGGCTTGGAAGATTGTATTTAGGTTACTTAGTGGTGTTGCTATTTTTATGTTTAAGTCATTTGAGAAGACGCCGGCTCCTGTACCTTGTGTGGTTTTAGAGCCGTCTGTGTATATCCTCACTTCTCTGCTACCAGAGCTATCTTTTGATTCTGCATTGAGTTGGATATTGTATCTTCGATCAAAGACATGTTGACATATTGTTCTGTCCATAGGTGCCTCCAGAAACGGTATTTCTTTCAGCACCTGTTGCAGAACTTTTGAGTGTTGTGTTTCTATATTTTGTTTCCACAGTCCGTTTGCCCTTAGTCGCAGGGCGGCTGCCGTAGCCTCCTCCTGTATGACTAAGTGTAGAGGTCTCAAACTTAGGAGATACTCAGTGCGGCTGATGGTGTGGTCTTTATGCATCCAGTAGCTGCTACGCTTGCCAGGCGTTGCAGACTTTGGAGTTTAGCTTTTACTGTGGTCAGTTGTGTTCTGGGCCACCACACAACCGATCCGTAGGTCAGAGAGGGTCTGATCACTGAGGTGTACAACCACAGTGTGATTTTTGGATTGAGACCCCATTTTCTCCCAACGAGTCTCCGGCATTGCCAAAAAGTTAGGCAGGCCCTCTTAATTTTTGTGTCAATGTGACTCGCCCAGTTCAGTTTATTGTCAAGAATGACGCCCAGATATTTCACTTGAGTTGATAGGGAGGTTGGTGTTAAATAGTTTTGGGAGATGTAGTTCTGGTAACTTTCTTTTGTTGGTGAAAAGAATGAGTTCTGTTTTTTCGGGTTTACTGACAGTTGATGTTCGCCACACCATTTTTCTACAATCTGAAGGGCCGAGCGCATGCACTTACAAAGGACATTTTCAGCGCTTCCGCTTATCAGTATTGTGAGGTCATCTGCATAACCAATAGTAGTGTATCCTCTGTCATTTAGGATCTTTAAGAGGCTGTCCACCACTATGTTCCATAATAGTGGTGATAAGACGCCACCTTGGGGCATCCTTTTACTACCTTCGATCTTGTGGTAGTGTTCATCACTATCTGGACCGCTCTTTTGCTAACCAACTCGGTGATCCAGTTCCTCATCACTGGTTCGACCCTAAGTTTGCAAAGGGCGTGGTTTATGCTGTTGTGCATTGTTTTATCAAAAGCCCTTCTATATCGATGAAGGCAGCAAGTGTTGAAAGTTTGTTTGCGAGAGCCGATTCTATCTTATGTACGACCATATGTAGAGCCGACTCTGTTGATCTACCCTTCCTGTATGCGTGTTGCTGAGGATGTAGTTGTTTATGTTTCAGTGCCCCGTCTCCTAGGTGTCGGTCCACTAATCTTTCTAAAGTTTTTAGAAGGAATGACGTTAGGCTGATAGGCCTGAACGATTTGGCTTGTGTGTAATCCTCCTTACCAGGTTTTGGTAGGAAAATGACTTTCGCCTCCCTCCATGTTTTCGGGATGTATTTAAAAGCTATACATGCCCTATATATTGGTAGCAGGTGCTCTATTACATGATTTGGTTGCCATTGTAGTAATGCTGGGAATATGCCATCCAGCCCTGCGGATTTGAAGGGTTTAAAGCTTTTTAGTGCCCATTCTATTCTATCCGCGGTTACTACATTGTTTGCGACTTCCCATTCTTGGGTTGTTGGTGTGCAGTATTTTCTTCTGGCCATTCTAACTCTCCTGTGATCTGGCATCCAGGAAAGTGAGTCTCCAGAAGCACTGCACTTGTTTCTCGGTCTGTGTTTGTGTAAGTGCCGTCTTCCTTTTTTAGGGAGCCCGGGAGGTTGAGCTCGCCCTTGGCTAGAACTTTCTATATTCTACCGGCTTGGTTTGTTGAGTTTATGCTATTACAGAAGTTGTGCCAAGATTCTGTTCTGCGAAACCTGATACGCTTTTTTTAATGCCGTTGTGCAATTTTGTAGTTATCCCAGTCTTCCATGGATCTGGTGTTTTTGCCCTGTTATAAAGTGTCCTTAGTTTATGGCGTAGTCTATCAAGTTCTGGCCCCACCAGGAACCTTTGCCTACGTTATTTGATTTTACCACTGGACATGCTAATTCATAACTATTTAACAGAGATTTGGTTAGGAGTTGTACGTTCGTTTCTATATTTTCTGTACTAAGTGTTGCGTCGGTCAGATGTGTATCACCTAGTGCTTGGTTTAGTGATGTTGTGTACCTTGTTATATCGGTTTTACGGGGTTGCGATATGGAACAGGGTCTGTTGACTTATACTTTAATTGAAACAAACGCGGCGGTGGTCTGCGAATGATGGCTCGTTTGATACGTGCCATCCTCAACTTGACTAGCCACCGCGTTGGTTGCCAGTGTAATATCTATGATGGTTTGGTACCTAGAGCTTACAAAAGTAGGTTCCGTACCCTGTTCAAAATATTAAGATTGGTTTGGAATAAATATTCGGCTAAAGACTCACCCCTTTTGTTGGTGTTTTTACTTCCCACAGTGAGTGATGAGCGTTGCAGTCGGCAGATGCGATCAGGTCCCAGTCTTGTGCTTCACAGTGTTGTACCAGGTCGGCCAGTTCTTTTGAGGGAATATCACCCTCGCCCGGCAGGTACACTGATGCTAGTACTAGGACAGTTTGGTTTTCTGTTGTGAGTCTCACTGCTGTAAGGTCTCTAGAACAGAATTGGTTAAGCAGAGTGGTTGTTATAGATTTAGGCATATAAATGCAGGTTCTGGGGTTTTCGACAGTAGTGTCTACCATTAACTTACCGCCGATGTTATTGAGACCGCAGATTTTGTTGTTTTTGATCCAGGGTTCCTGGATCATGGCGACGGTCTTGTTATTTTTCTCCAGCACTCTGCGCAGTGTGGCCGCCGCTATTTGTTTGTGCTGGAGATTGTGCTGGAGATTGGTTTGTATGAAGTTGAGGGGGCTAAGGGCTACGCAGGACGTCATCTTCGTCACTGCTGGAGCACCCCTCACTTTGCAGCGGTGAAACCGTTTCCACTTCGCTCTGTTTGGATTTAGGAGCAGAAATGGAGGCTCCGGAGTCGATGTCTCCTTTGCCTCTGTTTCACCAGCTGTGTTGGTCTTCACGGGTTGCTGTTCGGCCGTTTTCGCTTCCTCTGAGGAGAAGAAGCGGATGTACCCACTCCCCGACATGTGGGCCACCCGGCGGTCTCTGTCTAGGATTGTTTGTTTCTGGTCCTCGGGTATTCCTAGGATGAGGTGCACTACCTTATCCTTGGAGCCCGTGACCTCCTGTGGTTTCTCATCTACCGTCATGTCGTAACACTGCCACGAGTCCACTTTGTACCACGGATTTTGGGCACAAAGGACTCGGTGCAGTGTTGCAGCGTCAGCAATACGGGTATGAATCAGAAGCCCTGCCTTGAGCCTCTTCTTCATATCCGATTGCCTCATGACCGTTAGATTGGTGTTTGCAACCGGTGATGGTAAGGTTCTGACCGTTTCTTCCAGCCAGCTGAGTGAGTTCTCGTCTTCGCACCACATCGCTAGCGCCCCGTCCAATAGGAAGGGTCGACCACGGAAAGCCGGTGCGGATGAACTCGAAGAGGTTGGAGACAGAATGGCCTGGAGAATGCTGTCATCGACAGCTTCTCTAAGCGCCTCTGCCTGGGTCTGCGAGAGGTCCCTCGGTGGGACGGTAGTAATCACCACCTTCAGGTGGGATTGAGCCGCGTCTGCGTAGCTCACCGTCCGCTTGGGTTTTGGGTCGGTCTTCGCGCGTTTGGCTTCTCCTCTGGGAGATTGAGTCTCGTCCAAGCGAGCGCGCTTCGATGAAGCTCTCTCGCCCGGCAGAGCCCCTTTTCTCGGGGTGTTCCTTTTCAGGAATGGGAGTAGAAGCCTTCGCAGCGATCCGTCTACCGCGAGCACCTCTCGGGTTCCTTCTCTTCTTCATTTGGCTGGGAACTGGTGGTGGTGGTGGTGGTGGTGGTGCCACCCCTGTGGAGGTGGATTGTGTTATTTCGCGCTGCGTTTCCGCTGCTGCGATGGTCGTTGGTTTGGTAGGCTGAAGTGCTTTCCTGCTCGCGCGCCTGTTGTGGCGACTGCGTTCTGGTCCGCTCTTCTGCCCCTGTTTTTGGGTTTCGGCCTTCGAGTGCGTGGACTCCCTTTTGCAAGGGCGTTTATGCGAGACTACAGTCCACTGCGTCTCGAAGGTGGTTTTTGTACTTGGTATGGCCTTCATAAGGCCAGATAAATCCAGGCTGGAGCCTGGTTGAGCGCACAAATTGCCCCCCCCAGAATACGAGGGGCAAACCGAGCTGGGCTCGGTGAGGGATTCTCCACTAGCAGTGCTAGTGGTACCCTCCTGGGGTAAAATCTTTTTGGTTTGTGCTGACATTTTGGGTTGTTGAGCTGATGTTTAGAAACTCACACACTACCCGCCCTTGGTAGGTGTGGTGCAGATTTTTGGGGGTATTTAGTGCCCCAGGGCTTTGCTGGCCCAGGAAGTGGATATACGCCGCCACGGTTCGGCTGTGCAGGTTTGGAAAAAGGGGGAGTATGGGAGGGAGAAGGAATTGGGAAAGTGTTAAAGGAAAGGGTTGGATATGGTGTGGGGAAACTAGGATAGGTTGGGGGGTTGGGATAAGTGAGAGGACTTTGGGATAGGAAAGGAATGTGGGCCGGCCAGAGGTTTTTGTTATACCAATTACAGAGGGTAATTGGCCAAGTAACAGGCGGCAACCTCGAGAAGGATAGTCCACTGGCCTTGTTTAGGGGATCTCTGCGACCTGCGCTACTCCCTAAACCATTTACCAAACCCAGTATCGGACAGATACTGGGAATAGGGGAAATACCAACCAAGCATATTGATTGATCTTCCCCCCGCCCGTAGTTGGGGGTTAATCAAAATTTTTTATTTTGTTCTAGCAACTTTGTGGGTTCTTCGGAGCAGTAATACAATTATAGGTTATATTCTTTTTACTCGGAAAATAATAAAATTCCACAATTTTTTAGGGTTCCGTAGCCAAATGGCAAAATACGGGACTCTTACAGATTCGTCAAGCCTGTCTGTCTGTCTGTCTGTCCGTCCGTATGTCACAGCTACTTTTCTCCGAAACTATAAAAACTGTACTACTGAAACTTAATAAGTAGATGTAATCTGTAAGTCGCATTAAGATTTTGATACAAAAAATGGAAAAAAACAAAAAATAATGTGGGGTGTCCCATACATAGAAATGCAACTCAAGAATATTTTTTTGACTAATACCATACGTGTGGGCTATCTATGGATATGCCATCAAAAATGATATTGAGGTTTTTAACACTTTTTTTTTCAGAACTGCATAGTTTGCGCGATGGACTCTTTCATAGTGGTAAAAACTGCCGATTGGTATCCTATCGTTTCGAAGATAATAATATGTGCGTAATGCCGCTAACTTAAAACGGCTAAGGAAAACTTCGTGAGGAAACCAACATGTACCAAGAATTATTCGAGGTCATGACTGTGTCATCAGTGTGGATTGGTACACTGCGCAAGCGTGGTGGACTCTCTCTTTGCAAAAGAAGGCCCTGAGTCCCAGCAGTGGGAACAATTAGTGGGCTCCTTATGCTTTTGCTACCTGACCGTAGATGTCTACGATTGTTGTTATTTGCTATTGTTGTTTGTTGGTTGCTATTGCTTATGAACATCTGCAAAATCGGAAACGCTTTGTGTACATGCATTATATTCAAGAGAACTATAAATGGTCTGATTTAAAAATGTCCTCTATCTCAATATACGGACATTGTCAAAACCTTAGATTTGGACAGAAATGTTAAGTAATGTTAGACGTAACATAAGCGCCATATATCATTTCTTTGTTTTAATCTCTTGAAAATGTCTAGAAAATCTGTATCTAGAAAAAAATACGTGGGAGAAGTGATACTTTAGAAATGCTTAACTTTCTTTTTACTGTCGCTTTTTTGTTTTATTAATTTTCAAATCACAACGATGCTAAAGAAATGTTCACTACGAAAATTCGAAATATATTAAAATCGTTGAATACGTTACACACAATTCGGGTAAGAGCGAACTAAATCAATCAGTTGACCATGTGGCATTACTGAACAATAGTGAATCGCCGAAAAATAACGGTCACGGAACAATATAATAGATGAGCTAATAGGCCATTTTCTTATATCAACAATAAATTATGAAATTATATTACTTGGATAGTTTTCATCACGGAAAATGCAAATATAAAGTTATTTTCCCATGAAAACCTAAGGTTAATTTTATTTTTCAAAATTAAAATTGAGGTTTCATTATCTGTATGTCACGTGATTGAAAACGCCGACCGCCATGATGTGACGTCAATTTCACTAAAGCTCGTCGTCCGTCACTCGTTTTACAAACAACAAACTACTTACCTACCAGCGCTCATAGAAATTTAATATTTTTATTGAGTTTAATGTGTTTTGAAGCTTAAATTTAAAAGATTTAATATTTTAATACGTTAGTTTTACTTAATTAAAATGGACGTCGGTTTTGTAAAAGCCGAAAGTACTAATCTCCCGAAAATAGATGCGGTAATGATTGCAAAGTTCTTTGCGTGTAATACCGACTTTTTTCTGCCGAATGCAGAAATATCAAAACAGCTATGTAAGTATAATGTATTTAAATTACAACTTGTATTTAAAACTAAATAGTTTTATTGTGTATGAAAGTATCCTTACGTGTTTTGAGGTTATGTGTAAACAATAAGTAGGTATCGTAACTTTTCATCTTTTTTATAGGTCAGCCAGAGAAACGTATGGCGATGATGCTGTTGGGTATGTGCAGCTGAAAAGAGATCAGCAGACATGCGTTGTCAAATGCAAATGTGTCCTGAACACAAAGTGCGTTCCAAGCCATACTCTTGCACACTTACTGTTGATGAACAGGAAGAAGAAATTAAAAGTGTAGTATGCCATGACTGTCCAGCATCTGAAGGTGGTTGTAAGCATGCTGTTGCTTTTTAATGTGGTGTCATCGTCGGAGTGAAGAGCCACCTTGCACTGCTATTGAGTGCTATTGGAGGAAATCTACTTTATCTAAAGTTGGATCTTCTCTAAAAATATTACTTGCTAAGGACATATTGAAGAAAAGAAAAGGAAGTAGTACTCAAACCCCAGAAGTAGCACCACATAAAAGTGTCGCAGAAATCTTTGTGACTGAATGTAAAAAAAGAAAAATAAGCTGATGCCAGCTGCTCAAACATGAGATTAACTATGCTGAAAAAAAAATTAATATGCTTTCTTTACATTATTTGATGTGCAAATTTAATGAAAGACTGGATTGTAATTCATTTTTAAATAATATCAGTAGTGTATTTAATGATATTAACTTAAGAAATGCTGAAAAGAGACAAGGCACCAGCATCAAACAAGCTTTTGGTATGAGCTACGTTATGGAAGAGTTACAGCATCAAAATGCTACGAAGTGAGCAAATGCAAAACTGTGGATGGCTCCTTAGTAGCGGCTATTCTTGGAGCAAGGACTCCACTAACTTCAGCAATGAAAAGAGGGCAAAAATTAGAAGAAAAAGTAAGGAAAACAGTAGAAAAAAAATTGGGCCATAAGATTGAAAAATGTGGTCTTTCTATTTCAGAAACATATCCTATGATTGCAGGCTCACCTGATGGCATCTATAAAAAAAGTACTTTGGTAGAAATAAAGTGCCCAACAAGTGTAAAAACTTTAACAAATTATATTAAGGATGGTGCTGTGACCAAAAATATATGGCACAAGTGCAAATGCAAATGTTCTGTGCAAAAGCAGAAAAAGTTTTTTTTGTGTTGCGAGTAGTGATTTTGAGACTTCCAATGTCAGTATTGTAGAGGTGCAGTATGATAGAAAAGTAGTACAGGAACTTTTGGACAAAATTGTTCCTTTTTGGAAAAATAATATATATCCAATTTTGTATGAAAGTACCAAAATATAGAACTTGTAAGTATTTATGTGTATTGTTTTATTTTATATGCTTTAGCCCAAGGCTTCTACCACTAGCTACAGTACCTTGTCTTAGGATGAATCTTTATTACCTATGCCCCCGGACCTCAAACCACACCTTAGATAAAATCCTCAAACTTATCTCCTCTATACTGAGTTTTAACCAAACTTGTTCATAGGATAAAGAGAAAAGAAGTAACAGACAGACTGCCAGAGTTACTTTTGCATTTCTAACTAGCTCATGCAAGTTACCAAAATCATGAAAACCTAATATTTCTACTACATGGTTATATCAATTACATACTGTCCACTTTAATGTAATAAATAGCATATGTCAATATCTGGTTTGAACAGTTGGCTGGGATATTATGGGTATAAATAAAAGTTTAAAAAAAAATTGTATGTGTATTTATTTAATAAGACTATCTTGTATGTTAATCAGAGCACATGCAGTAGTAATACATTCATCAAGAAGGTGAACTAAATTTATGTTAACCACAGAATGTGGTTTTAAAAAAGCAAACTCCCGGATTCTTCGGATCACCCTTTCCACATGAATCCGGAGGCTTGCTATTTCTTTTGTCTGACGTACCTCAGCTTTTGACAGTTTGGAACCACTACCAACACTTGGGGCCTTAATAAAGTTATGTTCTTTTTAGACAAATATGTTTCAATGTGCTTGAATCCTCTGTCAGCTAAGACACATGTGTTTGATGGGAGAGTATCTAAAAATTTGGGAGTGTTCGAATAAATGTACATCTGTTACTCTTCCGCCATATCCTGCAGATATAAAACTTATTAATCCATCTGGAGTACAAGCAACCAAATATTTTATTGTGTTGGCCTTCTTATACTCGGACCAAGTCAGTGCTTGGTGGACTGCATTAGTGGGTTTCTGTATTTCTATCTCCAAACAATCTATTATACAACTTACTTTATTATATCTATGTCTAAATGCTATTGGTAAATTTAATTTTATTGACTCCGTTGTAAACGATCTAATAAAAGGTAACATTACTTTACTGATTGGTATTATGTTGGTTGAAAAAAAGTTTACTTGCTTGTGATAGTGACAAACCAAAATCATCAGATATTTGTGAAAATGAGCTATTTAGCCTAATTTTTGTCAAACACAACAAAATATTTGCCTCAGAAATGTTTGTCTGTGTTTGTATGATATTTAGTAAAAAATAAAGTTCCTTAGGGATACCAATATAGAGTCTAGGCTTTTTCTTTATTTTTAAGATTGTGTTTTCTAAGTTCGTTTTCTTGTCCCTCTGAATTTCTTCAGGCAAACTACTGTCAGATGTTGTGACTTTTATTGGAGAGAAGTCTTGACTCGTTGATCCAGATACTGATGGAGTAAATGATATCTCACTATCAGACTGGTCTTCGAACAAGGTAGACAATTTCCTTTTTTGCTGGTCTTGTGATACCTGATGTACTTGGTACATCTATAGTGCTCATTTTAATGAGTGGTGAAGTGGCAACTGAGGTGCTTAACTTTATTGGAGATGTAGTGCTGTGCCGCACTTTTAAATTTATTTGTGTTGCTTTGCTTCTATAATGGGCAGATAAATTCACTTGGACAGCTTTGTATTCCATAACTGGCATTATCTGTACTTGAACTTCTTTATCTGCCTTGTGTGAAATATTTTCATCTTCCTCCACTTCCACAACATCTGAAAACAATAGATAAGAATCTGTAGAGCAGCCTTTCCATTGTAATAATTTAAAGTAATGCGATGGTGAGTGATCATCATTAAACTTAAGTTGAGTTAATAAAGTGGGCTGTATGGTTATTTATTAAAGCACTCTCTTCTGTTTGACTGGGATTACCTCTTGTATGACATGATGTAAATGGTGTTTGGCTGAGATTCACAACCTCTCTATGACACGATGTAAATGGTAGGATTTCAGTTAGAAACAAAATTTCCCTTTAGGTTTAAATATATTTTATCATTTTAGCACCATCAAAGCTTGGTAAATAAAATATACTTACGTGATGTTGATGAACCAGGTTGTACACTTGTTGAAGAGCTCTCTGCTTCCTGGCCAGGACTCACAATGGGTATATTATTAAACTTAGATGGTATAATGCCAGGTTTCATTCTGATTTTCTTTACTGAGCCCATTATTTTATATTGCATATAATTTTCCATGTCTTGCTCTAGCTAAAACAAATGTTAATAATTATTGTAGGTTATTTAGCTAAGCAGAGCAATGATACCGAGCTATGTAGTAAAAAAAATAACCTCAAAGTCTCGTTTACATAGTAAAAAGAGAGTAATATCGTAATTTAAATAAAAATCAATAAAAAAGCTTATGTACTTACGTCAAAGTGATCCTCACAAAGATATAAATGAGATTTCTTAGAATATTTTACAGGATCTCGTCCATGAGTTCCAACCAAACATTTCTCATAGAAACGTCGGTCGGCACATTAATAAATAACTTTTCTGGAGTCTTCAACGTAGAATTTTACAATTCAACGCTACACACCAACGATATGGGCTATAAAACTCATTTTTACTTGAAATTAAATTATATTAAATCACTACAAGAGTACAAGACAAACTGGCATTTTGACATTTCTTCATTTTAGTTTATATGACGTCAGTCGCCGCCACCATCATGGCGGTCGGTGTTTTAACGCGTATATTTTAAGTCAAATTTTGATATATTTTTTTTTTAACATTTAGCAGGTATATTTTGCAGAAATAAAAATAATCCTTGATTATCTGATATATATGAGCATTTTAAAAAATATTTGAAAAAATAGGAGAATAGCCTATTCGCATAGTTCACTTAAACTTAAGGAGCTGTTCTGTATACTCGTCGTTTGGTAACTAATGTCGCATCACTACGTATTATTTTTTTATTTATTCTTGGCCATGGATACCACACATCACTAGGTGGTATCTCCACCACAGACTAAGTAGAGATAATAAATACTAGTCCTTCAGCCACAGATAAATATTTTAGTATCAGTGTTGCCATTAATATTTTTGAATCTTCCTTTTACTTGTGCTTAGTTTGTCTCTGCATCGAGAGTTTTAAAGATTTTTATTAAAAATCGAATGTAATCAGTAACGATTTTTTATTCCATTATCAATTTAATTGACTTTAATTGACCATTATCTATTTTTATTCCCAATATTTTAACACTCAAAAAGAAGAAAAAATATTTTAGAATGAAATTTTTTCTTCGAGTGTTTAGGGTTTACAGAAGGTAAATAAACCAAACACATCAGGGTAGCGATTCACAATCCATTCGGTTGCACCCGAATGGACTCAGTCGGTAGCGTTCCCGCACCCGAATGGATCGGAATTTGCGATTCTCGACGCCAATCGGGTTGGCGTAGGAATGTCTTTTTGGCCAAACCCAAAGACAAGCTATTCTATCTAGTTTTCAAATATGGTAGAAAAGTTAACTCTTGGTAGAAATATACAAATCGTCAAATAACTGTATTTCGGTTTATTTTGTGGTGCTCAATGGCTACCTTATATTTAAAACTGCATAATAAACAAGGAAATCAAACAATAACCTTAGGAAATTTGCATTTGAAACACAATAAGTCATTCGTACATACTTTTTACTTGTCAATCTGTTGATGTTGTCAAAGTCAACGGAATCATTCTTTGTTTTGTTTTGAAAAATCATAAACCTTAACAACAAAAAAGTTTATAGTTTTAACTCTTAAAACAGAAAACACTCAATAACCGTAGCAGGCAGATCAATATTACTGTTCCTACGAATGTGATCAATTACCTATTCATTGTCTAAAAGGACTGTGATGTCCAAAACGGCCGTGATGTCGCTTGAAATGCGAATGTCAAGCAACTTGGATGCAAATCATAAGGAAGACTCATAAAATTGTCAAGAGAAGAAGAAGAGAACTTATAATATAATACTCCGTACAAGAAGCCAGCAAATGTGATTATACATATGTGTAAAACGACTTGGTAATGTCGCGCTAACCTCAACTCGCATTTTCAAGCAAATTGGATGCAAAGAATATAGGAAAACTCATAAAATTGTCTAGAAGAGAAGTTATAATAATACAATACTCCATTCAAGAAGCCAGAGAGTTTTCGTTTTCATTGAACTCACATTGAAGATGAAGGCAATTTTCAGTAAAAAATATTCACTTACCTACTGATTTGTGCATAACATCAATTGTGATTTAAGTTAAATTAGTTTTCTCTCTATTTAGGTAGATATTTTAATAAATTCAATAAATGTTAATTTGGTGAAGAAACATGGTAACTTTTTATAAACAGTATATATGCATATTACATAAATAATTAATTTGTCTTGAATCTTAGTATCTCTTATTAATTAAAAAATCCTTGTATTGCACTAAAGAGTTGGGATCATCATAATTTGAATAAGTTTAGAAATTACAATATCCAAGTTAGGTATTATGCAGTTTAGTATTGAAAAGTTAACTGAATTAGCTATTTTGTATTATGTCTACAATTATAACAAATACTTTAATTATAATAAATTAGGAAAATAAATGGTTTTGGTATGTACAAAAATCTAAATGTTTTATTGACTCCGGATTATACTTTAGTACGGAGAGCATTTTATGATTAATTCATTTTTTCAATTTTCTGTTTGGTCTCTTATTAATAGTTGTTCTCAATGGTAAAAACAGCAATAGGTACACCATCTCTGTTTTTAAACTATTTTTTTTTTAATTTATTGCTAAATTATGTTGAATATAAACTATCAAAAAATTCTTCAGATTAATTATTAAAATATTTACTGTAATAAATGATGTTTCATTTGAACTTTTAGTTAAAATAATCACCTTGTACATTAGTACCGAATAAATTAGATTTACCTTTTATGAAATACCTGGAAACTTTAATGAGGCTACGGCCCAAAGAGTTTACTTATACTTTACCTAAGCGACGGCTTCATGAATGTAGATGTAAGAGGTATTAGCTAACAGGAACATTACATATTCAGTAGGATTAAATAATACATAGTTTGTGATACATGTTACTTTTATTTACAAAACATATCTAGCTCTATCTAAGTCTATAATGGTAATGGAGGACATAGGTAAGTAAATGTTTGTTGAATCAAACATGCGGTACAATGGCAAGATTCTACTTACATAATATGTGTACAAGTTCTGCATTGTCATAATTGCCAATGTCATAAAGATGTTGAAGCCATGGTTCGGATTGGCACATTATCATTCAGAAGATCGTCTCATTGGTACCTTCTGGTAGCAGTCCTTTGCTTCATCAAGTATAATGAGATGATCTTAGCATTCCATGGATTCACCGTGCAGGTGCTGAGTTCATCATGTGGCAGAGAGAGAAATCCCGAGTAGATCCCGAGACTTGTGACACAGGTGTAGGTTTAAGGGGCTCCTTTCTGACGCGCATCAACACTCACCTTCACTAGTTTCTCTCCCTGCCCAGCCAAATCTGATATGAGCCTACTATTGCAGCTTCAGATACTCGTTCTAGTATAGAACTTACTGCACTTCTGGAGAAGCCAAGGTCTTTCAGCAGGTCATAGAGAGTTTTTGCTGGTATACCTCTCGCTCCCACTACAGCGTATAAATTAACTACATAGCCGTGTTTTGTTAATTCTAAAGCTAAAGTTGAACAGGATACGAAAATGCTATCTGTTATACAAGGACGGATCCAGAGAGGGTGGGTCAAGGGGTCATTACCACTCTTAGGCTGGTTCCAGAACTTAGGTAGACCACTAATTAAAACACGCACGCACTTATCGTTCTTACTTGGCCCGACTATGTGACCACCACCTGGGTTCACAGCTGGATCCGCTCTTGCTGTTAGGTATATCGTATTTGACATGATGTCTCGTATCTCCAAAGTTTCTTGGTAGTTTCTTGCCTTTTTGCTCAATCATCACATGTTTCATAATTTCATCTCAAAAAATAAACAATAACAAATCAAGTATGGCAATAATCCATTTCTAGCAATTTTTTAGAGCACAAGCTTAACTTCAAAACCCAAAATTTCAAAAACTATACACATATTATACACTTAAGTAAACAAAAACTCGTTTAGTGTCCATAATCTTACAAACATATTGAGAAAAACAGAGAAAAATTCAGTAAATACAATAATCTGAAAATCGGATTTAGCTATCCACGATAAAAAAGCTGTCCGAATCTCAACCGAATAGAAACAGCTGGTAGTCGGTTGGAAACGTCAAAACTAATCGGAATCTCCGTTGTGAATCGCAAATTGCTTGTCCCAGTCGTTAGCGGCCAGTTTCCGTGGCTCAGCCCGAACCGAATGGATTGTGAATCGCTACGCAGCTGAGCTGAGAAGAAAATTATAATTTATCTAAAATAAGTGATGTGTTTGGGAAACCTCCAACATTTTTAGTTATCGCAAATAATTTAGATTTACACTTTTTCCCTGAACTTTGGGAGGGGCTACCGCCATCTAGTGCGTACTTTGTAACTATTTTTGTAGTGATTACTTCCTCTGTGTATTTTTGTCTCGTCGGAAAACGGCTCATAATGACACCGTCGGTAACATAACGAAACTTGTCGTTATGAGACCATAGCGAGTTACAGAATCGCCTACAGCTGCCAGCTTTCGGAATAGTACTTTGTCCATCATGTCTTCAAATTAAACTCTCAATGTCAATTTTCTCATTGAAACAATTGTCATTTGTCACATTGTCAGTACCTCATGTAGGAGGAGAATCCTTCAATTTTATTTTTATGTTTTGAATCAGTATGTACATAGTTTTGGTTTGAGAATACTCCGAATCATTCATAAAGTAATCCAAGGTTATCACAGAAAAAATGTGAGGTATAAATAATGCAGGATCAACTTTTAAAAGTTCAGAAAATGGAAGCATCACTCCAGTCATCATGCGACCAAACTTTGCAGTGCTCCGTGGAAGATCTTCCAGATGAAGTTCTTGAATTTATTCTGGGCTTCTTGCCTCCGTACAAAGATTTACAAAGTTGTATGGTTGTATGCAAGCGGTGGTACGTTTGCTCTAAAAGTAAGTGTTAAAATATGTGACGCATATATCTTCAATTAGTTCTGTGCTTCTGACTGGAAGTACATAGGTCAACATTTTATTTGGTTTATATAGGAACACACTTTTCGGTTCATTTGTTTAGTCGAAGACGTTTTGTAAAGTAGTATGCCCGATTTCTTTTATGCTTGACCCTGACCTACAAATACTAAAGAAAATAAATTGGTTTTCTTTGTACCCATACATTGTTGTCAGTACTTTATGTACTAACTCTACTATTTTGCTATGTTACAGATGTGTTTCGGCAAACTTCCACTAAATTGCTGAAAGCCATTGGAGAATTCAATATTCTGTGGAAAAATGTCACTGCCAGTGATTTGGGCTACACTATCACTAGAAGGTTTTCTCATGCAGCATGTGTATTTGAAAACAATATGTATGTATTTGGGGGATGTACTACAAATGCTACTTCATTCAATGATCTGTGGCGGTTTGATCTATCCAAAAGGCAGTGGGTGAGACCCCTCGCTACAGGCACTTATCCAGTGCCCAAAGCATACACTACAATGGTTCAGTACAAAGATTCATTAATAGTTTTTGGTGGATGGACATATCCCTCACTCTCTCACTACTATACTCAACTCACAATGTTTAATGAAATACACTTCTATGATGTACAAGCCAATAAGTGGATTTTAATGAATGCAATTAACAACCCGCCACCTATGGCAGGACATTCAGCTTGTATGAAAAATGATGAAATGATTGTCTTTGGAGGCTTGACACAATCCCCTATTTATAACCATGAAATCCAATGCTCTAATGATGTTTGGGTACTCGATGTATCCTCTCTGACCTGGAGAAATCAACCAACAACGAAACCCAGACCGTCTCCCCGGTATTCTCAGTCTCTTATTCAACTAGATACTGACAGGATTCTGATCCTAGGAGGAGTACAATCTCTACATAATAGATTTGTATACAATGACTGCTGGCTGTTGAATATGACAGGCCCAGTGTGGACATGGAAAGAACTTGCAGTAAAAAATAAAGAGTGGGCTTCATCTAACATTTGGTGTAATCCTGCATGCCGAGTTGGTGACAAAGTAGTCAGCTTGAGTAAAAGTAGGAATGGATTGAATGGAGCTCGACCTCTAGTAACATCAGCTGTGCGGCTTTCTACATTGAACAGACCAGAGAATCAGCCTATTTCAGTTAGAGTGGAACAGAGTTTGCAGAAACCCTTAGGAACAGATCTTAATATAAATGGGAAGCGAGGTGAGCTGCCAAGGAGACCTTCAAACCCATCAAGGCCTGAACAAGCTAACCCGGTTGCGGGTCCAAGCAATGAAGTAAGAGTAAAAAACAACAATGGGGCAACTAGCCCTGGCAATGCTTCAACATCTGGTAGCGATGTCAACAGAATGAATGCAAGAGACTTAGGTGACATTAGGTGTACAAAAAAGGTAAATAAAAATTAATATCAGAACTATTTGTTAACTAATTGTGCCCAACTGGTCCCACAGTGTTCCTATAAGAATATTTAAATCTTATGAGATAAAAAATGCCACTTAGGCATTTTTAAGGAATATTTAAATCTTATGAGATAAAAAATGCCTAAGTGTAAGATATAAATTGTCCTCATACTAAATGTCATCTAGTACCATAGCCTACTATTGCACCTACTAGTATGATAGTAAAAACACAGACACCGACTTTTACACCATTATTCCAATTAGACAGGTCTCATGCCTTATTTGGTAGTAAGTCTGTCTGCAAAGCCAAGGGTTCGATTCCCACGCAGTGCAAATATTTGTGTGATGAATACAAGTATTTGTTCTGTGTATGGGTGTTTCTATGTATAATAAGTATGTATTTAAACCTATCTAAGTATTATATTAGCTATCTGGCTTCCATAGTACAAGCTTTGCTTAGTTTGGGGGTCAGATGGTGTAGGGTGTGAAGTCTCCACCCATATTTAAAAATAATAATTAAAAAGACATTTTGCTTAATGTTTTTACAGGATAGAAATATGAGGCTATATCGTCAACTACAAGAAGCTAATCGATACAGAATGGCAGCATTTGCCTGTGATACAAACCAGGATTCCGTACTGAATGAAAATGATCTCATCAACCAACGAAACGTTGCTCATCTGGAAAACAGATGGGACGCAAGAGATCCATCTCCACCTGAAGAACCCTTAGTGATGCAGCCAGACGTAAAGAAAAATAAAAGCACCCTTACATTACATGTTCTTGATATATCTACTGTTGTAAATGGAAATTCATTTAATTATGTATCATGGCTTTGTCCTCGACTTGGCGAAACTAGTGGAGCCCCAGAAGAACTAATCATGTATTCACTAGTTAAAGGAAATGGTGAATTGATCATGTTTGGTGGTGTTACTAATGGTCTGAGCTGTTCTAATAATTATAATGATATTAATAACATGTACTCTAATTCCTTGTATACAATCACATCTCCAAGAGATATCATTTAATTTGTAATATGATTCAAAGTAACAACAAGCTTCTCTATCATGATCTCTTAAAGCATTTTTAAAACATACTTTTCTCTAATTTTAATGAGTTTTCATTTGAATTTGACATTTTAAATATTGGCTATAAGAGTTCATGTTAGACCTCATTAAAAAGTACTAAAATAATTTAATGCCTTTGTGTAACTATAATCTAATCCACAGCATCTAACCTATTTTTATAGCAATGCCAATATTTTACAGCTACATTAATCTGCAAGTTCCAATTACTTTTATGTATAGTAAACTGTTTAGTCTTGGACTATTAGCTATTTTTATGTTGTACAACAAAGTTCTGTTTTGAAATCTTATTATACTATTATAAATGTAAAACTTTTGATGTATGCTGCTCAATTATACTTACTAATAACCTGATTATAAATAGGTAAATTATAGCAGTTAAGCTACATTTTATTGTTCAAATTCCTGAATTCTTAACCATTTTCTGAAGTCTACAGTGATGGAAGTAATATGAATAAAAATGATACAAGGTTGCAATCATCTCAACCAAACAATGTATTTTGTTTATTGACTATCCAAAAGCAATTGATTATTCAAAGGTAATAAGTAAATTAATAATCAAGTTGATTTAGGCTCATATCAAAATATGATTTAATGTTTTTACCAACTCTTCTAGGCTTAGTATAGTTCACAAAAAAAAAACACGCATTTTAACATGAGTTAGAGATTTTTTCACATATTCTGAACATTTTCTTCAGGACAGAATATAATAAAGTTTTTAAAATTTCACCATGACAGAAAACTTTAGATTTTTTCACATATTCTGTGCATTTTCCTACAGGACAGAATATACATAATAAAGTTTTTAAAATTTCTTCATGACAGAAAACTTAACATTATGATTTTAAAAGGGGTATATGTATTGTGGAGCCTACCTATGTTGAGGTTAGATAAAGTGCATCATAAAATATACATCTGTCGATTTGTCCGTTTGTTTTGAAGGATGATTGAATATTTACCTAAAGATGTGCTTATTGCTGGAAATACCACATCCCCCAAATGCTGCATTAATCATGAATATGTAAAACAACTTCATAAATTACACTAAATAGATTTTATGCCAGAAATAAATGTGTTCTGTGATTTCTGTTGTAAATATAACAAAAAAAAAAAAACATTGTATTATTTAACTAAGTTTATTAAAAGTTTGTTAATTATATTGGATAGTTTCAATATTGTTACATGAGTTATTACTCTTCATCTTCCTTGACCAATCCTCCAAATACAGCAGCTGGAACTTTCTTTTCTGTACAGGTTCTTCTTCCTCATCATCATCATCATCACTTTTTTCTGAATCTTCATCAATGTCGATTTCATCAGGATTAACAACTTTCTCTCCACTGTCTTTCAGACCTTGAGTTTCTCCTCTGACGAACATGATATTGCCCTTATTTGCCACTGCCATCTCAGCCGCCTTAGCCTCGAGCATTCTCATTCCATCCTTCATGCCTGGAGCAAGATCAGACACTGTTCCTGCAGCTCCTGCAGCAGAGCTTAACATCTGAGCAGACATCATGTTCACTTGCGTGTTGTAAGTTGCCTGAACACTCCTCTTTATTCTAAGCATTTCTCTCATAGTGTCTTCATTACCATGTCTAACTTCAAACTCTTTCCAAGTGTTCCAGAATTCTGCAGTGATTCTTGGATCGCACATCTGACTACAATGACCATAAATGGCTCGTGCTCTATCAATTTCGCCAAGACGTGTCTCCATTTCTGCGAAACGGATACACATTTCTCGGGCTTTCTCCTCTGGTAGAGTTTCAACAGCTTTTTCGTAAATTGTGCGAGTTTTGGGAACACCATATATTTCTGCAGCCTTTTTGATGTAGACATTAAACATTTCAAACATCTGTTCAGGGAGAACAGCTGTTGTGGCTCGTTCGTACACTGACATCGCATGTCTAGCTAAACCATGCTCTTCCTCCAGTTTTGCGTACAGTAAAAATATTGATTTGGCAAATTCAGGTGGACAGTGCTCAAGACATTGTTCAAATAAATCTCTAGCTCTCTCCAACTTTGAGCCTCCATATCTTTTCAAGAACTTGGTTAAGTAAGTGTTCCAGATGTCATAGACATTTGGCCACCTGAATAGAGCAATCCCTTTTTCATAAGCTCTAAAAGCCTCCTCAAAGTAATTATGCTCTTCTAAGAACAAACCATAATTTATGATAATCTGTGGGGTTGCAATTTTTAATTCAATAATATGATCATAAACTGCTTTACACGACTGGAAAGTTCCAAAACTTTCTTCAAGATCAGCATACATGGACCAGACCTTCAATGATTTATATAGGCGCATCTGTACCGTTTCAGAATCATCATGGTATGCCACTTTTCTTTTGGGTAAAACAGTAGCTCTTTGCATCAATTTCAGGGCTTCTTCATAATTTTCATGTCTGATTTCCATCTCAGCCCACTCACACCAGACTGAAGCCAGGTCATCAACCTTTGCATAACTAACTTGTGTTGCTTTCTCAAAAATTAGTCTTGCATCTTCTATTTGCTCATTTTTCTCATAGAACTTGGCAAATCCAACCCAGAGTGTATAAAGCTTACCTACAGCTAATTTAGGATCCACTGTTTGAACGGCTTCAGTGTAGGTGTCAATAATTTCATGTGGTTTATCTTCATATAATTTAACTCTTTTGTGCCATTCTGCTACATTATGAGGATTTTGTCTTAAGAGCACAGAGTTGAGGAGCAACAGTCTTCTTTCCATGAGGTATTCAAACCTCGCTAGTCTCAGTTCTAGATCAACATCATCATCTTGAGTTGGAGTTGGTCTCTTGGCTACTTCTTCCATCTTCTTGCTCAAGCTTAGCTCTTCAAATTGAGCATATGCATCAAATACTTGGGTGAAATCTCTTACTGTAGTCACTGTTTGAATTGCTTCTTCATAGATATCTCTAGCTCTTTCAAAAAGCCCACTCCTTACATAGTAATCTGCAAGAGAGTTCCAAAGATGACCTAACTGATCAGTGTAACGTCTGAGGCCTCCTCTAATGATTGCATCTACATTCAGTGTATGAATTTGATCTGGATTTTTTGATATTAGCTCACACAGCTCATTCCATAGCTGATGGTTAGATTTGCCATGTTTAGACTGGAAGTTTTCATTATTGACTATCTGAGCCAGTTTCACAGCGGCCTCATCTAACTTATCAATAGAAATCAAGTAGTCAATGTACTCTTCTGCATCTTCTGGACATAATTTGAGATATCTTCGAAACACTCTCAGGGCAGTTTCAGGTACATCATGTTTCTTTAAGAAAGTTAGATAAAGTGGCCATATTCTGTGATGTTGTGTTATTGGTAATGCTCTTAGAGCACTATCAAATGCTTTCCGAGTAGCTGTTATTCTGGATTGGTCAGTCAGGAAGGTGCAATAATCCATCCAGATACGAGGCATTTTATGCATGAATACTAGTGATCTTTCAAAACAATTATTAACATCTTCATAGGAAGGGTCAGTAATACAACGCCCTCGAATTTGTGATCTTCTTAGTTTCAGATAATTATACCATAGTTTGAATGAACCTGGTAACTCTTTCAATGCACGTTCATATATCATATTAATTTCATTTTTGGGTGCCGCTTTTTTGTGTTCGATGTATCGTAACCAATGCTTCACAGAAAACGGATTTCTTAGTATTTCTTCTTCGTAAGGCAGGTCTTCTTCACTCTGAAAAAATAGTGTTTATTAGGACTAAAGCGATGCTCTACATTATCATCACTAAAATAATATTCTATAAACGTGTACTAAAATAATATTCTAATTAGTGTGTCATTTTACGAAAGGTTTGGGGGGCAGACGAGAAAATCGGTTTAAAAGATAGTAAGAGGCTAGGTTACTTACGAAGAAAATGTCGATTTCTTTTCCATCTAAAAGAGGCATTTTGAAGGATTTTGTGTTGTAGAGACTTTTTTTGTTAAAACGGCACACTTAAAAACCTAATTAAAGGCTAATAGTTAAATTAGAAACGAAGTAAACATCCATCAACATTCAACACCACAAACCACAAAGCACAGATTCACAGATCCCGTCAGATGTTCCCGACACCCGTTACGGGTGGCGGATCATCCGCACAGATCACAGACTATAGAGTATAGACTATGGTAGAGAGATTGGCCACAGACTAAGAGATTGGCACAGATCACAGACCAGTAATGAGGTATTGGTATTTCATCTGAGCCAGTAATCAACCACTCAACCCAACGATATTTAATTATTTCCTCGTCACAAACTCAACCACTAGAATAATCACTACCTACGTAGAGCACAGAACATATTACTAACAGATCACAAAGCCATAAAAACCATACCAAGTACAATGAATATTTTAACAGAATATATTTATCTACACTACCAAACTCTACGTTTGATCTTTGATCGTTAGTATCAACCACGTATCAACTGATTCATAGACAGATACAACTTTTTTTTTAAACATGAAAGGTGGAATTGGGTGGAATGTGAGATTTATTTATTTTATCTGTGGATTAAAAATAATCGCACATAAGCACGCTTTTGATTGGTCGAACCGAAATAATATTTTTAGCTGCTGTCCAATCAGATTTTTCGCTACCATAGCCAACACCGAATTGATGAAGATGAAACAAATCAAGAAAAAATAACAATGGCAGCGATCTTATCGCCGGTGTAAAAACTTATTACCATAGAATTTAAACGCGACACCAATGTGTTTCATTTATAATGTCAAAACAAGGAAAAAGAAAAATCACTGTTGAGTTACCTAAATCAAAAGACCTTGCAAATAGACCAAGTGTGTTCGAGCGACTCGGTACCAAGAAATCTAGTGCCAAAAAAACAACTGAACATTGCAGGCAGTGGGCTCAACACGGTACGTGTGCTTACGGCAAAAGTTGCAAATTTGCAACGACTCATACGTTGATTAGTCCATCAAAACAACGCGCTGCAATCAAAGACAGTGAACAGAAACGTACTGGCAAAGATGATTCGAAAAACAGGATTCACTCAGTGTTGGTTGTGAGGCCAGGGCGCAGTCCCGATGGTGAAATTGACAATTGGGATCAAAATGACCTAGAATACGCGGACACAGACGTGCTTGAGAAACGGAGGCTGCAGCTGCAGCGGGAATTGGAGTTACAGCTTAAGATGGACTCTAGCAAAGATATACGCAAGGACAAGAAAAAACCTGTGTCAAGCACTTCCTCATCGCGAAGTTCCAGTTCGTCCAGCGTGTCTTCCTCGTCCTCGGATGGTAGCTCCTCTTCTTCATCATCAGATAGGTAAGAATACTCACCTTGAATTAGAGTTGGTTAAGTTGTTCTTACAGTTGCAGATGACAACTTTATCAAATTTCTATATTTACACTTTTTCTCATTGAATAAAATTAATAAATGAAAACCTGAAAATTAATTTATCTAAATAGGAATGATAGGTGCATTTTAGCATACATTCCCTGATGTAAACTGTTAGAAAGTTGCCACATATGCATACATTTAGACATCTACTATGTACCAGTATATCAACACAATATATTATAGGAATTTGTAACAATAAATATTAAATAACATAAAGTCTCTAGTAATATAAATAGAAATTTGGGTCACATAAATATTAAGAATTTTAGGTCTCAGAAACATATTTTAAGGCCCTGTCCTTGCAAACATTTTAAATCTGCTAAACATGTAAATACTTATTGAAATAAACTTGTGAACCAATCAACCACACTGCTCCCGGGTGCCTTAGTGTGACTACTTGTTTCAAGTAACTCATTGGATTTCATTCATATTCATACTACTTAAAGTAGTTTGCAAATGTCTGAAAATAAGGTCGACAACAGTCAAATCGTACAGTAAGGTGCTCAGATTACCTTAGGTATGTAGTCCCCGTGGGATATTTATTTACATTTAGTCCCAGAGGAAGTAAAACATGTACAACAGATGCCTGATAATTGATATAGTACAAAAAAACACTCAGACAGAACAAAACATATACATCACACAAGAGTTTGTTCTGAGTGCAAATCAAACCCACACCACAGTGAGCATATTAGCTACTGACTGAGCCACAAGGTTGTCATTATGCTATTGTAATGGTTAGTGCTCACATAATTATTTCCAGTGAGAAATAATTAACCCTTAAAAATTATAACATGACTTAGATCATGTTACTTTTTCTAGTCCTCAGTCATTGAATTCAGCTCTTGGATTTTTGGAGCTTACTTAGCACTATGTTTTTGTGAAATCTTGTTCTACATTTGTTGTTTTCCATTGTTAGGGACACTAGAAAGAAGGCAAAAAAAGGTAAACTGAAGCGTAATTCTAGTTCCTCATCCGATGGTGATGTGCCTTCAAAAAAGAAATTTGTTAAAAGTGAGGCACTCAAAAAAGATAAAATTGATTCAAAGAAACCTGTTTCAAAAAAGGACGACAGGTCATTAAAAAAACCAGAAACAGTCAAAAAGAAAACTGGCAAACCTGCTTTAGGGAAGAAGTCATTGTCACCAGCTAAAAAGGCTGGTGGGACTCCTCCTATTACTTCAAAAACATTAGTGAAATCTACGTCTAAACATGGAAAGTCGCCGACAAGACGAGAACGGAACCGAAGCGCATCACCGCACTCTGCCAGGGATAGAGACAAAGACCGCAAAGACAAAGAGAGAGACAAAGAAAAGGACAAAGACCGTGATAAAGATAGAGATAAGACCAGAGCTCGCAGTCGTTCTCCGAGGAAGGCACGATCGCGGTCACCGCGCCATAAGGACACAAAGAAAAAAGAAAGCTCAGAGAGAAGTAGACCAGTCTCACCGAAAAAACAACCACGAAGAGACGGAAGCACACAGAAGAAGCGTTCAGTGAGCCGAGATCGCGACCGAGGCCGCGACCATAAGGATAGATCATTGGAAAGACGGAAAGAAAAGCACGATGACAAAGATAGACATGATAGGAAAGACAGAGGACGAGACAGGAAAGACAAAAGAGATGATAAGCGTCGAGGCCGCGACAGAGGTCTTGGTGGAAGAGGCACCGACAAGGGGTTGGAAAAGCCGAACAAACCCATGGAACGGCTTCTGCCGAGACCGGAAGAGCGGCTAGCGGCCCTTGCTGCAATATCTAACAGGGCACTCGAGACTGACAAAAACTCTACAACATCGAAGGATAGACAAGATACTCATTCCGAGCGCGGTGGTCGGAAGCAAGATAGACACGAAAGAGATCGATCGACGAAGAGAGATCGAATGGACAGCTTGGACAGGGATCCAGCTGATTACGAACTTGGTATGGATCGGCCGTACGACAGTGAACGTGGATTGGATCATTACGATCGTGGCGATGATCGTTACGAAGCTGGTCGGGACGACGATCGATCCCCGGGGTACGGAATGCCGGCTCGGGATAGGCACTATGACCCCGGTTATGATATGGGTGGCCCACCACGTGGTTATCCTGAGGATGACGACAGAATGTATGGCGATAGACTAGGAGATCATAGAGACATGGGTGAGCTTGCAATATCTTAAAGAAACTTTTACAGTTTTAAATTGCATAACAAATATTTAAATTGTGTGATATCCTTCTTTAGCCTACGACGACAGACACCCGCGTCGCGATCGTTCCTGGGAAGGGCGCTCTGCCTCGATAGATCGAGAACGGTACATGGGACATCCACACAAAGACTGGGAGAATGATGATTACCGTGGAGGAGGTGAATGGGGAAGAGAAAGACATTGGCCTATACATGACCCACAGGTATTTTCAACTCCAAAGCAATACAAGAACCACTAAAATAATCTTAATGATCCCTAACCTTTTTCCTCTCCATTCCTAGATGTACTACCAGAATTTATACATGAATGAACTAATTGATTATCGCAAAAGAGACTACAAAACTCCTTGCTTCATCCTGTCCCATATATTCCATGGCTGTCCTTATCCTCATTTTGGTATGTCTTTTTTATTTAATAATTGAAATTTGTACAGTTTTCATGAATACTGTATTGTCATGGTCGGTTTCAGATGAACGAGTGGGGTGAGAAAGAGGCAGAAATGGATGGGTGGCATCACAGAGGACATCCTGGCCCACATCGTGGTCGTATGCATGGTCAGTATACTTCTACTAGAATTATTTTACCAATTCCTACTAACAGTATAAAGATTACAGATTGCATGCTTAGATGTTTGATGCACAATCATGTCAGAGGAACTAAATTGGATTGGGCTAAAAGTCGGAACTCAGTTACATAATATACAGCGTGGCGCTTTGGTGTCGACATTAAATGAACACACAGGTAGGGTTACTGACCAGTAATCATACAAACGATGTGAGAAAAATAAATTCGCTTATTTAAAAAAATATATTTTCTAACAAACTAAATCATTGTATCAAGTACTCGAATCAAAATCATCCTGTGCACTAGATTCATTCACCAACGTCTGTTGTGTGCGTGATTTACTTTCGTACGTACATCGTTACGAAAACGTAAATCTGGCAACGTCGCAAAACCCCCGCGCTGCGCGCCGCTTGCAGATAGGTAGGTATCTCCAAGCTGCGCGCTCGGCGTTGCAGCGTACCTCAGTAGGTGCCGCCGCTAGGTACTAGGTAGGTACAAATGCGCGATAATTCTGAACGGTCAGGCAGGTACGTCACGACAAAAACTTCAATACCTGTTCATCACTAATAAATCGAATACCTACCATATGATAAAGATAAGAGATAAACAAAAATTATTGGCAGTCATAGGAACTTACTGATAGAAGTGAAAACTTATAACTCAGTATTTGATAGCTAACTTTGGAAACTGCGCGGGTGAAACCGGAGGGCGTGGCCATTACCTTCTAGAAAATACATCAGCCAGTGGGAAATGCTAACGCATTTCTAGATAGCCAATGGCCGAAAATTTTTTATAATTTCCGAACGTGACGCTAGAATTCAATTCACAGCCCATGAAAAATCTGTGTATGACACGCCGCGATTTCACTTCTAAAAGTAAATAGGTAAATGGATAGGTACAGCCTAGGTGTCTATTGTAAATTTGGTGAAACATTACAAAATGATTGCTTTGAAGTAAGTAATACGAGTAAGATACGTGTTGTCAGAATCAAGGACAATTCGCATAAACAGCCCATCAAATGTTCCCACAGCTGGGACTCGGGGCCTTCTCTCGCAAGAAGAGAGTTAAAGCCATAATCCACCACCTTGGCAAAGTGCCAGTTGGTGGATGGCACTTTTTGATTATTGGCACGCGACCTCGAAATATTCTAGGTAGGTCGGCATGTCGGTTTTCTCACGATGTTTTCCTTCATCGTTTTTAAGCTAGTAGCATTACGCACATGACTTTGAAAAGACTGGTGTGCGTGGGATTTGAACGCGTTGCGCCGGATCGGCAATCACCATCCTCCCGGCTAGACCAGCCGTTACTTCAAGGCCACTTAGTAGGTACTGGTACCAACAAAAAATATTACCTAGTGTGAAAGCTGCTGAACTAGTAGAGGTACCTACAACATTCTTTAAAAGTAAAACTAAAACATCTTCCCACGAATCGATTTTTATTTCGTAGAAAATTTAACCAATAAACCCTTGATCAATGAACTCTTTCAGATAAATTCATCATTGTCAAAATCAAAATCAGATATTGTTTTAAATCAAATTATCTATCGCATAATATCTAAATTACCTAAGTATGGCGTAATGCGCAATAAACATTAGTACGTAGGTACTTCAATGACCTATTAATTAATAATAGACGAGTTCCTCGAGCTAAACTTTGGCAAGACGAAAACGAGGTAATTGCCTTAGTCATGCTCAGTCATGCTCTCGCCAGTGTCGAGAGTAGTCCGTATTTAGGCATTTTTGGTTACTATTGTGATGTGAACAGAAGGAAAAACGCCATCCTGTGTTTTTAGATATTGTAAAATTATACTGCAACTGTTAAAGAGAAAAATGTTTCATTTCATGCGTAAGTAACACTATAATTCTTTTTCAAATTATTTGTTATTTAATTTGGTTGTTTATTCCTACGAATGGATAGAGCGAGATGGATATAGTCAGATTAGAACGAGAGTGTAAGAGAGATCCGATTAGTGTCATGGCAGCATATTGTGGTGGTAGCTGGGCATTAACTCGCTAACCTCTCAGCTTCCAGAACCTAAGTCAACAGGTTTTATAAGTTCGCTAACGCAACGATATCAACATGCAATTTTTACACATATTAACGGAATAACGTTAACTTGCGTTAATTCTTCCGAAATATAACGCTTTAACGTTTAACGAAGCTAACTTTTTTTGTAGCGGATTAACGAAGTTAACTATTTGATTAACGGTGCCCAGCTATGTCTGTAGGTACCCGCTAAACCTATATATTTTCCTTTCCAACAACCCATATTCTGGATATGTTGTCTCCGCGTGATACGAGGGGTGATCCAAAAGTAATGATAATCAGTTATTTCTAGTGCACACAAAAATACAAAAAAATTACAGTCACTTGCTCAATTACCCACTAGTTCAGGAAAAAAAAATCATATAAATAGGCCACGATTCCCGGGAGCTACATTCATTTGAATACGGACTGTCAAGGAGTGAACATCAAAATGGAAAAACACGAAATCAGAGCTGTCATTAAATACCTCTGCTTGAAAAAAATGTCTACCAAAGACATACACAGCGACTTGGTGGAAACATTAGGGGACTGTTCTCCTCCATATTCCACAGTTGCACGCTGGGCTAAGGAGTTTAAGCTGGGAAGAACATCGACGGAAGACGAACACCGCGAAGGGCGCCCATCGACGTCCCTCACTGGAGAAAATGTGAAAAAGTTGAAGAAGTTGTATTGGAAGATCGAAGAGTGACTATCAGGCATGTAGCTGAGGTAACAGGGATCTCATATGGCAGCATTCAAAGAATCCTTGTGAACGAATTGCATATGAGAAAGGTCTCCGCGCGTTGGGTACCGAAAATGTTAAACGACGAGCAAAAGAAGAAACGAGTCGACATGTCAAGAGCAAATCTCGAAAAGTTCCAGGCAGACAAGGATAATTTTTGTCACGTTTTGTGACCATGGACGAAACCTGGATCCACCATTTTGATCCTGAAACAAAACAACAATCGATGACATGGAAACGATCCGATGAACCGACGCCGAAGAAATTCAAAGTGTCAAGCTCAGCAGGGAAGGTTATGGCGTCTGTTTTTTGGGACGCTGAAGGAATAATCATGGTGGACTACTTGGAAAAGGGGGCCACTATTACAGGCTCCTACTATGCAGAACAAATAAAAAGATTGCGGGAGGCTATTAAGGAGAAAAGGCGAGGCAAACTGCGGGCTGGAGTGCTGTTCCATCAAGACAACGCACCGGTTCACAAAGCTGCAATTGCCATGGCTGCCATTCAGGAAGCGGGCTTTGAGCTGGTGGAACACCCCCCCTATTCACCAGATCTAGCCCCAGTGACTTCTATCTCTTTCCACGACTCAAGGAACACCTCCGGGGCAAGAAATTTGACGATGATAGCGACGTGATGGCCGCGGTTGAGGACTTTTTTGAGAGTCAAGATAAAGATTTTTTTTCTAAGGGAATTTTAGGTTTAGAAAAGAGATGGACTAAATGTATAGACTTGCTAGGAGACTATGTTGAGAAATAAATTTAGTTTTTGATTTTATTCATTGTGTTTATTATTGATTATCATTACTTTTGGATCACCCCTCGTATTTAGTAATACAAATGGAAGTGTAGGTTTATGTATATGTGTGCAAGTTACGCTGTGATTTATTGCATGATTGTTAGACTATAACGCTTCTATTTGTAATACTTCGTTGAGGTACCTACATCTTTTCGACTCGAAGCCGTGGTAACTATTTCTCGTCTGTCGCAGCGCAGCGTTGTGGAGCGGCAATTGGCGTTGTGTGTCACAGGATAGATATTACTACAGAACCCTCACTTAGCGAAAACTTTTATATAAATAGCGACTCTTGCTGGGACGCAACAAAGTGCAATTCAGCTCGCATTAGCGCTCAATGCCTATCGCAATGTTTAACCTAAACATTTGCGCTCTCTTCTAACGCGTAACTCTGTCGCTGTCTGCCGCGGAATGATGCGCATCGAAAGGGTTGTCGACATATTATCTAATAAAAAATTAAATTAACCTTTCGTTATGTAGGTAGTCAGCATTGTAGCTCAGATTATATATTTTAGTTATTTACTTCGTAACGCGCAAGACAGCTAGAAGAGGCCGTAACATAGGGTCGGACACATTGAAATTAAAACAATAAAAGTATACTTTGACTGTTTTTATTCTACTTGATCGTCTAAATGTTGTTTGATAAATATGTAACATATTTTAATGTACTTACCTACACTAATACATACAACCAGCTTCGATTACAAGCTATTTTATAATGTCCCGTACTTTTTGTACGGTTAGCAGAAAAATATAAAAAATAATGGTATATTTTGTACAACTAGGAAAAAATTATAATTCTTTGTTTTTTGACTCGTGCATCCATATACAGCACAATATTTGGCGACGTAATTTTGCGCGGGAAACGTGTTGCGCGAGCGCTCGTCAACGACGTGCGTTCGACAACCGCCTGGCACTTGTTCCGTGCGAGGAACGGTCTAGCTGTAGGCTAAAACTGCGCGACCTTGAGCGAGTGAGGATGCACTGACACTGTTTTGGTCTAAATTTTTAAATGCTCAACGTAACCACCACCTTCGCGAACACAAACTCTTAAACGGCGTTCAATGTTTGAACGGACGCTTGCCGTGGGATTTGTAGGGCATCGCCTAGTATTCCCATATCTTTCGCGATACATTCTTATCGCAAGTGCGGCATTTTGATGGGGTTCTCCGTAAAGTAAAATCATGTCAGCATACTCAGCAGCAGTATAATATTGTGTGTTCGACATCTTTACTTAAATAAACACTCACAACACAAAAAGTAACAAAAAGGCGTCTTTATCGCTTTGACACTGAATCTAAATAACTTACACTAAATAAACAACAAAAAAATAACACGTACTTAAGCGTCTTTTTCTCGAATAATTAAATTACCTAGTTAAGGGATTTACAGTAAAAGTTATAGCGCGCGAGAAATGTGTCAAGGACTTGGCAACTTCGCAGCCCGGCTAGCACTAGCACAAAACTAGCGGAGAAAAGAAAAAGACTAACATTAGTGGCCTAGTGGCTTAGTTGGTAGTAGCTCTGCCTGCGAAGCCGAGGGTCGTGGGTTCGATCCCCACCCAGTGCAAATATTTGTGTGATGAATTCAAATGGTTGCACTGTGTCTGGGTGTTTCTATGTATAATAAGTATGTATTTAAAACTATATAAGTATTATATCTGCTATCTGGCTGCCTTCACACAAGCTTTGCTTAGTTTGGGGTCAGATGGTGTTGTGTGTGAATTGTCCACCAATATTTTTTTTTTTTATTGGATGAGTACCTACAGTAATTTTTTCGTTTCCGGCTCCATTTCATTCGCACACAAACGCGTGTTTTGCATGTTGTATGTCTAGCTGTCTCATTTTATTGTATTTACCTTTCGCCTGATTTTCATTGATGAAACGCGTGGATATGTGGCCTGCGACCTAATTACCTCTGACTCAAATTTTTAGGTACAGGTTGCTCTGATTTGGTGTTTTTGAAAATTGCGAATAACTCAGTAAATAAAAACGATACTTACATGAAATTTAATTTTACAGAATGCCTGAAAATATGATATGTGATATGTGGTTTCATTTAATGTCGGCACCAAAGCGCCACGCTGTATTTAGTCTTAAGTAGGACATAAACTATACCTACTGTGATTTTTATTAAATTCTTATTTACTGTCTACAGGACAAAGTCATGGGCAGTTTGGTATCAGAGAGAGATGTGGAGTATGACAATGATGTGACCAATTTGTTGAGTGTGTAACTGATTGTTGTGATCTAATACCGCCTTGTCATTTTTCTATCAAACTGCTTGTAGTGTCATCGTTTCATGGTTGACGTTTCAAAAGCTTGAACAAAGATTTGATTCTACTATCTTGATAAGAACGTCCAGACTGGAATGTATTGCCTAAGTGAGTTTTTTTTCCTATGGTCTCTTAAAATAATCTTTGTGTCTTCAAATCAAGAGTGAATTGATCAAGTGTAGGTAAACCTATAATACTTAAAAACAAAATGTAATCTTGATTGTTGGAACAAAAGCAAATTTTGTGAAAATCAAAAACAATGTCTTAAATTAAATTTGTTAAATATTTTTAAATTGTTATGTACATGGTCAGAGTATGGGCGGGGCATGCGCATGGACATGAAGCGGCGCCCGCCGCGCGGCGAGCCGCCGCCGGCCGAGGAGCCGCCCGCGGCCGCGCCTCGCGCCGACGCCGACGACGACAAACCCATCCCCGACGACCTCAGCGAGATCAGCGACGATCCCGATGACATACTCAATAGGGAAGATGTAAGTTGACATTGAAACCAAATTCCTGTATCAATCAAAATTTTTAGTATCAAATAATGGCTTAGTTGGTAGTGTTTGCCGGTGAAGGCGTGGGTGGGTCGTGGGTTCTATCCCCACCCAGTGCAAATATTTGCGTGATGAATACAAATATTTGCCTGGGTGTTTTCTATGTATAATAAGTATGTACATATTAAAAAATATATAGGTATTATATCAGCTGCCTGGCTCCCATAGTACAAACTTTGCTTCGTTATATGAAATAAAAAATAAAAAATTCTAGAGATGCTTTCAAACCCTTCCCACTAAATAAGCAACACAAATGCTCTCAGAAAGCTTGCAGAACTTTCTCTGATTCCCATAATAATTTTCATCACATCAGAACAAATCTTACGTCTAGTCATATGTACTTCTAATGTTGTCTAAATCAGAGTGATTAGGTCAAAGTCTGCATCAATTTGGTATTTTATCAACATTCTTTAGCTAACTGAGCACAAGGGGTTTTGTGCATTTTTATAAAGATCTCAATCTTTAATTTATTTGATCTTATAATAGTTCGCCTTTTGTCCCACAAAATGTTTTAATTTCAAGTTTAAGTATTTCTGAATTGTTTTGTGGTCTAATACAGTCTTTTTATTGTATTGTTTTCTTGTTGTTTTTTAATTTATTTTCAAATATCTATGTGTGCCCCTGTTTTATATTTGTATTTTTCATTTAGATGGGCGATCAAAAAATGGATGATGACAGTCAAACTGCGCTACCAGAGGAAAGCTCTAAACCCGAGGCTGCAGAACGCGAATCTACTCAGGTGAGATAATTTCCAGTTACATTATGTATAACACGGTCACAATATCTCTGGACCTCGCTCGATGACGTCACATTAGTGCTGACTTTACAGATAAAAGAGAAAATTAGAGTTATTTTAATTGGCTCTAAGTGTTTTGAAAATATTATCATATTTTCGATCTTTTGTATTTACAGGATACTAGTGGTGCAGCAGATGATAAGGATTCTCAGGATGCCAAGGATGATGATGACAATTTGGACTTTGAAGAAATATCTGATGGAGAGCTGGAGGAAGAGCGAACTAGAGGTATAGTTTTGAACAAAAAGCTTAGATTTGTGTATTGGTTCGTTATTATTTGCTTCATTGGCTACATCTGTTCTACGATAGGAAGAGAGAATAATTGTTGTAATAATGTTATATTCGGCAGGGCCATGTGCCCTCTATGCTAACCCAATATTTAGTTTGCAGTAGAGGCTATCTGCTATAGGGCCCTTATAAAAACGAATATTATTGTTGCATTGTTACTGAAATGGGTCTGTAGAACCATCATATAATTCCTAGTAACTCTACTACTGCTAAGCCACTGCTTGGCCTTTGCTTGTGCCTCTGTAAAGGAAAGAGATAAACCAATCTTTGATTAGGTCAGTACATACAGTGTTAGGGAGTGAATTGAACTTTAGTTCCAAATGCGCGAAGCTGGTTGCCGTCATGTCGTTCGATTCTCATCTTGTACTAAAACTAATAATTCCAATATAATGTAAATAATTCAATAAACAATAATTAAAGCATACCTATAGAGATATGTGATTTGTTTCCGTGTTATAAATTTTTTTTCAATATCATGAACGCTTGGCTGATAAGCCAGCGATTTACCCTATTCTTGAAAGCATTAAGGTTCGGTGCCTCATTTATGTCCTCAGGCAGTCGGTTGTATACTACGGTGTCCATGACATGTGCCAGTTTGGCGGACATCTCAAGAGACCGCGGAACGCATTTTAAGTGGTGCTTAAATTATGGGTTATATTATAGGTAGCAGGCCGTTTTGATCTTGTGTCATTCCTATAGTAGGTTTTTTTTGCTACTAGGTCATTTAAATCTTTTGTTGTTTTACTATGTAGGGCATTTTGCTTTTAATGCCTTCTGATACGTAAGCCTTGATTTCATAATATTGCCTGTTGTTTCAGCCGGTTTAGGCGACGCTCTAGGCGTGGACTGGGCGAGCTTGGTGGCAGACGTCCGGCGGCGCGAGCAAGCGGCGCCGACCGCGGGCGCGCGCGACCGCTGGCGGCCGGAGAAAGTGCTCACTCGAGTCGGCCTCTCTATACAAATGGCCGGCAAGGAACTCGTGCAAGACGTACTCAACAAACATGCTGAAACTCTTCGTGAGGAGAAGAAAGCTCTAGAACAAAAGGAAAATGGCGAAAAGGATGCCGTCGAACAGAACGGCAGTCACGAAAATGGGGAAGATGAAGATTCTGCGCCAAATGTTGACTCGTTGCATCCCATAGCTTCTATACAGGTGCGTGTTATAGATTACAAGAAAAAATAAAATTTCAAGTAACCCCGACACAAGCAAGAACCATCTCGATCACATCAGGTCATGGTTGACATTCCAAAGACTCGAATGCGGAAGTTAAACTCGTTTCGTAATAAGAACATCTAGGTTGTGGAATGCGATGCCTGAGTGTGATCTGTTCAATGGTTACAATCTTGGTGTCTTTAAATTCCGAAAGTTGGCACTAACTTTTGGGTAGGTATAGTGGCCGGCAAACAAGTTGACCCAAAAGTGACGTGGAATGGGAAAGTTCGCGCATGTGCATTTCCACCAAAGAGACCTTAAAAACGTTTCTGCGCAGCTAACTTCATTGGGTCAACATGCTTGCCGGCAACTATACTTAAGGAGGGCTGAAAACTTGTCACATACTTCTCCTATTATACCCCAACACGGAGGTAAAATAAGTATAAAAATAGAGGGCCAAAATGAGTTTCACGCAAAAACTACTGATTACGGGATTTGGATGAAATTTGGTACACAGAGATCTGGAAAAACACAGCCTATTTGTTATCCCGGGAATAACAGGATCGCTACGCTAACTAAAAAACACGAACGAAGAGATTTGACTCCACATTTGTTATAAGAACGTCTAGGTTGTGGAATGCGTTGCTTGAGTGGGTTTTCCCCAATAGTTACAATCTTGGTGTCTTCAAATCGAGGGTGAATCGGTTTCTTCTAGGTAAGCACGCTACGTCGTAGACCGCATCGTTGCTTGACATCAGGCGAGATGGTGGTCAAGTGCGAACCTATGATAGTAAAAAAATGCGATTGAAATCTCGTGGCGGTGTTAGTTATTAATATTTTGTGACGTGTAAATTGGTTTTACCAGATGAGTATGAAATGTTTCAGGTGGCATTGGAGAAGCGGAAGCGTCACCGGGCCGTGCTGTTCGGGTCGGGGTGCGAGATCACCCGCGGGCTGAGCGCGCGCCGCGACCTGGCGCTGCGCCGCTTCCTCTGCCGCCTGCCGCCCGCGGAGCGCACGGGCCAGTCCCGCGTCGCGCCGCAGCCCGCGCTCTTCCAAGCCGCCAAGGCGCTTCTCATGCAGGGATGACGAGACCATCAACACCGGCCACGCCCCGATCAAGTGCAATAAAGCTATCGTTACGACCGGTCAACAAATACAACATCACTAGTGCTAATCTTAATTCAGTGCTGTAAAAAACCAGAGCAGTTTCGTGATGCAGTGCTGTACTAATACCGGTCAACGAATACTTAAGTAGTGCTTATTTATCATCAGTCAGTGCTGTTGCTCATAAGAATTAGACTAGTTTTGTGAGCGACGTAGCAGTGCTGATTACTATAACTATATCGATTTCGTGAGTGTTCTGACAATTGTTCAGTAATGCTACACGTACCATTGGTTGCGGGTCAGACTGGTGTTACATGCTAAGAGCATATCGCGTCAGATACACGCTAAGAGCAGTAAATGCAGCGCTCTAAGACATACAAGTAAAAGATAGAATTATTGAGTAGGAACTGTGATGAAATGATGTTGAGTGATATTTGGAGAACATACATTGTGGAGTGTTTATTTACGTTGTTGAAGGCTTGGAGTGTTGTCTGTGGTGAATGGATTCTGCAATTGATTTTGACTGTTTTCAGCCAATGAATGTCTGTTATATACTTGTAGTTTCAAATATGCTAGAGTGCACTAAATAAGAAAAAAATGCATTAAATGGTTCTGATATACTACTTGTATTTTAATTTTTTTAGTACAACAGTTTTAGTACAACACTCATTTATTTTTTTAAAGAACACTACTAAAATATATTTATACGCGCGGTTACGTAGTAACTTAGTACCGACTAAGCTTAATATGCTGTAGTTCTGAGAATGGACAAAAGATAGAATTGACTGAATTGTTATTGGATATATAAATTTAATTTACTTAACATTATCAAGAGTATAATGTATAATTATGTTTCAAAATACATTTTTATTATTAATATAGCAAATATAATGTGACTTTTTAAATAAAATATTTTATATATGATATTTTAATTTCACTGTCAGGCTTCTTTCGATTCTTGTACACATAGAAGGAAAGATACATCTTCTCCTTTAGGGTAGACTTGCTTGTCGTGGTCTCTGAAAAAAATGCAACCAATATAAGTATAACTTAGATTTATCGTGGGACTTGCATGGTGTATATGAGAGACGAGACGATTTTCTTAGCATTCCATGGATTCACCGTGCGGGTGCCGGGTCCATCGTGTGGCAGAGAGAAAACCCGAGTAGTTCCCGAGACTTGTGACTCGGGCGTAGGTTTAAGGGGCTCCTTTCTGACGTACATCAACACTCACCTTCACTACTCGTTTTTCTCTCTCTGCCCAGCCAAATCTGATATGAGCCTACTAGTGCAGCTTTAGATACTCGTTCTAGTGTAGAACTTACTGCACTTCTGGATAAGCCATGGTCTTTCAGCAGGTTATAGAGAGATTTTGTTGGTATACCTCTCGCTCCCACTTCTACAGCGTATAAACGAACTACATAGCCGTTTTTTGTTAATTCGTTTTTTGTTTCATCGCGTGGTCTTTAGGTATATTAGTTTCCCACGGTACGGCAAGTTCTACAAGGACTATGTGTTTCGTAGCTCTAGAAAAAAGGACAATGTCCGGTCTGGATGACGAAACACCCACATCCTCTGGGATCCTGTAGTGCCTTTCATACGTGTCCATTAAAATAGTCCAATCAGGTGCTGTACCCAGGATTGAGTAAGGCTTGTGCCTGGGTTTGAAGTTGAGCCTTCTTTTACAAAGTTAATTTGTCTTCAATTGTTTGTTGTCAATCCCTTTTGGGCTCTAGCTACTCAAAGGCTCATCTTCAGGCTCAGGCTTCACTTATGATTTCAAGTACTCTATCATGGCGCCGTGAGTAATGACCCCATTAAGGAGCACCTTGCATCCCATCAATATGTGCCTTGCTGTACATATCGCCTCTCCACAAGTATAGCAACATTTTTCAGAGGCTTTTCCCCACCTTACCAAGTTACTCTGGTCAGGGAGGGTCATTTGGAATGCATTTAGATAAAATTTTAATAAGGCAGGAGACCAGTCATAGATCAAGGTGCGCCACTTTAGATATTTTCGTAGGATTAGCGTAAGTATATTATCTTTTTGTCACTGCATAAATAATAATTACAAACAACTAACCAATCGATTCTAACGTTATACTCATGTCAAAATTATGAATCGTGTTTGGAGATGTTCATGTACCTACATCTTGCATAAGGTGTAAAATTGATATGGGTATGTTTGTATACATGGATGATATTTTTAATTTCGAATGTAGCTCCACGGAGTCCTATGATTTTTTACGTCAAGCTTTCTTATTCTGTACAATATTTTGTTACATTTGGCAGACTGAAGAACCAAGCTATTGAAATTATGGGCGTTCCACGACTGGTCGATCGTCCCGCAAGGAGCACTCGTTCTATTTTGACGCGTTGATGGTTCTCCTTGCCAATTTTCAAGGGAATAGAACGACCCGCTATACAGCCCCACCGCTAGAAGGAGCCTTTTAGTGAAGGTTTCAAGGAATACACCTGACTTTTACAAACAATTCTAATTCATAAATTTAACAGATTTGATTTGCGTTTACGTGATTTATTTTAAGCGTTCAATCTTTTATTGCCACTTGTGTATGTGATTACAGAGTTTTATGTGACAAGGTAGTCAATAATTTCAATAGAACTACTTTATATGTCATTCATTCTATACAATAATTTACTGATAATATTTCTATTTCCTTGCATGAGTGCATTTGTTGCTGTGATTTATTTAAAGGCAATTTTCATTTTAAATAATCTATCATAAAACTTTTTATTTTAGTGTCGGAGTCATAATTATACTGCCCAGCGTTGGACGTAGGTACTGTGTTTACAGAGTTTATGTGACAAGGTAGTCAATAATTTCATAATTTCAATAGAACTACTTACATGTCCATTGAACTCTTAAAAACGGAAGAAGCGGCACACTCTCCTCAACGATGGCGATGTAAAATCAGGTGACGTCTCCTGATTGAGATCAGTCGCAACGTGAGCGACAAATGGAGCGCATGTGTGCTAATAATTCCACGAAATTCGATTTGAGCTGTTACAATGCCATTTTGTGTGTGTACAAGGTGCACAAATAGTACCAAGTCCAAGAAAAAGTTTCGTGGCATCACTTTTCATACGCAATTACACAAAATCTTTAATTATTTCATTTAAAATAATATTTTCTGTTGTAAACAATTCGGCATTTGTAAAAAGGGACAGATATACATGACGTGAAAGAGTGGGACACGGCCAGCAATATGTTGACTGCAGCGATAACGCCCAATGTTTACGTCACGGGCAACGGCTACTCCTTCTCTTTCACGCCAGTGTCTTCGTATGTCTTTCTATTCTTCTCGAAAAAATATTTAAACAAACGTGTAACTGTGGTATGTATAGCTATCTCATTTCCATCTACTGCTAATTTGCTATGATGTCTTTGTCATTTATTACAATGTATCTCACGATGGAAGTGTAGCTGTGTGCACGTTGTGTATTTGTGTGAAATTTTCGCCACATTATGTTGATTTCATATTAGAACTTACCTCATCTTCCTTTCCTTAAATATATCGATGTACATGTCATTCTATACAATAATTTACTGATAATATTTCTATTTCCTTGCATGAGTGCATTTGTTGCTGTGATTTATTTAAAGGCAATTTTCATTTTAAATAATCTATCATAAAACTTTTTATTTTCGTGTCTGAGTCATAATTATACTACCCAGCGTTGGTAGGTGCTTCATATTACAAGGGGTATTCGTGTGTATATAATACCGGAAAAAATCTGTTTTTTAATTTTTTGGATTAACTTGAATCACAGGGACATATTTAAAACACCACACACGCATTTATAAAAAAAAAAATTGGTAGCATAGGAACTGCCGATAGAAGTGAACACCTCATTATAACTCAGAATTTGATAGAATTTCCTTTGGGAAATACGCGGGTGAAACCGGAGGGCGTGGCCATGAGCATGACCATATAGATCTAGACGACCAATGGGAAATGCTCACGCATTTCTAGATGACCAATGGCCATGGTCCCAAGTTTACCCGAAGATTTCTTATCATTCCCGAGCGTGACACTAGAATTCAATTTACAGCCCGCGAAAAATCTGTTTGTGGAGCGCCAAAAGAAGTTTTCACTTCAAAAATTGGTATTAGTCATAGGGACTGTCGATAAAAGTGTAAACTTATAACTTAGAATTTTAGTATAAACCCACCAATATTGCACAATACGTCACCTGCATAGCGACAGATAATTATACTGCTATTAGGCATGTCGGTGATGCTATAATAAGTTCGCGAATGATTTCACCCATCCAAAAAGCATCTAGCGCACACGTCCTCGAGGTTTACACTCTTTCTATGAAAACCGTAATTTCGAAATAAACTCGGGCCTTTCCTACACCGGTTCTACTTGGTTTCGTTCGATCGAACACTATTTGACGTTGTTTGAGAACATTTACCCGGACGGAACGACGGATGGAAATAGAATCGGAGTAGGAAAGTCGCGTGTTTATTTCGAAATTACGTTTTTTGTAGCAAGAGAGTAGACGTCCTGCTCCGCTGCTCCGTCGCCTCTACTCCACTCAATTCAATTCATTTATTCGAACCATTATTTCAAAAGAACACTTGGTAACGTCACTTACAATAAAATTATATGGTACATAAATAATCTGTGTACATAATAAAATAATACTAAAGAATAATGTCAATTAAAAAATAAACAGCTGTAAAGGGGCCTTGTCATTTAGGTGCAGCTGTAAAAAGGCTTTGTCATGGTGAAAATTGCATTAGCATGTTGGCGACGATAGCCCATGAGATTTTCCCCCACAAAGACGTTTTCCACGCGGCTAAAGGTGTTTGCAATTCAAAGGAAAATTAATTTGAACTTACTTTGTAAATAGTACTGCGCCGGCGACTCCCGTAATAGTCAGTTTGTCGCCATCAACCTTCAAGATCGACCCTTCCCTCAACCCTAGCACCGGCGCCGCGTGCCCCATCTCCATGTACTCCCATATTCTCTGATCTCTGGTTTCGCCCTTATGGGTGTCGCTTTCCATTTCTATGTAATGTGGGTTGATGTTGAACGGAACGATTCCAATAGCATCAAAACTCGGCGGGTGAATAATTGGCATGTCGTTTGTGGTGTGGATGCTTTTAGTTGCAACGTTGGTACCGGCACTGCTTCCCATGTACAACAAATGCCCTTGGTTAACCCTTTCTCTTATTAGATTGACGAGATTATTTTCGTAAAGACGACTCAGGAGTAAGAAAGTATTTCCGCCTCCCACGAATATAGCTTTCGAGTTCATGATGGCGCTGGCAGGGTCGCAGAGTGTATGGATGCCTTTCACTTCGAAGCCCCACGTGCCGATTACTTCTTTAATTTTAGCTGTGTAGCCGTCGAAGTCGTTCTGAGCGTAAGGTATGAATACCAGCTCTTTCACGTCTTTTCTGTAAAACAATGATTGAATGTACTTATTCGAAATTCTTTTAAGTAATCTAAAACTGATGTTTTACTAGTTAGTATGGGGTATGGAATGTAACTGGTGGAACGGGTGCTAGGTATTTACGTAGGTACGTTTACAAGATGCAGCAAAATTCCATTTTTCATTTCTGTTTATCTATTCTACGGAGTATTTGTACGACAAGCATAATAGGTAATTAAACTTGATTGTATGCTACGAGTACATCTAACTTAGATAGTATACCTAAGGAGGTAGTTTGTGGTAACAGACTAGTTTTTATCGAATTTGAAAAAGGAGGAGGTTACTGTTTAGGATTTTTTATGTGTGTTCATGGATAATTTCGAAAAAGAGTTGTTTTCAAAACAGTCAAAAAATCTCTAACGTTTGAAAACTAGGTACCTAGGTGCTCATTGTTAACCGATTTTGATTTTATTTCTGTAGGTAGGGTACATATTCGACCTATCTTATCGTAGACTCACTAAAATTGAGCATTAAAACCCATTTTTAACCCCCGACTAAAGAAAGGGGTGTTATAAGTTTGACGCCGATGTCTGTCTGTGTGTGTCTGCCTGTCAGTGTGTGTCTGTCTGTGGCGCCATAGAGCTCAAATGGATGGGCCGATTTCGATGCGGTTTTTTTTAAAATTGAAGTTTAATTTCCGTACGGATGTTTTTACTTTTTAGTTATGTTTGGTTAATACCGATTCAAGATAGCCGCCTCCACAAAATGGCGGACAAAACAACAACCTACCTCAATATGGATATCAAATTAAAAGGCTTGACTAGTAGAATGTTGTACATATTACATATCCGAGGTTGTCGGGAGTAAATCAATTTTTTTTTAGTTTTGTTCTTGTAATAAATTAAATAAACCAAATCAAACAAATATTTAAAATGTAAAGACGTTTATCAAGAGTATGCAAACAGTATTGGATTTAAAAAAATAGGTATAGATCACTAAACACTATTGAAGGTAGAAATAAAGGCTAATATTGATTATGTAACTGTTTATTATTTATATATAATTATTGGGATATCCTTCAAAGTTTGGCTTTTTTATTGGATAACTTGTAGTTTGGTATATTCTTTGTCTAGGAGAAACCTATGTCTGAGTTTATTTTTTTGCAATGTTTTTACTTGGGTATCAATTTGGTACCCAAGTCATTGGTTTTGTAGTGGTAGGACTTTTAGCAGAGTCTACGTGGGGGAAGTATCACACCTTTGCCAGTTATTCTACTGCCAGGCAGTAAGTAATGCACAAACATCACTGTATTCCGGTTTGAAGGGCAATATTTCCAGATAAATTACAACGCATAGAGATACGAGTAAAGCATCTTGTATATCTGGGTGACGAGCGCAATACAGTGCAAGGTTATGATTTGAAGTCGTCATATTCCAATAGCAACAAGACACTGCTGTTGTGGGCTGGTGTGTTGGCGTCTTCCCATTATAGGCACATGACCTGCTCGTCGCGTCACTATAAGTACGTAAAAAAACATTGTAGGGACCGATAGAGATAACATTTAGACTTTTTTTTTGAGCGGGCGTAGTAGGTACTGCAACAGTTCATTATCGACTATGTAAGTATACCTTGGTAAGTAAGTACCTATCTAATTATAAAAATATAAAAATCTTACTTTTGTAGAAAGGAACATATTTCCTGTTTAGCGAACTCCAACATTGAGTAGCCATGGCAGTTCGAAGAAGACAACAGCAAGGCTTGCCGATGAGATCCCATTGCAGATGTAATCACGTTCCTGGCTGTAACTCCACTGAATTTAGCTGGCAGATAGCAATACATACACTGATAAAATAATCGAATGTAGCCGTACTTCATTGAGGATTTAAATTTATACTGCTTATCATTTTATATCTAATTTATTACCTATATTTATTATTTCAATCGATTTGTAATACAAAATGAAATGCGGAGGAAAGTATTTTGTGAATTTGTGATTGTAAATAAATTTTATAATTGGACATTTTCAATGTCCATGGCGCCAATGTATTATGCTATCAAGTCTAATACTCTTCAATTTTGTAAGGTTTTACGTCAGCCGTCAGCCGTTTTTGTTATCATGAATTGTCAAAGTAAGCCCAGAAGTTAGCCAATTGTCACAAGTCACATCTACAATGACTTCATCCAAGACCTTTCAAAGAGTTTAAAATACTTCGTAAAAAATTCGAATTTCCTATAATTTATAGGACATATGAAAAACTTTTTGGAACGAAGTTCTAGCGACTGTGCTGGCGACTGGAAAAAAGGCCAACACATAGGTATAGCCACGTGTTACCTAAAGCCTAAACGCCTCATGATTTTATGGTTAAACAAGTCGTTGCTAAAGTTTATTGATCAGGTGCTGTATTTTAGTGGCCTAAGTGTCAGTTTCAAATGCAGGCACTCCTGGACATACTTACTAATAAAAATTGTGTGGGTTTACTTTTAATTACTCATCAAAAGATTGTGTGGGTGCAAAAAGGGGTTTGTAACTGCTTAGGGGGTAGGAGGGTATAATGGGTCTGTGTATAAGAGTCTTAGACGGACCTTCTTCGACTCCACTATAGATTGGGTCATTTAAGAAAATGATAATTTATTAATATTAACAGACTGTTTCTTTGAAAAAACAAATACGATTTTCTTCTTTGTTAATTGAAAATCTGGTTTGTACCATTGATTTTGATCTATTGGTCTGGTCTTTGCAAACTAGATTTTTTGTGTGTGGGGATGCTCACAATGAGAATGAAATAAAAAAATAAACGGAGGTATAAATAAATGTACTAGAAATACAAATACGTAAACTTATAGCAGGTAGAAAAAATAACTAGAAATGTAAAAATATGTTTATTTCTATTTTAAAAACTATCACGTTGGTAACATTATAAAGGTATTACAAAATTAGGCACCTAGGTACTACTCTACAAAATAGTTAGGAATTTTAAATACATTGTTCTTCATACTATACGTATCTACAATTCAAATAAATACCTAAAGCTCTTTGTCTACTTTTATTGTCTAATGTGGTAGTAGTTTTATATAAAAATGTAAATACCTATATTATTTTAATGTAAAGTCCGTTAAATGCTTTTAATGCCGTTACTGTCGTCAACATGCTCTTTATTTTTATTATTTTAAGTGTAGAGTGGCGAGACGAGCAGGAGCTGTGCCTGATGGTAAGCAACATGCCTGCCATATAACAGCACAGGTAGGTAGGTACGCGTTTTACTTAGTCTTATAGTGGACGTGGATGAGACGTTAACATATATATATAAATATACCTTTAAATAGTTCACAATTATTATTTTTAATAAAGAGTATAGAGACGACCACGACATGTGCCTGATGATAAACAACATGCGTTCCATATAACAGCACAGTGACACCCAGCTAATGGAACATGAAGAGTCCAAATCATTACCTAGCACTGCACTGCACTGCACTCGTTACCCAGCGATCTAAGATGTTATATCTCTAAGCCCTGTAATTTCTTTGGAAACATTGCCCTTCAAACCGGAACACAGGTAAATTTTTCACAGCAGTAGGTACTCAGTTGTAAAAAATAGTATCTACCACGGATATTCGGGTACCTACCTACTGCTGTGAAAGACTATTTTATAAATAAATCTCTACGACGCCGACGGCTTCACTGCTGTGTGTATTTGCATTAGGTAAATTTAGAAAATACGGCAGGTTTTGCTTTTATAAATTTAAAATGTTAGGTATGTGTTCACGGGGATATATGTAGACTACCCTAAATAGGTAGGTACCTACTTGTTCTAAGTGAAAATATTTGTGTTGTTCGAGTCATCATTATTATTTAACTACTTAATCGTTATCTTTATATACAAAAATATTATGTTGGTTTGTGTACGCTTCAAAAACTCAAAAAGTTCTGCACCGATCGAGCTGGAATTTTACAATAATATGTAATCCGAACCAAGGATTGTTTTTATCAATTTTTGCATCACAATGTGCCACAGCGAAGCTTGGCTGGGTACTGCTAGTTAAGTAATAATAATGATCCATCATTATTTGATTTTGTTAACTAAATAAATAACAAACAACTTTTGCTATGGGACGGAATAAACTTAGAAATAAAATCTACTACTCCATAGAGAAATGCTATTCGAACTTGTTAAAAAGACACTTAGATATTTTTCAACACTTATTTTTCTATTTGTAAATTTTTATCTAACAAAAAGAAACATTGGCATAGAACAGATAATACATTGGCGCCTTCTATGATGGTAGGACTCTTGGGAGAGTCCGCCTGGGGAAGTACCACACCTTTACCAGTTATTCTACCACTAAACAGTAATGAGCAAACATAACTGTGTTCCGGTTTGAAGGGCAATGTTGCCAGAGAAATTACAGGGCTTAGAGATATAACATCTTAGATCTCCGGGTGACGAGTGCAGTGCAGTGCTAGGTAATGATTTGGACTCTTCATGTTCCATTAGCTGGGTGTCACTGTGCTGTTATATGGAAGGCATGTTGTTTATCATCAGGGACATGTCGTGGTCGTCTCTATACTCTTTATTAAAAATAATAATTGAGAACTATTTTTAAGTTCTATTTGTATCTACCTATATGTAAACGTCTCATTCACGTCCACTACAAGACTAAGTAAAACGCGTACCTACCTACTTTTCAGCGTAGCACAGGTTAGCCTAGCCTTGGTTATGGATCGAGTGTTTTACTGCAAAATTAGGTTAAAGTATCGTCATGTATTGTCAGGAAGAAGACTACCAGTCATCAGATACCTACTTACTACTCAGGTATTACTTAAAATTTTATATCTACATAATTCATATCGCTCTCTTTGTCGCATAGACTGTAGAAGACAACAGTTCCTCCTAAAGCGGGCTCATGTTATCGCTAAATCCTTTCGAGCACCGTTACAGCTAGATCACAGGTAAATAAGGTAGTTTAGATGTGTAGGATGAAGAATCTTTCTGGATGAGGTTTATCGGAGCCAGGGCCGAGGTAACGCCGCCGCAGCTCAAGGTCGGCCGGCGCAGAGTTGTCGCCTTGCAGGATGTGGTACGCTTGCTCTATTGAACTCTCGATCTCAGATTTCAGCTCCTGCAACAAGAAAAATGTAACGATAAAGTGAAAGTGAAATAAGCCTTAAATTCTCCCTAGAAATCAAACATTTTTAGATACGTCTAGAGTTTTCGTAGTGATATAATATTTATTTACACATCTTGTATGTTGCAAATGGACACCCAAACAGATTGGATTTTGGGTAGCCTTCAGAGAAGTATGTATGTAATAGCGCTTGGAGCAGGAAAGTTTTGCTTAGATTTCTTGAAAATTTTATCTCGTATTTTCAATTCAGACGGAATTGCTTAACTATTCTTAAGTCTTAAGTCGGAGCATGCGAGTGGAAGAGGTAGATCTCACGTCCTACAGGCCTGACTGTGCATAAATATGGGTGCGACGGTAAATAGGTAGAAGCTGGCGGGTCGGAGAGACAATTCTTACGTCATACCTACTGGTCGAGGTGTGCAAATGAGATATAAAGGAATAACATTGTACTGGTCGGGCTTCAAGGTTGAGAATACAATACTGCCGTCGTAATGACCGGGGCGTGCAGGTGGGAGAAACAACACTCATGTCATACTGGTGGGAGGGTGAATGTGGGAGAGACAACACTAACGTCACACTGATCGGAAAGGTGGGAGAAACAGCGTTAACGTCATATTGAAGCAGAGCGTGAAGGCGGGAGAAACAGTAGGTACTAACGTTATACTGGTCCACTGGTAGGGCGTCGGGCTTGAAGGTGGAAAATACAATATTGATGTCGAACCGGCCGGGGCGCGCAGGTGGGAGATACAACACTGGTTGTAGCGTGAAGGCGGGAGAAATAGCACTAACTTCATATTGGTTGTATCGTGAAGGCGGGAGAAATAGCACTAACTTCATATTGGTTGTATCGTGAAGGCGGGAAAAACAGCACTAACGTCATATTGGTTGGAACGTAAAGGCGGGAGAATCAGAACGAACGTTACATAAGTAGGAGCGTGAATGCGGGAGAAACAACACTAACGTCATATTGGATGGAGCGTGAAGGCGGGAGAGACAGCACTAACGTTATATTAGTTGGAGCGTGTAGGTATGCGGGATAAACAACACTAACGTCACATTGGATGAAGCATGAAGGCGGGACAGACAGCACTAACGTTATATTAGTTGGAGCGTGAATGCGGGAGAAACAACACTAACGTCATATTGGATGGAGTGTGAAGGCGGGAGAAACAACACTAACGTTATATTAGTTGAAGCGTGAGGGCGGGAGAGACAGCACTAACGCCATATTAGTTGGAGCGTGTATGCGGGAGAAACAGCAGTAACGCCATATTAGTTGAAACGTGAATGCGGGAGAAGCAGCACTAACGTCATATAAGTTGGAACGTGACTGCGGGAGAAACTTCACTTAAGTAATTTACATTCTCTTTGACATCACTCACGTCATACAGGTCGGGGCGGCGGCGCGCGCGCTCTGCCAGCGCGGCGTGCAGGTGGTAGAGCAGGAGGCCGCGGAGGTGCGCGTCGCCCGCGCCCAGCGCCGCCACCGTGCGCAGCGTGCCGCGGCACAGGCTCTCTTTCAGCGCCAGCCGCGGCTCCGACAGCTCTGGAAACATTCGTAACACCCATCAAGTACGAGAAAGGTTTTAAGAACAACAAGGAACAAGTCCAGCCGAGCCCCTTCGTTTTTTGAAATGAAATCTTAGTCACGTGGTGGAAATGTGGTTCGCGTCGCCAACTGGCTAATTTAGCAGTGATATAGAATATTGAAATATTCAAAATCAAAAATGAATGTATTAAATATTTTATTTATTTATTTATTATTATTTAACAGTGATGTGACGAGGTTTCACTTCTATCTGCATCGCTATGACTGCCAACTGTTTTTTAGGGTTTCTTCCACACCTACAGTTTCATTACATAGAGCTTTATAAAAAACTTTATCTCTACAACCAGGTATATTAGAATGATGGTAGTTTTTGTACACAGTTTGTTTGGTCTAGGAAGAAATTATCTAGCTCTACAATCAAGTATACTAGAATAATGGTAGTTTTTGTACACAGTTTGTTTAGTCTAGGAAGAAAAACATTATCTCTACAACCAAGTATACCTACTATAATGATGGTAGTGTTTGTAAACAATTTGTTTAGTCTAGGAAGAAAAAACTAGGGTAAAAGATGATGTCACTCAGACCATGAACTTACACGTATTTTCCAAGGACGGTTAAGTATCACTTGTAACATCATAAGTTTAGAGCTTTATTATAGATTTACTTTACCGCCATCTCGCCTGATGTTAAGCGACGATACGGTCTACGATGGAACGTCCTTATCTAGAATATACCGATACACTCTCGATTTGAAGACACCAAGCTAACAATCATCGAGAAAGCCCAGTCAGCCCACGCATTTCACAGCCTAGACGTTCTTCTCACAAAAGTAGAGCCAAAGTTCTTTGCTCGAATCTTTGTAATCTTGTCAACCATGAAACGATGCGATGTCGGCCTAAATTTTCCTTTCATGTGTTTAATGTCGTTCATGTAAAAATGTAATAACACATCGTAAGGGAACCCTTATTTTATTTTTTTCAAAATTAAGTTCCATCTCGTACCTACCTACTCACTTCTATCATCTAATTGACAGGTAGCGTAATAACGAATTAGATAATAGCCTACTATGGTATGGATATTGTTACGAAGTTCAAGAATGCGTTTCAAACAATTACAGGAATCTCGGCAAGTGATGTGATGTTGCACAATGATCTTGTTGTTCCGCTATATAGATTTCTCATCAGTCAAAATTTGGCGAGGAACTGATAGAAATAGTTGGCATTATAGTAAACAGAGACCTTCGTTCGTAGAACAAAGGCAAGGCGCCAAGTCGAACACGCAATAAGAAAGCTGAGAACCGGCTATAGATCACAGTTATCGTTTACTAATGAGATCAAAAGGGAGTAAATATTACACAAAGGATCACTACGTCACATCACTATTTCATGTCAAGATCGCGCCAGAAAGATTTATCGTCACGCCTCTGCAATTTGGCGTCGATTACGGAATAATTGGACACAGCAGTTGTGAATGGGGAACACAAGGATGTACTAACGGAACCGGTAGACAGATCCATCTGGTGACGACGTGAGGACGCGCGTTCCTAGCGGCAGCGCCCATGTCAATACGCGGTCAATACTACAACTGCCCTCGCAATATAACCGTCCCCGATTTTATTCACTTGTTGCGTAGTACTCGTCGCATGCCGGGACACGCTATTCTGAACTCACACTGCAATACTAACTGCATAATTTATTCAAGCCTTTAAACAATTCTGCGCACTTGATTCTTCAGTGACGTAGTCGTGACTGGACGACGTCGCTCATGCACAAAGAAACTTGTTGCGGTTTTGGAATTAAATATATATGCGTTCGTTTACCGTAGTCGTTTATTAACTTTGTACATTTCTGTAACTGTTTCTTTATTTTATGAGTTTAATGTTTTGGCATATTTAGCCAAGAGGTTATTAAATTAATGCCTAATTGAGGGAACAGTGTCCTGTAGGACATCATTGAAATCATGAATTGCTTTGTACTCGTATTTGATTGGATTCAAAGTCGAGTGCGTGCCTACAGTATTTATTGAAACTGTTGACAACGTGTATCTACGGTCTACGGAGAGCTATATCAGCAACTATTCTGCAGAGATGACAACTTTATGGGGTAACCTTAATTACGAGTGTAATAATATTTTTTTTTCCTATTGCTTATTCCTTTTTTGTTTAAAGTCTTCCAAACTGGGAGGAATCTCCGTATCTCCGAAAACTTAACATTTACCTATGATGATGATGAGATGATAAGATTATGACTATCACCTTAGTTTCTTCAATGGTAATGAGAAATATTATAATACAAAAATATCCTTGTTAGAGAAGACACTCAACTGAATCTGCTCAAATTGAATTGCTGCTCAGAGACCACGAATCATGTCAAGGTATGCGAAGGAGTAACTTGACAAATTCCTAGCTGTTTTTTTATCTTTTTACAGAGATTAAGTAGTAGGTAACTTCGTAATATTGAATGTTTAATTAACAGATTTAGTTCGAGTGCTCGATGCTCATCTACCGCATCGAACCAGCGTAATCACATGCGTCACTCGCACAATGTGCTTTATATATTACCTACCTACTTAAAATATATTAGACACTAGGCAGCAGCTTGTAATAATTATAAATTAATTCAAACAATTACTTTCTGTAATAGAATTGTATCATTAATTATGAAATATTAGCATGTTTTCTTATAGTATGAGTGAAAAGAAGAACAAGACTTGCGCTTGATGGTAAGCAATAAGGTTGTTCATAACAACACAGTGCCATGCAGTTATTTGAATTTGAAGAGTACATGTCGTTACCCAGAACTGCACTGCGCTCGTCACCTAGAAATGTTTAATGATTTATCTGTTTACCCTGTAATTTTCCGGTAACGATATGTGTAGTTTTTTGTGTTGTAGGTTGTAAGCTATTCAAATTTGAATACAAATGTAAACAAAAATATCGCTTAAAATAAATGCCTATAGCCTATACCTACGAATATATATAGAGGTTAATGAAAACGTACCACCATTTCCGAATCTCGAATTTTCTGAGTTGGGATTATTTTAGGATGCATTATATATTTGTATTCGGAATTTCTATCATATTCCTGAAAACAAACAACAGAGAATTTATCTCAAAATGGTCACATTTGTAATTAAAAATCTATCTTTCAGAACTGCAATGAGAGGTCTGTTGCAGTTCTAATAGGCACAATTTTTAATCCTCCACAGAAGTAAAATAATCTTTCAGAGTTATTAAACCGTTGTCGAAAACGTGGTCCCAAAGTCATTAGAATCCCAGAAGCCTTGACATTATTTGCTTCCAGCCTACATCGATACGCAACCGCGTAATACTAGAGAAACATCTGGATAGGTTATTATGGATCTAGGGTTACCTACTCTATGAATGAACGTATTTATAAACCACTATGGCTATGTTGGTTATGGCAGGCCTAAATGTATGTTTTTTATTAGATACTAGCAACTGCCTGTGACTTTGTTCGTATAGAATTTTGAAAAACGCTATCGACTGCGTAACTTTTCATTTGTCGGGATAAAAAAAGACTATGTGCTATTCCCGATTATAATCTAAAATCCAAATTTCATAGCTACATACATACCAGCTACAAGTCGGTAGGTGATGTTTTCTTCCCACTGGGGCCGTAGGGAATCTCTCCTACAAAGTCAGGTCGTTCCTTGATCTTCCCGATCGGGGCAGTCGAAGCCCAATATGTAATCTGAGATGCCCTTACACAGCCCCGGATCTTCAATATGTATATAAACATAACGGGTTATGTCCCTCTGACTTCTTTTCCCCTCGAGTAATCTAGTTCCCCTAACTTACCCCACATGAGGAAGGAAGAATTCATGATGATAATATTGGATCGGATATTAGCCCTTACACTAGTTGTCAAAGTCATACGCGCGTTGACTACTATAAGATTAGGTTACCTAGTAGGTATGGCCCTCCACCTGCGCTAGCCCAAAGTATGATAGGCAGTAGTGGCCACTTGAAGCCAACTGCCACAGGTCCATTTACGAGAAATAAAAAGGTAAATAATAAACCCATCCATAATAGCCCAGCGCTACGCGGTAGATTTTAAGAATTCTTAATAATATCATCTTTAAATAAAAACAAAAATCTTTGATATCGTGAAAAAACATTTGTATCAGACAATATGTAGATAATAGAAATTAATAATAATCTCGGATTGAAAACCATAATAATTAATAGTTCTAATTTCAGCTAGAATTATGGCTACGAAACATGAAGAAAACACACGATGTCAGATGAAACGAATTCATCACTTTCTGAAAAGTTGATGGAGCGTTGCAATATTTTAGGGTTCTGTTGGTCGTTCGGTTAGTCCACGATACAATATATCTATTTTATTTAAGACTAAAAGTCCGCCCCGGCTTCGCCCGTGGTACATATATAGCACTCAGCGGGATCCCGTACATATCCAACGGTGAAAGAATGACTGAAATCGGTTCAGTAATTCCTGAGAATATCGCTTTCAAACAAAAAACCTCTTCAGCTACCTGCACCTGTCGGAAATTGGTCGTACCAACTCAGATTTAGAAACAAATTTAATTAGCAAAGGTTTATATATTCAACACACAGATTACTGAAATTCAATGACGCAATCTTTAACACATGCCATGTGTCATGTCAAAGCACGAAACGTACGAAAACTCTCAAAATGGGATTATTTTTTCACGATTTTGTTACATTCTTGATTCATGCTCCGCTTCAATTAATAGTAGCGTTATTTTCTATAGCCTATAGCCTTCCTCGATAAATGGACTATGCAATAGAAAAATAATCTTTCAATTCGGACCAATACTTCCCGAGTTCCTAGCGTTCAAACAAACAAACTCTTCAGCTTTATAATATTAGTAAAGATAGGTCTCAAAACTCCGTTCTGTTCTACTTCGCAACATATAATTAAAAATTACAGGGCTTTGAGATATAAGATCTCAGATCTCTGGGCGATGAACGCAGTGCAGTGCTAGGTAATGATTTGGACTCATCATGTTCCAATAGCTGCGTGTCACTGTGCTGTTATGTGTCAGGCATGTTGCTTACCATCAGGCACATTTCCTGATGGTCTTATCACTCTTTATTAAAAAAAAAATATACTACTAGCAGCCCGCCCCGGCTTCGCACAGATATTATGGAAAATAAGTATAAAACAAAATTATTAGACTTAGAAATTTTAGTACATACGACCAAGACAAAACAAACAATCCCAATCATCTGTTTATCATTTAAAACGCATGTTTTTTTGCCTATTTTACTTTATTAAAAAAATGCGGGAGCCAGAATCTCAAGGGAGGTCCTGAGAGGAGCGAGCCAAGCGAGGTCGCCGCCGTAGCGAGAGGTTACACTCAATGACACAGAGCTTCTGGCTCCGGGAGCTCACCCGGAGTCGAACTTCAGTGATAGACCATAATAGGACCAATTGTTATGTTTAGGTATTGTTATGCTTCTCTCAATATGTGCCTTTAAACATTATGCTAAGTTATGTTTATGCTATATACGGTAGCAAAAATTATGCGAAAACTATTATGCGTTAGTTGTTATGGTATATTATCATTAGTTCTAAAAACGTTAGGCGTATCTGGCGTCGTTGTTATTCCCCTTTTACTTTTACGCATCAAATCAAAAATTAAATCAGTAAATATTTAATGGTTGTAATTTAGTGTTAAAAATCTGCTAATGCCACCTACGACGTAGTTTATGGTTGTGCAATGTTTTATGTAACTACTAAAGTCTATTAGTTCTAAATACGTACTAAATAGTTACGGCTGGTCTACTCGGGAGAACGGCGGCGGCCGATCTGGAGCCCCGGTTTTAAATCCCACATGCACCAAGCACCACTGTCTTTTCGGAGTAATATGCGTAATACCGCAAAACTTAAAACGGCGAAGGAAAACATCGTGAAGAAATCGCCATGTACTTAGAATCTTTTGAGGTCATGTGTCATCCACCAACCCGCACTGGGCCAGCGTGGTGGATTATGGACTTGACTCTCTCCTTGCGAGAGAGGGCCCCGAGTCCCAGTAGTAGGAATATTTAGTGGGCTGCTTATTAAATCTATTGACACAGCTAGATTTCTGATCGTCTCATCATCGTAGTCCTTAATGCTCGTTTTATTCTAATTTAGTAAGTAGGATAAAGGGGACCTTTGGGGATGACCTATATCGTATCCTATCCCCCCAGCTCAAATTACACGCGCATCACTGTTTTTTCGAAGTCATATCCGTAATGCCTCTAATTTAAAACGGTGAAAGAAAACATCGTGAGGAAACAGAAATGGAATAAATTTATTGTAATAAATACTGTGTAGAAACTGCGAGAAAACTTGAACAATAACAGTAAAGGTAAAAAATAAACTTATACAAAAGTAGTTCTGAAAAGAGCATTTTGATAGGAACATAAGTGTTACGATATTTTTGATTTCGTTATATCTTTTGAATGGAATGTCCCACTTCAATAATTCAAAAAGTAATCAATAGGTATTAAAAGAGTCTTGAATAAGAAATAATTTATTTGGATAAGAATTGATACAAATGTGTTGATAACATGGTCTGAATTTGATAGGCATTTTTACCTACTTTTAAAATGTAAAAAAGTAGCTGTAGCGACGTAATTACTGTAGTTAGACATATGGTCTCGCGAGGTTTTTTGTAGATTTTAATACGCTCTATAATATTGTAGAACATTGTTTTGGTCTATCATTAGTGCTTTTCGCAGCGTATGCGATGAAAGCCATTTTATGACTGTTGTTTTTATACCTTGCGTTGGTTTTAGCAAAAATTTCCATGGATATCTCATTTTTTTTCGTAATAAACATAGCCTATGTTACTCAGTGATAATGTAGCTTTCTATTGGTAAAAGAATTTTTGAAATCGGTCCAGTAGTTTTTGAGTTTATTCGTAGCATACAAAAATACAAAAATACAAATCTTTCCTCTTTATAATATTAGTATAGAGTATAGATTATAATTATATACATACTAAAATAAAATTATAGATATAAGTAAAAAATTAAAATGCAGATTTAAAACTAAACTTCAAATTAATTGATGTTAAGTAAGTATTAGGTAACTAAGTACTTATTTGATGATAGATCCTGTATGTGGTTGTTGTTTGTAACTTTCCTTTTCTTCGAGTTTACATTTCTTTGTTATATTTGATAATTGGACTCATCTCGAACTGTTATTGTTTAATCCTGCTTGTTTTCCATTTAAAATTATACTTAAAAAAGTACCGAAAATTGCATTATATTTTTATCTTACATACTGAGTTTTTTTCTTTTACTTTAAATACGGAATATACAGAACCCTCTCATGACGAAAAAGTTTGCTAGTTTATTTTAAATTCATGTTTTCTCATGTTAGCTGATGACAGAATAATGAGTTTGTTTTGAACTGATTACGAAATTATTATAGAAACAGATAATTATGCAAGAATGCAGGCCCCAAGTTTGGCGCTGGTGTTAAGTAATTGATATATGACAATTAATATTTTTCAGCCGAAACTTATCAATTGTTCTATCCGAAAAGTCAATAATTTATCATATAAAAATTTGGTGAGTCCGTCATATCACTAAACCAGGTAAGTACTGTTTTGTTGTGAAAGTGCTTACCTACTGAATTTAGGTTAATCTATGGAGTTCAACTAATTAGTTGGCAAAAGCAAGTGAGCGCTAATTGCAAACAGCTATTAGTATGTAATGATATAATTAGAAGCCAAATAGTCTCAGTAACATGAATACCGTTCAATTTAATTCCCGTTAATCCGATTCTCATTGCCAGCCTCAACCGCAAATCCACAAAGATGTGACTCGAATAGGGCACGAATTGCGCTAACCTTTCAAGGACAGCTGTTTCCAGGCGAAACTGATCATCCAGGTCTAATGTTCCCACTAAACTTCCTAAGACACTTTGCACTGTGCTGATTTTGGACGCATCCACTTTTGAATAACAGTTGTCACAGCTCCATTCTGATCCCGGATCAATAGGTGATATTGGTAACAGAACTCCTACGCATTCCTTTTTCAAGCATTTTAAAGCTGATAAATTAGTCCCCATCTCAGTTTTGTCTTCACATCTTCTGCATCTGCACCAAAATCTCTTAGTTTTGTAAAGTTGACATCGTCGTGCAGGTGTACTCCATAGCAGTCCAGTGTAGCAGGTTAAAATTTCTTCATCTACTTCTATGTCCCTCGTTGCGTAGACTGACATCGTATAGTCTTTCCGGAATATATTTCTCGTATTCGGAACACAGCTGTGATTCAAAAATGATGATAGAGGGTATAAGCCCCGTAGTGGGATCGTTTTCTCTAAGGGGCTGCATGAAATTCTGAAGGAATTTATTTTTATTACTGAGTTTACGAGCGACATAAACCGTAATTGCTTCTCAGGTATTACCCATACGGAGCGCAGCGCTTGTATTTCATCGTCTTTAGAACTGTCTTTATTCTGCAATAGCTCCAGCAAATGTTTTTGCTCTTCTTCGAGTAATAAGAAGCGCGTATGAATCAAGGCACTAGCTAAAGTTTCGGAGTTGTAATCGCGGTCTGGTTTTGGCGTCCAGTTGTTTGTGATGAATTCACATAAAGCATTATGATCCCGAGAAGACTCACACGATTTAGAACACATTGTTAATTTGCATTTACTACATTTGGAACATGAATTACATAGTTTACAGCACACTATGCAATAAGTTTTGTTTGCACAATCGCCTCTTGGTCCTATAACAAGTGGTCGGTTCTCGAAGATCAAGGAACCTCGTAGGATCTTTTGGGACGCAAATATTCCTCGACCGCCGAGAGGAGATCCCCTTATTATCCAGTTCCTTGTAATCTGGGCATCGTCCACGTATTTTTGTATCACTTTCTGAGCCATGTCGCGGTCCAGATTGCTCCAGGTACCATGGTCCAGCGGCGCTCGCGGCTGACTGACGCTCCTCCACCAAACATCGATGTACCATGACCTGTTATGAAAATAGCTACTGGAAGCTGTAAATCTATAGAATCAGCTCACGTGTCGAATCTGACGTAATGCTTAGATTTATGTTTACTCTAACTACGATTCGTTCAGAAAGCTTGATGCGTTGGTTGGAATAACACGAGGAACATTATGTCTGAATAAACAATGCTCACTCAGTTCTATTTTGGGTGGTTTTGTTCCACCATGAATATTAACATCTTGTTCGAAACAAAACATTTTGTTCTTGTTCGAACATAAGAGATGTGCTTATTTTTTTTTCTAAAACCTTAAAAAAACTATTACGTAGATTTTATTAAGCTAATAAAAAAATCTACAGTAATGGCTCTGTTTAGCCACATTTTTTGTTCTGAAAATAAAATCGAATCTGTAGATTTTTTTTTAACTTTAATAGGTTTACACTTGACCGCCATGTCGCCTGATGTTAAACGACAATGCGGTCTACGATGGAGCGTGTTTACCTAGAAAAAACCGATTCACTCTCGATTTGAAGACACAAAGATTGTAATCATCGGGGAAAACCCACTCAGGCAACGTATTTCACAGCCTAGACGTTCTTATCACAAAATTTGAGTCAAATCTCTTCGTTCATGTCTTTGGAACATCAACCATGAAACAATGTCGCTTTTTCGAGCTACGAGCATTCCGATAAAAAAGGGCAAGGTGGTATCAGATCATGCAAATCAGTCGCACACTCTCCGAAGTGTATCCGATAAAAAAACCGATAGGCTAGCAATTTTTCGGCGATGTTCAAGACTTTGAACTCTTTTTCGCACAAGAGTATCATTGCCTATGAGCCTTTTGGCACGTCTCTCGATCGATTCCAGTGCCTCCAGCTGATACTTAGCTGATCCATCCCAAAGGTGCGAAAGTACTCCATACAGGAGCGAATCTGTGCTTGATATAAAGTGAGCAACTGTTCAGACTTGAAATACCTTCGCACCTTTGGGAGGACACCTAGTTTTTTGGCAGCTAATTTGGCCTTGGACTCGATATATGAGCCAAAGTTGAGCGTAGATGTTAAAGTAACGCCCAAAAGCTCAAGACGGTCAGAAACCGGCACAGACACACCTCGAAAAGTAGGAGTCAGTTGGAATGGACTCCTTTTTGCGAAAAACAGACACGACTGCGTCTTACTCTCGTTGAACTTGACCAGATTGGCAGTGTCCCATTCAGACACCGCCTCAAGGGTCAAGTTCAAACGCTCAATCAAACTCTCTCTCAGTACCTGGGTTTGCTGCCCACTGGCTCTCGCGCTAGATGTGTAACTCTCTACAACGGTGCTATCATAAAAAAAGAGCGCATCTCGTCCCAATCTGCCGACTTGTATCGCCACAACTGCCGGTTGCCTCTAGGGCTGGGATCAGGCGGATGGTAGACAGATACAGATTTCACCAGACAGTGGTCGGAGCTGCCTAACGGCGAAGATACCACCACGGAATAACGGTCTGGATTTGTTGTCAGCAGAAGGTCTAAGTAGTAAGGTGTATGCGACTCAACGTCGGGTACTCTTGTGGCCTCTTGGACCAGCTGGGTTAGGTCTAACGAAAAGGCTAGCTTTCTCGTTTCCTGTCCAGCGTGGTCAGTGTCCCGGTATGGGTACAGCCATTCCTTATGATGGCCGTTGAAATCCCCCAGTAACACTAATTGAGCCGAAGGGTACTTTTGTTGAGCCGCGTCCGCCGCCTCACTTAAATAATCCATGAGCATAGTCGTCTCCTGGTCTCCGCTGTGCGTCCAATATACACAAGCATAGATAATTTTGTCTATGCCTGTGTCCATCAGAACCCAAAGAACAGAAAATCTAGTGTCCTCAAGGTTACGGAGACGCCGACAGCAGATGTCGTCACGGGCGTACAGGCACACTCCGGCACAAGCCCGGAATTTGTGCTCCAGGGTATAACCTGGATACGTAAGGTACGCCACGTCCGACGGACAACCTATCTGCGTCTCCGTAAGAAACAAGAGTGTCGGCTGCTCAGTCTCGAGGTGATGGTGGACTGCTGAGAGATCGGAGTGCAGACCTCGAATATTTGTGAGGTGCACTTTCACCGACAAGGCGTGCAGCCGCTCTTTAACTTTGTTTCTTTTATTTGCACTGTTCATATTTTTTGTTGAGAGAGGATCGGTGGGGAAACGGCAGTAGAACGAGGCTACACATTACTGACCATTGGTCACAACACACAACCCGAATACACAAGTGGGGAGCTAGCCTGGAGACTGTGGGGACACCCAAGCCCCCCCGGGGATGTCTATCTGGCCTTGTCGTCCGGTCGCCAACCGGCAGGATAGCGCATCCCGGGATTTTTCGCTAGATGGCGGGGCAGCCTTACATGAGTGGCTAGCTCACTACTTGGGCCCCCAACTATCTGCGGTCGGTCGCGGCAACCGTGCCTCGGATCCCGCTACCCTCCTTGACTAGCTTCCCGATGTACAGTATTGGTGTGTGACAAACCGGTCGTGCAGTTGTGCAGCAACTGTTCTGACCCGTTTTCCCCTAATGGTGTCACTAGACAACACGTCGGAACACGGCTAGGCCGCTTGGCGTCGTGACTTAGTCTAGTGGGTGGTCACCAACGACGGCCGAAGCCTACCACCGGTAATTTGTCACCTGATTAGCACCACCCAGGGACCACGTGCGGGGTTTCAATAAACAGGTGCTTCCCCACGGACGGAGGTGACTCCCCCCAAAACGAGAAAAAAATGAGATTATAAGTTATTATTAGTTATAAGCTGTGTATATTGTAACATTTTACATCCTAGGACCTAGTGGTTATGTGGAGTTCTTCGTTACCCAAGGGACGGACCTGCTTAGAAACCTGGGGTGACCCCTGTAGGCGTCGATGGTAATGTGGCTGCGAGAACAGGGCAGCCCCGTTGGCGCTGGCCCGCTTGCACTTCCTCACCTTTTCTTTGAGAGCCTTTGGCTCCTGCAGTTGTTTTTCATTGTCACGGACGATCAATTGGTATACATGATGCCATGATTTTAAACATCATTTTATGCGCGTTTTGAGACAATGAAAAAACTCCTACAATGTCATTAGAATACGATAACTTATTTCGCCACTGTTCTTAAGTCTAAATGGCTCAGACGGAATATGCTCGCCCTCGGAGTCATCAGGCCCCGGTTCGAATCCTGATGGTTACGCTCGGGACTTTTCTTTTTGTTCTTTTTTTTTCTGAGAAAATCTTATACTTAGAGCCTTTTATAAACGTATTTAATTCGTATCTATATCTAAGTAGGTCTAAGTAAGTCTTCACTACGTAATTCGTACCTGCTTAAATATCATTTAAAAATTCGAGCAAAGCTCGGTTAACCAGGTACTATTTATTGTAATAAATAAATATAAATATTGGCGGACAACTCACAGACAACACCCCTAAACTAAGCAAAGCTTGTAATATGGCGGCTAAATGGCTGATATAATACTTACATAGTTGTAAATACATACCTATTACACATAGAAACACCCAGACACAGTACAAATACTGGAATTCGTCACACAAATATTTGCACTGGATGGAAATCGAACCCAGGACCTTCGGTTTCGCAGACATAGTTACTACCCACTAAGCCACGAGGCTATATTTATGTAGATTATAGTTTGATATAACACCTTAGCTACTTTTCATCGCGGTAAAATAACGGGAACTACGTAGGTAACCGCGGGCTGTAGCAAGTGCTATATAAATTAAACTGATTTTATTCTAAGCGACATCGTTGCATGGTTGATGTTCCAAAGACACCAACGAAAATATTTGACTCTACTTTTGTGATAAATAGAATGTCTAGGCTGTGGAATACGTTGCCGGAATGAGTTTTCCCCTATATTTCCAATCTTTGTGTCTTCAAATCCAGAGTGAATCGGTTTCTTTTAAGTATACACACACACTCCATCCTAGACCGTATCAAGTGAGATGGCGGTCATGTGTAAACCTAAAAAAGTAAAAAAAATAGAAATGACATTTCTCAATCTTACCGAAAAATGTAGAGTTTTTCAAAAACACGTATAATTCATTTTGATCGATCGAGCGACGTGCTAAAAGGCTTATAGGCAAATACACTCTTGTGCGAAGAAGTCTTCAAAGTCTTGAACGTCGCGTCGCCGAAAAATAGCTAAAAACCTATCGGTTTTTTATCGGATACACTTCGGAGAGTGTTCAACTGATTAGTATGATCTGATACCACCTTTACCTTTTTCTATCGAAATGCTGGTATCTCGAAAAAGTGACATCGTTGCACGGTTGATGCGTTGATGTTCCAAAGACACAAACGAAGAGATTTGACTCTACTTTTGTGATAAGTAGAATGTCTAGGCTGTGGAATGCGTTGCTTGAGTGCTCTTTTCCCGATGGTTACAATATTGGTGTCTTCCGATCCAGAGTGAATCCGTTTTTTCTAAGTAACATAAACATGAGACGAGATGGCGGTCAAGTGTATACCTATAATAGTTTAAACAGTCCTAGAGTTCTTGTTTCTATCTGCTGTTAAAGTAATAAATGAAGTACACAAACTATAATCTCTTTCTCGTATATTTAAACATTATAAAAATTCCTGGACAAAGAAAAGATGTAAAATATTGATCATGAAATTTCAATAATTATAAAAATACCAGCATTGCATTGCTTGATAAATTACAATTATCCTGCTGAGTACTTCTCAACTGCTGTTTTAATTTTATCAAACTAAAATATACCTGGTTCCTCTGTAAATTATTATGACCTTAACCATCTCGTTAATGAGCTGAATAAATTAAACAGTGGCCTACCAGAATGAGTACATACCGCTAATTTAACCTATTTATCTTCAATGAAGGATACCTAATTGTGTAATTGTTATGGACCATCGAAAAGGTTCTTATTTTGTTTGCTTTTTTTTTAGATAGTCAGGATCTTACTAATCTACCGATAATGGTACAATAGGTAAATTAAATTACAGATAGGTTTCCTGTAATTTTTGTACATACATGTACGGTCAATGGTATATGTCTAGTTGTCTAGCCTTAGTTTTTAAATAAATATAAGTACTCTTCACTATAGATACAAAATATCCACTATGGGTTCGCTGGAAATTATTAAATTGTCAGCTCTTTTTGAGATAATTTGATATAAAACCCGTAGCTTCCTGCCACTAATGCTTGCCTGGAAGAAATCGCTATTAGCGATAAGGCCGCCATTTATGGCACATGTTATAAGTATTCTATGTTCTGTACATTCTAAACTTTACTGATGTGTATAATAAGGTTTTTCTGTCTGTCTGTCATTCTGTCAGTCTGTAGCTTTATAAAAACTGTTCAGCCTGTTTTTGTTTGAAAAGCCTTGTTAAATTATAGTTTCATAAGCGGGAACACCGTTGCTACTGCAATGTTGCCAGGCGTAATCGTGGTTCTAACAAAGAAAACACATCTTTGTATTGAATACCGATTCATTGTTTTAGTTAACAATTTACATACTAATTAATAGTTTACTATTAAAGTAGCCTGGTCAACGTAGCGGATTAGTTGGCAGTAACGTAGTAAGTCTTCCTGCGAAGCTGTAGGTATGTCGTAGGTTCAATTTTCACCCAATTCAACTATTTGTGTAATAATACAGATTAAGTACTTCTACTAATATTTATTCAGTTTCGGGGAGTTTCTATATTTAATAAGTATGTATTTACATCCATATACATAAGTATTATATCAGCTTTCAGCTGTCTTCCTTGGTACAAGCTTTGATTGAGCTAGATGGTGTTTTGTGAGAAATTTCAACTACCAATATCAATCATAATAATTTAATTGTCTCCTAGGGAATTGGGATGGGAACTCTACGACATTTTGTTACTACTATAAGTTAAGGGGAAAATAAATAAATACTTTCGTTAGTGTTCTGTTTTCTACGGATAACGCAAACACTGCTTTAAAAAATTTCGTAGGTACATTATACGAATTGCAAATTTGCCGTCATATTTACATTGTGGCGAATTTACACACACTTGTTTTTGTGGCGAATCGACAATAATCCAATAGCAACAGGATAAAATACGGGTACAATACAGGTGGTCATATTAGATTATGCTACAGTTGTGATAGGATCGCAATGCTAGAATGAGGTCATTCGGCCTTTCCTACAACGCTCGCCATTGTAGTTAGATCCGATCATCTTTTATTAGCCATTGTATTACGAAAGTATTAGTGTTAAAATAGATGATTAATCAATGGCTTATGAAAACAATTGCCTGAGAAATTGTGCAACAAATTTAAAACGTCAAGCACGTCTCAATGCGTGCTTATCGAAATAAAAGATAAAATATCTCGAAGTGATCACTCAAGTGATCGATATATACATAATATGTTGGTACAAGTAGTTAGCAACTCAGCTCAAGTTCAAAAGTGAATTAAAGATTCGAATACTTGCTAAGTGGTTGAAATAAAATGGTTTTCTTACCGGTACTTATCGCATGGCAACAATCACATTTTTTGCGGTTTTATAGGTTATTGTAAAATTTGAAGCAGATAGATATGCGTTTATCGAATTAATGTTACAGTTTAATTTACTTACCATGCCATCGATATCCATCTGTATCTCCAAACGCCCATATTAATCTGCAATGGAGATCCACCACGATTTGATTAGTCTTTGGTATGAATTTAGTAATTCTGTTGACCAAAAAATGTTCGAGTTCACCGACGTTGTCGAAGTTTAGCGAACCCATTAAGCTGCCAAGTGCCGCTTGCACAGCGCAAGTATTATCATTTGGTACTCGGAGACCGCATTCTATACATTTCCATGACGTCGATAGCTTCAGAGGGTCGATGGGTAACAGGACCCCGGGACATTCGGTCGCGAAGCATTTGAGCGCAGAGAGGAGTGTCCCACGTTCAGTCGCGTCTCCACATCGCTCGCACTTGCATAAGAAGTGCTTAGTCTTGTACAAATGAGCACGCCGAGCAGGTGTTCCCCACAGCACACCGGTATAGCATGTGAAGATTTCTGATCCTGCACGAATCGGTTTCACCGCTTTCAATGTCATTTGCTGTTCATTATTGTAACTATATCTTGTGTTTGCGACGCATGTGTGATTCATGAGCCCCGCAACAGGGTACAATCCACGCAAACTCATTTCGTTCGTACCGTATGCAGTTGCAATTTGATATGCGTTTGTGTCGAGCGCGCAGCAAGCTAAGACCATTAGATGCTCGTCTTCTTCCGGGATATCGAAATACTGTTTGAGTTCCCTCACTTCGTGCCCGTGTTGCGGCAGTTTGTGAGCTTCGAGACACGACATAAAAAGTTTTTGATCTTCGTTCAATAACAGAGCTCTGATCGGTGTGAGAGCTCGACACATTTTTGCATCATCTATTTCCTCTATAGGTACCTTATTGTTCCATTGAGAAATAATAGCGCAATCGTCGGTATGCGTTGTTGTATTTTGACACTGTTCCGAACATAACACTAAAGCACATCTAGAGCACTTGAAAAAAGTATCGCAATCCAATTTGTAACACACGGTGCATCCTCGCGGGAGAGTGATTCCGGAACGAGGACCATAAATTAGGGGATGATCGACGAATAGGACATCCCCACTAGATATATCTTCGGTAGCGATGAGCCCTCTGCCTCCCAGCGGCGATTCACCGATAGTCCATTTACATGAATATTCCGACCCGTCCGTAGAATTGTAAAGTCCGAGGTGTTCCTTCACCGTTTGCGACAATTGCTCCAACGACAACATCCTGCCGCGGCCCGCCGATGACGGCACTGCACTGTGCGCTAGTAGCGAATAAACAAATCGGTAAGTTAGATAACAGTTCGTCACCGATCGACCGAATAAAAACAAAACCAAAAACGCGTTGTTCTCTTGAATTAACCGACTCCGATAGAGCAACACAGATACCGTGCAAGGTGCGTACATACGTCCGTACCTGACGTGTATTTCACAGATGTTGCCAACTCATTTACTTATAGACTTTCAGGTAAATTGTTTATATATTTCAGATATTATATTCGAGAACCGGGTCGCCCGAAATGTGCGGTTACCTGGGCGGTTTCCGCCGAACAGATAGTGAGAAAGACGAAATCGTGACATCTGGGAAAAATTGTATAATACCTATGGTTTAAATATAGGTCGTCTTGATGACTATTTTTAATTCGTGTGAAGTTAAATATATTACGATAGCTGCACGGTGCTCAGGGTAATTTACGGACGGTTGTCTTTTGTAGACGGCGACTAGCTGCCTCGCCGGGTCATTGAGATAAGCCAGAGATTTCAAATAAGTGTGTTAATCGTTTACAACGCTGATTGCCACAAACGAATACGTAAATAGGCCACAAAAGGTGGTCTTAGCAGAAAGGGACGCATAGAAGTTACCATAAAATTTGGAGTTTGAGTATGAATGCTAGATTGTAGAAGAAAATAAAATCGGTTTCATGTAACTATATTATGTGATTCAACTATTCGCGTCGGTGGTTCCAGTTAGAGTAGTTGTGTTTACCCAATGCATGTCTTTCAGCTAAACTCTTTCCGTGTGACCCTCTATACAGCTTTTTTTTTAAAGACAGACGTACGCGTTGTTTGTATAAAACAACATTTCTGTGAATCTGAATTTGTAATCATGAATGTGCAAACGTGTATGTTCTGAAAACAATTAAAGTACTCGTAATACTTGAGACGGAACAGTACCTACCTACATTTAATTAATTTAATTCACGTGTTATATTGACAGGATTAACTGAGTCGTTTGATGATATAATTGATTGGAAGGAGCTCGACACAAATCGCAGCGAGAAATAAACCAACAAGTACGAAATGTATTTAGAGCTCTGTAACCAGTGGCTCGGCCGGTAGCAAGAGTATCTAAACTCAAATAAAACGATGACACGGAAAACAATACTTTGCCAAGACATTATCAAGTTATGACCTATTGGAATCACATTTACTATTGAGCGCGACATTTATCGGAGTTTTGTTACCAATTCCGCATAATTGAGCCAAGTCGATGTAGGTAATTGGATCTTTTGAAGTTATTGCAGTCTAGGTCTGAGTCTTCAGATTCAGCGATTATAATCATTGCATTGTTCTTGCTTCATTTTTCACATAAATGTATAGGGTTGTAATATTTTTTTAGTCAGAAACGTAGACAAACATTTTTCGGGTTCCGTACCTAAGGAGTAAAACGGGACCCTATTACTAGACTCCGCTATCCGTTCGTCTGTATGTATGTTTTTCTCTTCGTCCGTATCTCGTCAGGCTGTATTTTATGAACCGTTGTAGTTAAATGTTTGAAGTTTTCACTCATGATGTATCTACGAGTATGTTGCCGTTATCACAACAAATACTACAAAACAGAATAATATAAATCTCCCACACAACAAATGTGATTTTTTGTTCGTTTTTGCTCGATATTGAAATGTTTACAAAACACATACGCATACTCACTTTAAAAATAAATAATTAAATAAAAATAAAATAAATATTTAAGCACATCTAACGGTCATAAGTAACGCAGGACCGTTCGTTGTGGAAATCTAGGGGGGAGGCCTATGTTCAGCAGTGGACGTCTTGCGGCTGATGATGATGATGAACGGTCATAATATATTGCCGTTTTATAGATATCTAGATGTCCATCCCGGCTACCCCCGTGGTACATATATAGCCTATACCACTCAGGGAACCTGTAAATATCCAAAAGTGAAAGAATTTTTGAAAACCGGTTCAGGTCTTCCAGAGAATATCGCATTCAAACAAAAAACCTCTTCAGTCGTCGTTCTTCGAAAATTGGTCGTACTAACTCAAATTTAGTTTTTTTTTAGTAAGGTTTGTATGTAATGACGCAATCTTAGACACGTAGTAATTTACATACTCTTTGTTAGAGACATGCACACATGTCACGTTAACGCGCGGTACGAACGCTCTTAAAAAGGAATATTTTTCCTGTTTTTGTTACATTCTTCATTCATGTTCCGTTCCTATTAATAGTAGCGTAATGTTGTATAGTCTTCGTCGATAAATGGACTATCCAAAAGAAGTCTTTCAATTCGAACCAGTAGTTCCCGAGCTTAGCTTAGTTCTTCACCTTTATAATATTAGTATAGATGGTACAGAACCCTTCGAGCGTGACTTCGACTCATACTTGGCATTTTTTTTAATTTCCCAAAATAATTATCATATTTTCATATACCCCCTAACTAAACAAAGCTTATGATATGGAAGCCAGGTAGCTGTCAAAATACATAAATAATTTTAAATACATACAATAAGAGTACATACCTAGGTACTTAAGATACAAAACATAGAGACACATAAGACCAAACATGTATTCATCATTCATCACACACACGTTTATCCTGTGTGGGAATCGAAGCTACGACCAAAGACTCAGTTAGCCGACTCTTTACCGACGGAGTCACTGAGCCAGTCAAACATTAATAGTTTAGTCTTGGAGGAATTGGCAGAAAGGTTACTATTCCCAAAATATGTGAGTATAAGTCCAGGATCCCTGGTAAAATTTTTGCAATTGATTACTTTCAAGATAATTTTGCGTGCGCAGCTTCATTTTGATGAGACGCTTTAACAGTCATATTGTATTACAAACTAGATGCCCGCCCCGGCTTCGCCCGTGGTATATTATATAGCACTCATCTGACTGAAAGAAAAGAAAGAAAGAAAAAAGAAAGAATGACTGAAATCGGTTCACTCATTCCTGAGAATATCGATTTCAAACAAAAAAACCTCTTCAGCAACCTGCTACGCCACCTGTCGGAAATTGGTCGTACCAACTCAGATTTAGAAAAAAAAATAGCAAAGGTTTATATTCACGGCACAGATTACTGAAATTCAATGACGCAATCTTTGACACATGCTGTCATGTGTCATGTCAAAGCACGAAACGTACGAAAACTCTCAAAAGGGGAATATTTTTTCCCGATTTTGTTACATTCTTGTTTCATGCTCCGCTTCAATTAATAGTAGAGCTATTTTCTATAGCCTAAAGCCTTCCTCGATAAATGGATTATCCAATAGAAAAAAGAATCTTTCAATTCGGACCAGTACTTCCCGAGATCCTAGCGTTCAAGCAAACAAACAAACAAACAAACAAACAAACAAACAAACTCTTCAGCTTTATAATATTAGTATAGATTGCGTGGTTCATTATGCCGGTCCTACGCTCAGATATATTTTATCTGTATTTTACTGTTAGCTACCACAATCTAGAGTTTTTTACTGGAAATTGTCAGGCATCTCATCAAAATGAAGCTATTCACGCAAAATTAGTTTGATAGCAAAAAATTGCTAAAATTGTACCAGGGATCCTGGACTATAAAGTATACTGCTACTAAGGTTGAAACTGTTGGTTTCCAGCTCCAAGATGAGACACCGTTGACCACGCAGTAGCTTACTTTTCCTTGCAATACTTACTCACTACTGCATAGTTCGTACGTTATAGACTACGAACGTTCACGCCCTCAAAGCTGCGCACAAAGTGCTGTCGGGAAAAGTAACCCGATCCAGATTCTTTGTTAACCAGACTAGGCGTTGGTCTGACAATCTGCCCAGTCTCTGTGACCACCGCTCCTACGTGGACGTTCATCTATCCGCCAAAAAATATATCTAAATGCACATCACACGAAAAATAATCTTGAAAATTTTGGTGCACCGTGTCCAGTGACCAGTGATAGTGTTGAACTACAAATGTTCGATTACCATGAAAATGAATGCCCTTGGTTTTACTTCGATGGTTCTTATAAGACGCTGCTCGGCGCCTGCCTTTTTGTGTTCGGTTAGTGTAATTTCTTATACCATAACAGTATATCTTAACTAATTTTAACTCTATTGCTTAAAAATAGTTGAAGTTACGGCTGGTCTAGTTGGGAGAACAACTGCCGATCCGGAGACCCCGGATTCAAAACCACGCGCACCACTTTCATCATTTCGAACTCATGTCAGTAATGCCGCTAGCTTAAAATAGTGAAGGAAAACATCGCGAGAAAACTGACATGTATCTAGAATCTTTCGATGTCATGGGTCATCCACCACCCCGGACTGGACCAGCGTGGTGGATTATGGCCGTGAGAGAAGGCCCTGAGTCCAACCAGTGGGAACTTTTAGTGTGGTGCTCATGCTTAAAAATATAACCATAATGAAGTACATATTCATCAGCACTCTGTTTTAGTCTTATAACTCTTGAATATTAATTCTCATACACTACAACACAACACTAGCCGCAAATTAATCAAAGCTGTGTAAGCTGTAGTATGGGAGCCAGCTAGCTAACACACACTGTAAATACACATTCGCGCTCGACTTGGCGGGGCACTGCCGTGCCCCCAGATTTATGATAAATGTCATAAATCTGGGGGCACGATATACTTATAGATACGCAGACACAGAACCAACATCTGTATTCATTACTCAAATATTGTCCCGGGTAGGAAACGAACTCTCGACCTCTGCTCTGTAGACAGACTTACTATCAACTGACCCAAGAGATCAGTCATGTAGCTAGAGCAAAATTTGTTTTCAATATAACTTGTTAACTGGAGAGTAGGTACTCTTTGGATTTCTTGAAATCTTCTATTTCTTGGAATTCATTTAAAAACTATATAACTCGTATAGTCCAGCCAACAAGTTCAAACACTTGTTAAAAATAAAAATAAAACCTCTAAAAGCATGTGCGATGATAGCTCATTCGATTCGGAACGACGTCTAGAAAAATGATTTTTAAGGGTTTATTTACACATTAAAAAAATGCGATTCTTATGAACAAAATAAGACAAAAAAAGGAGTTTCTCTTTCATAATTTCTTAAATAATGATACTTAAGGAATTTTGTAAGAATTTTTGTAAGATCCTGAAAGAGGAGGAAATTTCCAATATAAAGTCTGAAGTCCCGGGACTCTATCTCATATTTATAAACTTTTTAACGTTGAAAATAGAACTCCGTGAGGTGGTTACGGTATAGGCGCGCCGTCTAATAAGCCTGTGTCACCTAAAATATATTTTTGTGTGTAATATAAAATAACAATTTAAAATAATGTATTTATTTATGAAACTTTTTTTTTAATTAAAATTATTTTGAATAAACGAAAAATTAAATTTCTAAAAAATGTTCTCAAACATTTTTTTAGTAACTAATATCTTTCTATTGCTTTTTATTATTTGTATCGAATATAGGTACTATTTATTAATATTTTTTTACCATCTTATTGCTAGGATGTATACCAAATAATTTTTTTTTGTAAAAAAATCTTAAATATTTTTTTTATTGATTATGTTATAATTTTATATTTCAATTGTTTAATAATTAATTAAGATATAGATAGCAAATTTGAACCTAATAACTTGAAACGAAACCAATGTCAATTCATCAATCAATTCCCCTCTTAAAAGCGAATCCACGAATAAGTGCCGAAAATCTGTTTTTTTTGTTTGATTCCAATTAAATCTACGTTTGGCTTTAAACAATATTTTATCAAACGTTATACAAGTTATTAAAGGGAAACAGTTTTTAAATATATTCTATGAAAAATTCGACCGCTACGAAGTCTTATAGAGTAAGGTCCCAGGGCCGCCAGACGTCAGTCACGTTTTTTCTGATGAACGAAATGTGAACGATTGAGTAAAGTTAGTAGTACAAGTACGTGTTAAGAACACATGCTTACCCGCTAAGTTGCTAAGACAGTCAATTTTCTAATATGGGGTCCACCAGATACATAAAAACATTACTTACTTTACATATTTTCTAATAACTGATTTTCACGTATGTTATAGTTAATATCTTTAAAAATTAGGCCCCAACAGTCCCAGACACTTTCCGTCGGCCGTTTTGCTTAACAGACGCTTTAAAACTCCCAAAATAATGACTTTATGTCACTTAAATTCTCATACTCCATTTGTATATATGTTTATCAGACAACTATTTTAAAGCCTTTTTCAATAAGATAGACCAATCTAAGGAGCCAATCATCCCCTAAACTCAATTTTAATGCCTCAATGGGTAAGACCGCGAGGCTGAGTGAGACATGTATTAGGAAATAACGACTTCAAATTGAGTTTAGTCTGTCTTTTTGGAAAAAGCTTTGAAATAGTTGTCTGACGATCATATATACTAATGGAGTATGAGAATTTAAGTGAAGGTAAGTTATTATTTTGAGAGTTCAAGCGTCTGTTAAGCAAAACGGCCGACGAAAAGTGTCGTGGACTATTGGGGCCTTATTTTTAAATATATTGCCTATAACATACGAGAAATTCATATTCAGTATCTTCTGGATCCCATATCTCAAAATTGGCCGTCTAACCAAGTTAGCGGGGAAGCATGTACGTACTAATTCTACTCAATCATCCACATTTCGTTCATCAGAAAATACGTGACGTCTGGTGGCTCTGGGATCTTGGACTATTACGTTTGGTCTATACCGGCTGAAACGTGAGCTGTAGGTAGTAAAGTTGTAGGCCGCCTGAGGCTTATTCCGCAACCCACGTAAAAAAGATTTCTCGGAGTTCTCACAGACTAATTCTCATTTTTCTAGCAAGAATGTTTTATTTTTCTTCAGGCGTGTTTGGGGTGCTGCTCAACGGGTGGCTTTTTGCCACTTTCATCCACAGTCACCTGCTCACATCCAAAAGTCATTTATTGGTACTTAACCTTTGCGTCGCTTCACTTGGTAGAAATCTACTTGGATTCCCATTTGCGGGAGCATCCGCCGTCGCTAAAAGGTATTTCGTAGTCTAAAATCGTTTCGTGGTAAAATTTTGTATTTATTTTATAACGTTATAAAATATAATTAGTATCATGATTTTTTCAGATGGCTGTTTGGTCCAGCGTGTTGCCAATTGTTTGCATTTATGAACCAATTTTTTGGTGTTTTTCAAATGTTTGCGATATTTGTAATAGTATTGGAACGATACTTGTTAGCAAAATATTACAGACATGGTAAGTAAACATTTATTACAAACGACATGTGCCGTTACTGACAATGTGATAATAGAAACTAAACTCAATCGCAAATGAGATTGAAATATCCAATTTGTTTCGTGATAATTGACAGATTTGTTACCTGATGAATGATCTCGTGATTCTTCATCATCATCATCATCATCAGCCACAAGACGTCCACTGCTGAACATAGGCCTCCCCCCTAGATTTCCACAACGAACGGTCCTGCGCAACCTGCAACCAGCGTGATTCTTCACATTAAGATTAATTTATTTGGTACAGTACTCATTAGTAAACACTTTTAGAGGATATAAATTGCGGCGCAAGGATCGTTACACATATCTTGGCAGTGTAGCCAAGCAATAAACTTTTTTGTGTTGAAACCCCATTATCTGTTCATCACTCTAAAAAACTGAGCTGAAATAATCTTGACTGTGATTTCAGAAAAAAACAATACATATACGATATTATTGGACCCTAGTCGTTGTGAGTTGGTTGACCGCAACAGTCTTCGCATTTCCTCCATTGCTTGGATACGGAATATATTCCTGTGATCCAACCGGGACATCATGTTCTCTTCTATGGCCATCATCATATTCTGCGAGGCAATTGGGCTTCAGTGTACCTTTTGTTATAATATGCGGATTAGTACCTATCGTGGGAATGTGAGTATTTTACCTCGAGGTGGAAATACAAGCTTTAAAATAATTTGTCTCTAAAGTGTAGAAATATTTCTGCAGGTTCTTTTATATGGGAAAAGCTCTACGCCTCGAGAAAATATTTTACAAAGGGGAACAGCAAAGGGAAGAAAAATATTTTACACAGGTATGTATTTTATGGTACAGATTTTTCTTTTGATTCATATGAATATTTTGACGTGAGAATGTTTTGTGCAGAGTATTCACGTAATCTGCGTAGCAACGTTGGCGTTGTGGATTCCTACTGCTGTGTTGATTGGGTGGCAGTGGTTTCCGCTACTGGTTCTCGGATATCGGATACATGTACCACCAGCCTTGGCTTTGATTGCACCTATTGCTGCCGAGGTGAGAACATACTACGTTTTAACATTTCATTTCGTGACTATTTTCATAAAATCTGTAAACATCGTTTTGTTAGATAAGTTTGAAAATCATTTTGTTGGATAAGTTTGATATTCTTGAATTAATTTGTCTTTATTAACCGGGTAGTTCCCCGTTCCCGTCATTTTGTCAGAAAAAAAAGTAGACTGTGCAGTTCTTCCAGACTATAATCTACCTGTATTCCAAATTCCAGCCCAATCCGTTCATACGTTACGTCTAATATGACATTGTAGGATTTGACATATTTTACATTCCAAAAAAAAAACATTCTCGGTTCTTTTGAATATTTGTACGTCATCAATGAAAACTTAATAATACAGTAAGGAGCTAAAACAGATATTTTAAATTTCAGGCAGCAACATCAGTACCTGTTTTGTGCTATCTTACCGGAGACGAAAGACTCAGGGCGGCTCTCTTGGGACGTATGAGAAAACAATACGCTTTGTTGAAACCTGAAAGAGCGAAAAAATACAAATACGAATATATATATGAGCGTCCCTAGTACTTTGACTCTATGAGGAAATTCCAAAATCACTGAAGGACTGATTCCCTCATTGGGTCGGGTCAACCCCCCCCTCGTGCCCTACTTACGAACTTCACGATGAGAGAAGAAAATTATTATTCAATAATGTTTTGGAGGCAGTGAACGACGATTTAAGCGACTGATTAGTTAATATAACCATTTTTGTTGCCATTATTACTTAACAAAAAAAAAAAAAAAACAATAGTTAATGAAACAAAATAATATTGTGAATTTATTTATTTTTGTAATTTTTATAAACTCGTAATTGCTGAAATATTAGAATTCATAAGATAAAAGTGTAATACAAAGTGATTTAGGTTTTTGATTTCCTAACATATTATTGACCTAAATAACGTGGGCGATGTGAGTGAGATCGATAGATTCATATCTTTGTATGTGTCTAAGGAAAGGAAGACATCAGGAAATTGCGCAGTGAGAGGCTACGGTTTCTGTCTTCGATTAGTTAAATCGCAACTGATAATATATACTCGTATTTGTCGGAACAATTGATCTAAATGTGTGTATAATAATGTGATCATAGTGTATGCATTTTGTGATGTAATTTCTAAATAAATATTAATATAGAGGTACTTACAAGCAAGATTATTCTATTCTAGTTTCCAGTTTCATGGTAAAACAAAGCGTGTAACAGAGCATTAACTAACTCGCTCCGTTTTGGTTGAGGGTACGATGCAACACGAGAAGATAAAGTTTCCAAGCTTACTCCATTCAGTTCCATTGTCATCGCAGAGCTTCGAGTGCATCTCAACAAAGTAAACACATTGCACTTTCTGGTTGGTTTTAATAAATAAGGAATACATTTATATAGCAAATTTGTAAAATTGTCTTTATTTCCGTTGAAATGGAAGCGAAAAAGTGCGTTTGGAATGATCTTTTTGATGATAGTGACAAGAAAAATTTAGACGACGGATATCTTTTCACGGGTATGTAATTATGTGCTAGCAGTGACAAAGAAACTTTTTTGTCCTATTGCATCATGTTGAATGTATAATAATAATAATGTTCTTTTTCAGGGTTTATTTCAATTACATTGGGATTATGGTTAAACTTCTCAATTTTAACGAATGATCTTAGACTAGATTGTAGTTACAGAAATTTAGCCAACTTCACAGTTGCAGCGTTCGTCAGAAGAATGGTTCCGTTGTTTGCCTACTTTCCGATATTTAATTTTGCAAGGTGCCTCATTTTCACTACCTACTTACAAATTATAAAAATAATTGACAAAATATTTTTTGTATTGCATGCTTTGTAATATAATTTTACACCTAGAAAAAGAAAGAAATAGTAATGTTGGTGTTTTTTTGTACATTGTCTTAAAATTTTATTAATCATATAATGTTGAATCTACTTTTTTTAGCATAATTTTCGATTTAGGACGATGTGAGCTGTTCGGTTTTTTAGAAACCTTCCTTGCAGTCTTCGAAGTTGAATGGTTAACGCACGTCTGCATTGAGCGCTACGTTGTTGCGAAATATGCTATAAACGGTAAGAATATCTATGTAAATTGAATGTTTTCTGATTGCTCTTATAATTGTTTTATATTTTACAGGATGGCCATTACAAAATCACCATTATTCTCTGTTTCAATGCCTCTGCTTGTTCTTCGCAAGCTTATATTCTTTTCCGCCACTACTGGGTGTGGGCAGATACGGTCTTGATTTTTCTTGTTCAACTTGTACTTTTGACGTGCTGCTACCAGAATGTTGGAGAAAATATTTGGTTATCATCATTTTTATACTCCGAAGCATCAAACCGTTTGGGGTCATGTGAGTTTATAAGAAATTATACTTTTTACAAGTGTACAAAACAATTTTTTTCGATGTTTAAATTTAAATATTTCTTTTTAGGTTGATGATGCTTACTTGGGCTTGGATGTTGGAACAAAAACTTATCTGCTCATCGGAAACACAGGAACAGAAGAAATTTACGAAGGTCAGATAAACTCAAGGAATGCATATTTTAGTTTTGTGTAATTTTGCGTTGGTTGACCAGTCACTGACCATTTATGGTCAAATAATTTCAGAAGCAAGTCATTTGAATAAAATAAAAATTTGTGTTCAGACCCGATATCCGTGGTTCAGACCGATCGGAAGAAATAAAAATTTCACTATCCGAATTTTGTATAACGTATTATGGATTGTATTAGGTAGATTAATGAGAAATAAGTATGTAAATCAAAATAATTAACACAGCAGTAAAGAGCAGCTGACTGTACACTGGGCACACTCGGCGGTATCGAGTTTACCCGATCGAGCATTTGACTGCCCTCGTGGCTTAGTGGGTAGTAGCTCTGCCTGCGAAGCCGAAGGTCGTGGGTTCGATCCCCACCCAGTGCAAATATTTGTGTGATGAATTCAAATGTTTGCACTGTGTCTGGGTGTTTCTATGTATAATAAGTATGTATTTAAAACTATATAAGTATTATATCAGCTATCTGGCTGCCATCACACAAGCTTTGCTTAGTTTGGGGTCAGATAGTGTTGTGTGTGAATTGTCCACCAATATTTATTTATTTATTATTTATTTATTTCACTTCACAGCGTGAAGGATCAGCCTCCCATTATATTACATTTTTAATAGGTTGCTAATAGGAGGGTAAAAATGTAACGTTTAATAGGTATATTAATTTTTTCAATGCCAAATTTGAAAAACAGTTGTCCATCTAGGGACACCCCTACCACATAGGGATTTAAAAACAGTTTTCGACCTCTGTATATTTATCTCTATTTTACATTGCTATGCATACTTATTTTCAGACCTATAGGTTTAAATTACACAAAAAATCATAAAAATCGGTTAAACTATTCGGAAAAATATGGTTACATTGTGACACGAGAATTTGATGTATTCAATTATATTTACTACTAGCTGAACCCGCTACTTCGTTCGCGTAAGCAGATGTTACTGACTTATACATTAATTGGAAGTATCGTACGTCAAATATTTGTATAAGTAGTCATTGAAAAACCTTTGAGTTTAAGTGAATTTGTTTTTCCACACAAAAATTTATTTAATTTTATCACATTTGTTTTCCTTTTTTTAAACAAAATCAAACATACTTAGTAAGGTTTCGTAGTATCGAACATAGCCGCAAGTGTAAAATTTGTAGGATTTTTATAGGATACATTATGAAAAGTCTGAAGCTAATGTGCATGATCTGATACCTACCTACCTATTTCTTTTTATCCGCAAGCTGTTTTCTAGCTGTTACCCGCGACTTCGCCGTAGTAAAATTTTGAACGAAGCCTGTATGGAATCAAAATAATTACAATTTTGAGTTTTAATGATATTCAAGCAAGTTGAACCCGTAAATCTAAGCCAAGCCCTAGTGAAATGTTAATGTATGAATTTAATTGTAGGTAACACAGAAAAAATCAAGAACGAAAGAATCCAAATTTGGCATCATAATCCTTTTAGCAGCTAAAACTTATTAGTACAATTTAGAATACCAGTAACGCCACCTAGTGATGAAAGAAAAAATACATACCACAATAGCAAAACATCGATTTAAATGGCCTTTAGTGCTTTTAGATTTAAACTGGCATTAGCGCTGTCTAATGAGAATATTATGTTGCTTGTTATTTTGATTGTGAACGCAAATCACCTATATTATCTACGCCAAAACGGGTGCATATATTTTTCATTTTTGGCTTGTACCTTACCATCACGTCAAGTTCCTTACGAAAATATATGCTTATATTAATATGGAGTTGAATGAAAATGTAGACTTATTAGCCCATGTGAAATTTTAGACCCTAAACTATATGCGTTTCGTATGTCAACCCATATCGTTGTGCCGTTTTGACGTGATAGTTAATATTTGTTTCCTTAGGGCCCATGCTTCTTTTCAGGTTGATAGGTAATAAATACATAAATGTGGTATTTTAGACTATGAGTTATTTCTGTTTAAATTTTCTACCAAATTTGCTTAGTCTTTCCTACGTCACAGTAACCTATAAGTAACCGATTTGCTATTTCTGAGTTCAAACTACGTGTGTTTCGAATTCCATCCAAATATATTCAGCCGTTCCAACGTTGTCCTGTAAATATTATGAATGTCACTGTTTGGATGTTTGTTACGTAATACATAGAGTACTTATACATAGGCAATGTTTAGCCTATGTGTTCTTCCAGACTGTAATCTAATTCTATTTCAAATTTCAACCCGATCACTTGATACGTTCCGCCATGATTAAAGCGGCAATAGAAATACATCATCTGCGAAAATATCAACTGTCTAGCTATCATCGTTCTTGAGATACAGCCTGGCGACAGACGGTGACGGACGGATAGCGAAGTCTCAGTAATAGGGTCCCGTTTTTACCCTTTGTGTACGGAACCCTAAAAACGGTCTACTTCGGTCACCGAAGCTTGTTGAACACTACCTTTAAATTTTAAACAGTATTTGGATTGAAATAATACGTATTCTAATAAGTTACGGCTGGTCTAGTAAGTTACAGCTGACCTAGTCGGGAGAACGGCGACTGTCGATCCGGAGACCCAGGGTTCAAAACCACGCGCACCACTATCTTTTCAGAGTCATGTTTATAATGCCGGTAGTTAAAACGGCGAAGGAAAACACCGTGAAGAAACCGAAATCTACCTATAATCTAAGTTCTAAGTCATATGTCATCCACCAACCGACACTGGGCCAGCGTGGTGGATTATAGCCTTGTCTCTCTCCTTGCGAGAGAAGGCCCCGACGCCCAGCAGTGGGAACATTTAATGGGTTGTTTATGCTGCTACTTATTATGCTGATATGTTTTCTCCAAAATACAAAATTCTACTTCAATGACAGGTAATTTAATTCTGTCATTCGACTAAATTTAAGCTGATTTTAGTTTTTTGTTGATATTTGAAAAACTACCTCCCTGTTTTCGATATCTAAGATCACCTTTGAAGTATTTTCTACCAAACAAAAAAGGAATTATCAAAATCAACTAACAATTAGCGGAGTTATCGCGTAAAATAAAACCAAATAAAAAAACATGCAACCCGATTGAGAACATCCTCCTTGTTTGAAGTCGATTATAACCGAATGATGTTTGTTTTTCCACACAAACACTCACGTGAGCACTTTCTAGAATCTAGATATTCTGTGGATCGTCTGTGATACACAGAATACTTAGAAGTTAGTATGTACCGAACGCGCCGCGCGTGTCCTTATTATTTAATGTTTGTGTAATTTCCGAACCAACAGACCGATATTATTCAAATTTTGACGGGACAATATAAAAAAATGTGTTCTTTCTAACAAAAAAAGAATTAATAAAATTAAACAACGCAAACATGAGTTACAACCAAATACACATTCTGACTTTCACCCCCTCCCGCAAGAAAACCGATCAGAATTTGGGGATTAAAAGTAGCCTACAGCAATGTCCTTAGTATAAACTAAAATCATGCCAAGTTTCAGCTGAATTGAATCAGTAGTTTCGGCGTGATGCGTGATCCCTATACAGAAAGACAGACAGACAGACAGACAGACAGACAGACAGACAGACAGACATGAAAGAAAAAAAATGCAGTTTCGCCATCAGTATCGACTATGGAGTGCCCCAAAAAAAAATTTTTCAAAATATATTCAATGTACAGAATTCGACCCGTTACAGTTTTATTATAAGTATAGATTAAAATTTTGTTTCAGAACGTGATTATGGTGGTTCTCGGAAACCAAATCTGCTGGACACCAATCGCTCTCGTCAGAGGTTGTGTGATACTTTCTCAAATGATGTCATCTGATCCAGTGTTACTTCTATCCGCATATTTTGTTAAGTGGGCGATGTTGATTCATCGGGTGAGTTTCACAATAATAAGAATATTTCTTCTGGCTGATCGATAAAAATACAAACCGTGGACTGTAAAGATAAAAATTAGGTGCAGCTTGAATAATGTTCTGATAGGAGAGATGGAAATTAGTTCAATCTGAATTTTTATTTCCTAGATTGGTTTACTTTATTTCGAATTACTTATTTGAGTCATTACACCACGTGAGTGACAACGAGTGATATCCCGGGTATAAAATAGGAGTTTATTTTTTATTTTTATGTCAATTTTGTTGTCACATATCATAACTTTTTGATAATGCCTGGTTGTCTATTCATCGCTTCAGTTCATTAAATCCTTGTTCTTACATTTAACATTTATCAAAAGTTGGTTATTATTAAGTTTTCAACTTGTAACTTGTTTGGTCTTGAACCAAAGCATATTATGTTTCTCCTTCTCCAATCTAGGGCGAAACAGAGGCAGCTACATATTACAATCATCGCTGTCGTCTTCCTATAAAACCTCTTTTGTCCTACTGTTGGCTCGCTTTCTTTTATTCTGGTATACGGGTCACTCTAAACCTACATTTTGTTGCAGATGTCGCCTGCCCTAACTGCTGTGATATTATTTACTGCTGACAACAAAATTCGTGCCCAAATGCTGCGTCTATTTGCAACAAGCAAAGTTGAAAAATAAAATACAGATAATAGATTCGAATAGTATATTTTAACATTATTGCAATATAGAATATTAACATTACATGTACACGGGGAATCGCATTATATACGATCATAATGCCAACAATAATACATAGTGACAAAGATTTGTACGAAGAATATCAGCAGTCGAGTTATGATACACAGTGTGATTACCTAATTCAGTCAATTACAATGTATTATGTACAGTATTGTTTAATTTATACAATAAATAGAATATGGTAAAAGAGGAAACGACAAAGATTTAACAAATAGCTCTAATGAACACAACTTGGAAGATATCACTACATTCGTTTTTTTTAAATAATAATTTACATCTAAAAACTAGAATACAAAAATAAAATTTGGTTTTATTTCAGGTCGATCACAAATTGCTTTGACTTGCATTGTAGATTAAATTTGAATTATGGATGTGTTGATGTTGACATAAGTATAGGTAATAATACTCCTATACGTGTAATGATGTCGATCTAAGCACGATTGGTCCACATTAAGGCGTTTATGGAGCAAAACCATAAATTCTTCTGTAATATGCGTGCTTTTTTTATGTCTTACTTTTTAAATACATTAGAATACATCTTAAAAGTACAGTGCTATTCAAGAGTTTTAATTTCTTTGTTGCTGACACAATGAAATCGTATAAAATAGAATCTCCAGTGTTTAGCTTACCATTTTCTAAACTATATCAAGAACTTTTTGCCTTTCGTTAAACTAAAATGCATATAGCCATTCAAATCACATAAATTTGCTTATAATATAAAGTTTACTTAGAATACATTTTATATTGCACCATTTTATTAACACTACCTAAACAATCACAAATCTTTCACACCATATAAATTGTACGTGGAATGAGACCGGCGTTCGTTGCCGGGGCGTTCTTCACATTCATCCATCGCTATATTATCTAAGAACTCCTCTTCATCGTCTAAATAAAATGAAGGATCTATTATTGTAGTTTTGAATACCCTGTTGCTATAAGTGTCCTCCGTGGAAGTGGTAGAGGAAGGCGTTGAGGGGCTGTTCAGTATTATGACTGGATAGCTCCCTCGCGATGGATCCTGCTATATTTGCTCCAGAGGAGTATCCTTGTACTCAGACTTGTTGATCCATTTTTCGATCATGGGGACCGTGAACAGAATTACTCCACTCAAGGATATCGCACCTCCTGCCACCAGAAATCCTGATGTGTATGACGACGTCCAATCATAAAGCCAACCTGAAAACGTAAAGTCAAACGTTATAGGGACAGATTAATGAGTCTTCTAGGACAGTTTTTAATTTAAAAAAATTCAAATTAAAGTTCTATAGCATAAGCAGCCTAATAAATGTTCTCACTGGGACTCGAGGCCTGTTCTGACAAGGAGAGTTATGGCCAAAATCTACCATGCTGCGCTGGTCTAGTGCAGGCTGGTGGATGGCACGTGACCTCGAAAGATTCTAGTACAATGTCGGTTTCCTCATGATGTTTTCATTCACTGCTTTTAAGTTAGCGACAATACTCATATGATTTCGAAAAGACAGTGGATCGGCGCGGGATTCGAATTGAGGCTCCAGATCGGCAGTTGCCCTTCTCCCGAATAGGCCAGCCGTAACTTAAAAAACTTTGAGCTTGCGAGTTTGAACTTCAATCTCATTTCTAGTTATCTCAGTTAAGCATCCACCGACACACCAGGGGCAGGTGAGACGAGGAACATCGCCCAGTACTCTCCATAGACTAGACGTTCGATAGTTCTATGATAAAAATGCTATAAGGCAGAAATCTGCTTAGATTAGATAGAAATAAATGAAATACAACTGAAAATTAAGAGAGGAGTCAGTCGAGAATAGAGGAGGAGTGGAGTGAATTTTGATATTTGATTTGAGAATTTCTGAGGTATCTTTTCACAACACTAAATCAACTTTAGTACCTGCCAACGGTGGTCCAATAAGTGAAGCAATTCCTTGGAACAGAAGTAGTAGCCCGAATGCGTTTGTAAGCTTTTCCAGTCCAAGAAGATCCACCAGTACTACCGAAGTTAAGCCCACGTAGGCTCCAATAGTGAAACCAAAGACTGTAGCATACGCTGCTAGGCCCCAGAACTCCCAGCATAACATGGACATTGCTGTAGCTGAAATGAAAATTAAACGTAAAAAAATAGAATCCGAATACGGGCATATATGTATTTAAATACATATTTATGTCTAAAATAATATACTAAACACATATGTGTGAGAATACGAATTTTTTAATACGAAAGAAACATCGGTGTAGTTAAAATCGTCAGATCAGGCGTTTAGGTGCCAGTACAGTATTTACAATGTTACATACATATTTTTAAGTATATTTGTAAGATTGTTAATTAAGACCCTATTGTATTCGTACATAAGGCGACTTTTTTGTTAAATACTACTTCAGTTTGAGAGATATGATCTTTAGCTAACTTTAATTTCACGAAACAACATAACCAGGTTCAGATCTATAAGAACGTGCTTGCTTAGTGATTATCTGCCGAATATATTGGTAGTTTTGAGTTTTGAACGTATAAATTTACGTTTTAGACATGTCTAGTAGAGCTGAAACAATGGGTGAAAACTACATTTCTTTTATCGCTTACGGCACTATTACGGCTGCGTCAGTAACATTGATTCCATGTATTCATACTGTATTCATACTTAGACTATTACAATATTAGACAGAAAAATGACTACTAACCTATTCCAGCAATGGTAAGGCAAGTATTATAGGCCACCAATCGATTCACCCACGGCATATCGCTTATGAACCCTAGAATGATTCTGCCAACTAAGTTTGATGCTCCAATGATTGCAATTAAATACTCTGGATGCTCGATTCCCATCTTTGCAGCCATATCAACTGTGTAAACGTATGGCACATAAAAACCGATACTGGTCAAAAAGTTGGAGAGTGCGAATAATATAAATATTGGGTCCACAAGAAGCGAAACGTCCAGCATTTGTTTGAGAGCAGCTTTGAATGCGGACGCTGAAGATTCAGACACACGTCGCTTATTGTAACTGTATCTTGTTGTATCAGGAGTGGCTGCTCTGATTCTGGATAAACTCGTTCTGCTACCCGTGTATAGTACGTCAGGTTTCATCATTATCCCGCTGCCTTGTCTCGAAATACGACCGTGAGGTTTAAGTTCCTGTTTGTTTAGGGCAGGTTGCGATAGGGTCAATCTGCCCACATCAGAATCATCTCCTTTACCGTTTTCCCGCTGAACATTTTCAGTACTTTGTGATCTGATGAGTGGTGCTTTCTTATTTTCGGGAATCAACATTGGTTGAGTGGCAGATGAGTCGTTAACAGACGTCATGGGGACCGGTCTAAACATGATACCCAAAGGTACACAATTAAGGACTATGCCACCGATGATAACCATAGCTCCTCGCCAGCCGTAACTTTTGATTAAGATGTCAGTAATGGGAGCAAATAGAAATGTTCCAAGCCCTGATCCACATACTGCGATACCTGTAAGGTCAGAATGAGATATGATTAAAATAAATAAAATTAAACAATTTTCTATTAATGACTTTGCGAGTCCAGGATTCAATCAAATCCTAAGTCCAGGAGTGAATCAGGGATTTACGACGCAACCTGGTTGATCTCGTCACGGAATCAAACTTCTCGGTTTTTGTTCTATCCATTTAGAAGGACATAGACAAGGATTGCCATTCCGAATTTGAATCGTTCGAATTGCGTTGTAATTGTTTTTTTTTATAGAATAAGTTCTGGTGTCAACAAGACTAAAGCATTAATGAAAACCTTTTCCAAATAGTGTATTTGTATCATAGTACGATAATGTTATGGATTAATTGTCCACATTGAATGCTTCTTAAAATAGTGCTGTTTCTGAGCTAATAAGTTAATAAAAAATTGATATTTGAATAATATATTTTTTTATTAGTTGATTAGTGTCAAAATTGTTCTTACCGGTGGCTAAACTTCTTTTCCGCTCAAACCAGACGGTTACGCTGACGATAGCCGGAAGATAAATGAGGCCGAACCCGAACCCAGTGCCGACACCGATGGTGAAGATAAGCGTCAGCACATTCTGAGCGAAGGCTGACAGCACGACGCAAACGGCGGCTAGCAGAGCACCTGCTACCGTTACTACGCGGCAGCCCCATCGGTTCACGAACGAACTCGAGATTGGACCTGAAATCATCGATATAAAACTTGTAAATAAAATAAAAGTCAAATTTATTTCGGGGAGTTTACGGTTCGGGAAATATACACAAAAAAATACGGTAGTAGATTTTTTGATAACCTCTTCCTTTTTAACCGGAATGGCAGTAATAAAAACTCTACTTTACATAACAACAAATAACTCATGCACGAAAAAGTGTTCCGTTGTGTCCAGTTACGCTCATTGTCCCGTTACGCTCATTGTACGCTTGCGCCGCATCTATCAATATTTTGTTATGACACTATCGTCCGGCAACCAACCGACTTTACAGACAACCATTTAAAAAAAAATATATATGACGAAAATGGATCGTGTAGTAATACGAGTATGTGTAGTAGGTAAGTAATAAGTGTAATGTTTAAGGCGAACGAGGGAAATAAACCTGTTCACGTGTTTTGTAGCAGGTACTTCTAATGACAAGCGGGAAATCTTCAGGTGAAAGGGCGTTCTGCAGGATCAGGTACGTGGCTGAACGGAAACACTCGAATTTGCCTTAAACGACTAAAAAAAATCTTATTTCAGTGTCAAAGCCTCTTCCCAAGTCAGTTTTTTTTGTTTTTTAGTGCAAGGTAGGTAGTTAATTTAAATATGTAAACACGGGTGAGCTAACTAAACGCATTGTATTAATGAGACAACAAGTTTTCAGAGCATCTTTTTTTAAGCTATTGCATAGCTTTTATCGCGGGCCTGGGGACCGAATTTTAGTGGTCGTGCATCTCTTTCTTATGTTCACAAGAAAGAGGGATGGAAGACCGTAACGCCGTCCTCCCCCACTCGGTCATTCGACTTTGAATCTTATTTGTATTAACTTTACAGACTAAATGCTCTTAGCAGTGTTCCCAACTTTTCCCGTTATATTTTTTATGGTAAACAAATGTTACTCTTCAAAATAAAAGCAATTTCGAAAAATTGTTTATGTTGATAAAAATGCATGCAACATGCTTTACCGCGGCAGTCTCCGAGTGCCACACTTCTTTTTTTATGTACCATCAGTCTCATTTATATTTATGCGAAATCAGTCTAGCGGTTTTTGAAAAAATAACAAAACTCTAAAAATGTATGATAATTTTATTCTGAAACCTCGCTGTCTCATTTGGAACAATGGATTTAGTTGGCTTACCTGTAGGTATTTTATTTCAATAAAAACACATCTGCCTTCCACACATAACAAAACAAAAAAAAAAACTGTGAAAAAAGGAGAAAATTCTTTTTCAGCGTTCTCCTTTCGTGAAAAATGAAATATGGAATTTATTACTGTATTTTTGGCAATGCACTTGAAATTATATTACGAGTACCAAACAAATTCAACAGTTAAGTTAACACCACGATTATCTTTAATCGTGGTGTTAACTTAACTCTTTGCAGGATTCTAAGTAAGCTAAGGCTGAGCTATGCTTGTGTTAGATCCATTTTATAAGCATACGTTAATAATTAATTTGATACATTTTCCTACCCTATTGTTACTACTACGAAATATTTGTTATTATATAAGTACTTGAAATTATATTACGAGTACCAAAAAAATTAAGTTAACACCACGATTAAAGATAATCGTGGTGTTAACTTAACTCTTTGCAGGATTCTAAGTAAGCTAAGGCTGAGCTATGCTTGTGTTAGATTTTAATTTGATACATTTTCCTACCCTATTGTCATTCTAAAAATACCTTGTTGAATTTGTTTGGTACTCGTAATATAATTTCAAGTACTTATATAATAACAAATATTTCGTTTTGAAAAATGTTGAAAAAACGCATTGAAATTCGTACGCATGTAGGTATATTTTGACATTTGCAACATGTCGTAAACGTTCAATATAGAATTATAGATAGGTAAGTTACAATAGAATGGACAATAGGGCCGTTCCACTCCCAAAGACTAGGGCGATAAAATGTCACAAGTCGATATTTTCCTACATATATACATACATACGTGTTGGAAAATCCCAGCCCGTTCCGGGGACCACAGTAAAAATAAAATTGTCACCTCAATCATATTTCCAAGGGTTCAGCTGAAGTCAGATTATCGTATCGGCGTTCGATTTCATGACGTCACTGACGCATGTTATATTAATATAGGCATTGGAACACGTGCTCTCGACTTTTATCATCGTATAGAGTTTGCGCGGAGTCAAATGTCTCTTTTGTTTAACTATGTACAGTGCCACCAACATATCGGTAGAACGGCTAAAAGTGGAACTACTGTGTTACAGGTATTATACTAATACATAGAAAACAGAAGATATCTAATTTTGGGAATAGGTGGCAACATTTTTCGATCGTGGCGTCATACTTACTTTCTACAGATAAGTAATGTACATGAGGTGTGTAATCAATGATGTACATAAAATTATGACAAATATCATGACATAAATGATTAGCTGTCGAATGAATTTTATCACATAAAAAGGTATATTTTAGTTTAGTTTAGGCTCTTTTCATCATTCGGTTACCAACAAAAATGGAGGCCGTGAAATTGGAACATTTTAAAAACAATTAAGGGCGTTTTAAAAGATAATAGCACCAATTAGCAGTGGGCCAAAGCCTTTATTCTATGATTCAGAAAATTCTGTGACTAAATATATTGAATGATATATTTATACCCTCGTTTCGGTAAAACCGAAACGAGGGACTTTGTATTTAAAACATTTGGGTCGTGTCAGATTAAGGTATCCATCTATTTCATTTCTAATACTTCGACTAGGGCACTTATAGCTAAAACTAACCTACCTGGAGTCATAAAATCGAATTGTTATTGAGAGATGTCTGTATTACACACACTCACACGCGGCAACTAATGAGATTGTCTTGGGCCTTTATGATAAATTATTTATTTTTATATCCATATAAAACTGGAGCTTACATGTGATATTTATATAGTAGAATTAATTATTTACGCATCTCATTAAGTATTTAAAAAAAAACCTATTTGACTATTCAGCTGCTCAACTCAAAAGTTGATTCAATTGAGATTAGCTGAAAGATTAAAAGCAATTATTGTTTTAGCTTTCTGAAATATGTCAGCTTGTAGTTTTTTTATCCGATAGATAAGAAATTGAGGACGAGGAAGAAGTGCGGGTGATTGTAAGCAATATCAACGTCTGCTCATTTTTTAACATGATGAGTCCAAAAAACTGCCTAACATTGCTAATTCTTGCTTTATTTTAGTATATTTTTGTTTATTTCAAATTAAGTTAAAAATCATTGCACTTGTCTCCCATTTCAAATATAAATATATATAATGGATATATTAATAAGATATATTTTTATTTTTTTATACTACTTATAGAGTGACGAGACGAGCAGAACTTGTGCTTGATGGTAAACAACATGCCTGCCACATAGCACAGTGATACGCAGCTATTGGAACATGAAGAGTCCAAATCATTACCTAGCACTGCACTGCGCTCATCACCTAGAGATATAAGATGTTTTATCTCTATGCCCTGTGATTTCACTGCAAACATTGCCCTGCAAACCGGAACACATGAACAATGCTTGCACATTTCTGCTTGGTGGTAGAATAACTGACAAAGGGGTACTTCCCCAGACGGACTCTGCAAGAGTCCTACCACTACAAAATCATTATCCTGTTATTTCTCTGACAACATTCAAATTAAAATACAGTTTGCTAATTGCACGTTAGTTATTGCATAAACCACACAAACCATTTTCGTTCGTTACAACGAATTTTTTTTTTCGTGTAATTTCGTTACACTCGATGTCGAGTCGATTACTAGCGGAATCCCAACCGGTAGTGATCGGTTCTACAGACGAGCACTAGAATTAGATTTTATATGTACCCAAATCCCTTCTATTTTCCTCTTCTCCTTATCCAAGAAATGTGTAAAAAAAAAGATAATTGTAATGACAAAGATCACGGACCCCAGAGTCTGTGGAGTGGATAATTAAAAAAAAAAAAAAACTATTTTCGTTCGGTCGACAAGTTAAACTTTATTTTTTTGCAACAATGGATGGACTTCTGCTGCAACTTCCAATACACGTGACGTTATAATAGGTACAAGAAATTATTTTTACCTGAGGAGAGAGTGACTCCGACTAAGATGGAGACGATCCACGCTGTTTTGCTCTTACTCTCCCCGAAGTAAGACAGGAACTCCTTGTAGAACACGCCGAATGAATACGTCATGCCATCCGCTGGAAAAAACAATTTGAGATGATTAGTTAAAGAAGACATTGACAGGGAAATACTCAATATATTTTCTTATTTCAATTCGTCGACAATTTTATCGCAATTAGATACGCATTAACCAAAGGCATTAAAGTTTAATGTAGTGCAATAAAGAGTTTAAATAAAGCATATAAATAAATATTGGCTGACAGTTCACACACAACAACACCATCTGACCCCAATCTAAGTAAAGCTTGTAAGATGGCAGCCAGATAGCTGATATAATACTTATATAGTTCTAAATCCATACTTATTATACATAGAAACACGCAGACTCAGTACAAATATTTGAATTCATCTCACAAATATTTGCACTGGGTGGGGAAATCGAACCCACGACATTCGGCTTCGTAGGTAGAGTTACTTACTACTCACTAAGCCACAGGGCCAGTCCATCTATCTAAATATCATTATCTATTTATCCATCAATATCTATCTATCATTATCTATCTACCAGTTTATCTATCTATCTCTCATTATAAAACACAAGCTTTTACTAAATTTTTGCTTAAATTTTGAACAGGAATGAATACCCATAAAATACTACTATAAGCAGTTTGAAAAGTTACATTAAAATATAATATTTATTATCATATACTTATTTACCTACGAAACGAATTTAAAGCGAATTCAAAAAATTTTCAAGCTAAAATCATACGATCACGCACACGACCGCTGCGTAGGGAGCCGATCGCGCGAGTGAGCCGCGCGGCACTTTATTTTATTACATTGACTCGCGACACTTTTTGTAGATAATGATGAGTTCTGCAAAGTCGTAGTAAATGATTTTGTTCTATCATCAATAGTTTTCGCAGCGCACGCGACGTAAGGCGACGTACGCGACCAAATTTTTTTAAAAATATAATATAGCCTATGTTACTCGGGGATAATGTAGCTTTCCCAAAGGTGAAAGAATTTTTGAAATCGGTCCAGTAGTTTCGGAGCCTATTCATTACAAATAAACAAACAAACAAACCTTTCCTCTTTATAATATTAGTATAGATAACTCAAAAACTACCGTCAGATCTTAATCAATTAGAACACAATCTAACAACACAAGTAGCTTAACGAAAGAAGCAACAAATTTTAGTTATCTACATCGAATTTTACTAAAAAGCTATTCAATAACATTTCATTAAAACCTCAAGTAGTTCTCATAGAACACAAAAACATTTTAGGCGAATTGAGAACCTACACATTTTGTTGATGTTTTCCAAGGAATGTAAATATATTATTAAATGCTTTTAACAAGCATGTAGCAGTGACCATGCAAAGTAGGGTAACATGACAGACATACGGTATACAGATATCGAAGCTGCCCAGAAAGCACTAGAATACCTAGGGCTGAAAACAAAGGCCTTTTATCGACAATGGGTGTGCGCGTCGACGTCAAAGAAAACTGCTCTACATTCAATGGCGATCGTCTCAATATGTGGCACAAGACAAAAACGTAGTACGAATGTACTACGTGTGTAAACTAACCTATGTGTTAAGAAAAAAAATATAAAGAGAGTAGATAACGAAATATTTTGTGTATAGTTTACTGTAATGTATCTCAATATAAAGTAATTTAGAAAATGGAACGTGTAAAGAGTTTAGCTATATTAAATTCTATGAGTGATCTTGTGGTGCAACAAATAAAAATAGCCATCATGTAATTATTCCATATTTGGTGGATTTTTTCGTTTGGTGAAATATTAAACAGTGTAAGTAATTGAATAAAAATACTGACAATGTGACACAATCTTTAAAGCATTGAAATATTGTTTGAGAAAACAAAGGTATCTGTTTTGTTTTTTTTGTACCGGCATTTTCCAGCCAAATTAGGCATGAAACCATCTTCACTACACTATATTGAACATTTTTTTTATTACGCTATCACTGTTAATCAACAACAACGAAATTTTGGCATTTCAAAGCGTAAAACATAAAAAAAAATTCAAAAACATAAAAATGACTACAACTGATTATATTATTTCAAGATTTTACCATATAAGTATGAAAGTAGTTTATCGTATTTGGCTATAAAATCATAAAGACGCAAAGGCTCTGTATATAAATTTAGCATAAAGGTCATCCGTAGATTTTGTACCCGCGTTAAGTACTTTGGTAACGTACTTACTTTTTCCATTAAGGCATTTCAGACGAATTTATTTTTATTTAGCTTACTGTATGATTATAACTAAAATAAAAAGCAAAAAACGGCTTTCATTTTTGTCAAAATAACTTTAATGTCTGCTTGGCTAGAAAAACATGGAAACTTCATTAATTTTGCCGTAATAATATTAATAAAGCATGTTAAACGTGCGGAGAATACCGCTCAAAGGAAGTTTAATTATCTCTGAGTGAGAAGATAATCTCGTATGGCAAAGTTTACTAAGATTTATCGAAGTTACTAAGCTGAGAAAATATTATCGAAAAAAGATGTTGCTGTATCCCAAGCATTCGCAGCAGTCGCTCGTTCTCGTTTTGCCTGCAATAAATTTATCATATAGCATGTAATAATTATTACGGCCCGTCTTCCAACTTCATTTGGCTTGAACAACTTTACTAATCTACGAGTATATAGCCAATTGAGACGCCATCTATTCGAGATTTGTGAAAATTACGATAAAAAAAATCTGTAAAAATCTAATTTGAAGCATCATCTTTTCAAGATTTATGAAACTTACGATCGATATCAATAATCAACATTAGTAATTAGTTTATTGTTAATTGTTTATTTTTGAGACAATAATCAACATTAGTAATCAGTTTATATTAATTTGTGAGACTTTACTGTGAATAAAAACCTACAAGGGATAGGTTATCCCTCAATTTGGATAAAATTACAGATAAATGCCAACTTTCGTGAAACTCGGTGAAGTCTATTGGGAACAAACATCATGGCACTTTATTTATTAAGACTAAATTTATTATTATAGCCTATGTATTATTCTGATGTAGGCATGTGTCTATTTGTACTATGCCTGGGTGTTTTATATATATTTTATAATAAGTACCTATGTCTTTAAAAATATATAAGTACCTAGTATATCAGCTATATAGCTTAAGTAAGTACTAGTAAAGTAGTACAAGTTTTGCTTAGTTTGGGGCTAGATGGTGTTGTGTGTGAAATAAATAAATATTGGTGAACATATTTATTTACTATTATTTATTAACGGGCCGTTTAGGCGAACTTTGTAATTTTGTAAGCTAGTAACACTGAAACCGAATTCCATATCTAAATTATGGAAAGTAGCATACCACGATTTCTCGTTATCCTGTTATTTTGTCTGGGATAAAAAGTAGCCTATGTGTTTTTCCAGATTCTTATACGTTTACTTACTCTTATATTTTTGCTTGAGAGACTAACAAACATTCATAGGAATATATTTACAAACTTTCGCATTAATTATACATATTAGTAGGAGTATGGACTTAGAAATACTAAAGTTCCATCTCATTTCGATAATAAATCTTGTGTGTAAGAATAATGAAGGTAATAAAGACCGTGATCTTTCCTCTTAAACTTTCATGTTTATAGTTTTAGCATGAAGTATAATAGTAGGTTTTAAATAAGTACTTTTAGGGGATTGCCCGTTCGAAGGGCGAGGATATTTTTAGCGCATCATCCATACAGATATCAGGAGACGGGAATTTCTGTTTATTAAATGCCTACACGCTTCGGAATTTCCTTTGTACAACAAATAAAATAAAGATAAGAAATTGCTGTCATTTAGAAAAAAAAAACGCTTCCAAAATTACAGAAGATTTATTTCTGCTGAATTGGAAATTGGTTTAAACTAATTTTTGAAAAATAAAAATGTATCTGCTTTTTTCTTATGAATGGAGATATATATGTATGTAATGTCTGTTTTGAGTTTATTTTATGTTTAGCCTACATTTGTGCATTAAAATCTATGAAATACTCGAATTTATTTCAATTATCATTTACTTATTATATTTACTACTGTACTAGTTCATTGCTAGACTTAGGCCTTCAATTTAATGTGCCAATCCGCTAGACTCTTAGGCTTTATGTTTTCAATTACAAGGTGGTAATAATTACTTTAGTGTTTTTTTACGAGTAATTGTATATAAGTATGATTTTAGTACAAACCATGTTGCACGCGCTCAAATTCGTAGGTACTAAAATAAGACTAACAATAAAACACTAAATTCAAAGAATCTATACCTACCTACTAATATTTTTAAGCTGAAGAGTTTGTTTGTTTGAACGCGATAATCTCAAGAACCGCTGGTTCGAACTGAAAGATTTTTTTTGTTTGAAAATCCTTTTATCGGGGAAATCTTTAGGCTATATAACATTACGCTACTATCAATAAAATGGAACGCAGCACGCATGAAGAATGTTTTTTTTTTTTTTAAATAAAGAGTGACGAGACGATCAGGACATGTGCCTGATGGTAAGCAACATGCCTGACACATAACAGCACAGTGACACACAGCTATTGGAACATGAAGAGTCCAAATCATTACCTAGCACTGCACTGCGCTCGTCACCCAGAGATCTAAGATCTTATTTCTCTAAGCCCTGTAATTTCTCTGGAAACATTGCCCTTCAAACCAGAACACAGTAATGTTTGCACATTACTGCTTGGCGGTAGAATAACTGGCAAAGGTGTGGTACTTCCCCAGGCGGACTCTGCCAAGAGTCCTACCACTACTGTAACAAAAACGGGATTTTTTGCATGCGCTAAAGTCCGTGACAGCATTTTTTTTTAATGGTAATTAAGGCGTGGACAATCAAGTCAAACAACGTTAAGCGTAATTAATATATTTTAAGATACCCGAGCGAAGTCGGAATGGGCCGCTAGTACGTCATAATTACGGTTGCTCAACGAACTTATTTCTAATTTTATCTATCTCTACATACCGGGGCAAGTCGTTCGACTTGATCATTGCGTGTTTGCATATCTTAGGAAATTTACTCAAATTTAGCAAGATGCACGAGCGTAATCTGTTTATGGTTTATCTATAGGTGTAATAAAAATCACAATAAACTACTGCACCTTATCGTCCGAACATATTAGTTATCAGATTATGCAACAAATTACTATAATTTATTATCATTATTGATATAACGTTCTGATAGCGTCCCCGAGCCCGAGCAATACGTCGTCATGTCGTAACTCGTAATCTGCACTATATTTTTAAAATTTGAATGAATGAGGTTTTAATGAACGTTGTCAATAAAACGGATGTGTAATCGCGCTTGATATCTTTTCAGTATTAGTAGAATATTAGTTTGTTTAGTACAGTTAGGTTTTATATTTATTTATTGTTAAGGTACACAAAAAAGTATACAATCAAATGACATAACAAAGTTATAAAATAATAGGTACAGTTCTAAATTGTATACCTAAATACACATATTTAGGTATTCAATTTAGAACTGTACCTATTATTTTATAACTTTGTTATGTCATTTGATTGTATACTTTTTTGTGTACCTTAACAATAAATAAATATAAAACCTAAAAAAATAAATATAAAACCTAAAAAACTGTACACAACGTGAACTAAAAATATTGTAACAGTGGCGAAACTTTAGTTAATAAGTATTTAGTAGTAAATAAAATTCAGTTAGTAAGTAGAGTTAATAATATGTTTGTTTAGTTTAAGGCTTAAATATAATGGAATTAAATAATGGCTAAATAGTATATTTCGCTTAAATTTGGCTAAATTACATTCAAATATATCAATAGATTGATGATGTTTCTTGAGGATATCATTGTATTGGCGACACATTCTGACAATGGGGTTGTATAGAGAAGTATTGTTCTTATACACGCTAAGTGAAAATGTATTTTCAAAAGACCTACGTGAGCTGGGGGAGATATTGATGTTGATGCTAGAAAGGAGAGAAGGTGAATCATTTAAAGAGTGAGTGATTTTAAAGAGATAGACAAAGTCCAGGTATTTGCGGCAATTTTCAAGAGATGCTAATTTAATATGTTATAAACCCACTGGTATATGAGCGTACTTGGCGATGGATACCGAGCCTGTAAAAAAGTATATTAAGACACTTAGACTGCACGCGTTCGATACGATTACTATGAACTTTATAGAATGGACACCAAATAACTGCGTTGTACTCCAAAACACTGAGTACTAGAGCGAAATAAAGATACATGAGACAGTAGGGATTAGTAAAGTTCTTAGAGGTTCGTGTAACGAAACCTAACAATTTGTTACTTCTATTGATTATGTTTTCATAATGGTCCCGAAAAGTTAATTTTTGTTCAAAGAGGATACCAAGATTCCTTACTACTGACTTTCTTTCTAAAATATGGTTTTCGAATTTGTAATCAAAGACAACAGTATTATGTTTAGCAGTGAATGAGATTACGCAGCATTGTTTGACGTTCAAGAACAAAAGGTTTTTTGGTACCATTTGACAATTGTCAACAAATCATTTTGTAATATTTCGGCGTCACTAGTGTTTTTCACAGTGAAATACACTTTTAAGTCATCAACATAAAGCAAACAAGGACAACGAATATAATCAATTAAATCATTAATGAACGAGACAAAAAGCAGAGGTCCAAGGTGTGAACCCTGGGGTACACCGGATGTTATCGTTGCAGGAGCTGATAAAAAGCCTTTAAGTGCAATAAGCTGATTCCGTCTGAATAGATATAACTCTAGCTTAACTCTTGATTTGCAAGAGAGCACGATGAGAGTGCGGTACAGGAAAAAAAGCGCGTAACCAGCATGAGTGCCATCCAGTGATCGAGGTCTCACCTCGCATTCACAGAGCGTTTTTGGACGCCGAAAAGGTCTACATTGGGCTCCAGAGGAGACCAGTGGCAGACCACTCGCCTTTGGTGCAGTGCACCAAGTGCTTAGGTTTCGGTCACACAAAAGCGATCTGCCGGGAAAGGGATGAATGCTGCAGTCATTGCGGAAAACCCCACTCCTGGACCCAATGCAAGGCAAGAAAAGAAGATCTGCCACCCAAATGCAAAAACTGCGCGAATGCTCATCCAAACAGCCCCAACAGAGAACTCGCTCACAACGCTTTTAGTCGCGAGTGCCCTGAAAGGGTAAAATGGGATGGCATAGCGCGGTCCCGAATATCTTATTGCTAAGGGCACTCATGAGGAACATGGCTCAATCTCCCAAAGAGTAGGCAAACTAGGTTTGCGTTTCATCCAAGCAAACCTGCAGCGCTCCCAGAATGCAACGACAGAACTCCTGAAGGTCGCGAGAGAAAGGGGAGTTTCAGTTGCCCTTGTACAAGAACCCTATGTGGGAAACAAAGGCGTGATGAAACAATATCCTGGAACTCGCATTATTCAGTGCAGTTTGAATAGGCAAAAAACCAGTTAAGGCAGCCATAATAGTCTTCGGAGACATGATGGAGGTAATCCATGACCCCCAGATTGTTACCGAAACGGAAGTGGCTGTCCTATTGGTCGGTACAGGCCTAAAATTGGGAGTGATTTCTGTCTACTTAGAAGGAGACCAAAAGTCGACCCCTACCTCAGCAGGATCAAAGCATTCAGCGAAAACTAGCTACAAAAGACCTTATTGTTGCTGGTGACGTGAATGCATGGTCCCACTGGTGGGAAGTACGTCTCTCAAAATGAGAGAGGAGAAGCCGTAAGCTCTTTCTTCAACGAAATGGACTTGTACATTCTCAACTCCGGCGATACACCAACCTTTGAGATCGTCAGGAAGGCAAACTCTGCACAAGTGTAGTAGATGTAACAACGTGCAGCGTGTCTCTCCTGGGAAAAATCGAGGATGGGAGGTTGACAAAAGTATCACAACATCGGACCACAACGCAATCACCTTCACTTTGCGTCTAGTTAAGGCTCTCGAACAACAGAGGCCAATAACAACACGCAAATACAACACCAAGAAGGCAAAGTGGCCAAACTTTATGTCACGACTAAAATCTTCCCTTAAAGAAAGAAACATCACGCCGGAGTCAGTGGGGAAATGTGAAAGTCCTCTAGAACTCGAGTCGATGATTACGAGCTACACATCTAGTATACACGAAGCCTGCGAACACACTATTCCATTAGTAAGCTCGCCGAAGGAAATCCAACCCCCATGGTATACCAAAACGCTCGAAAATCTGAAGAAAGAAGTTCTCAGAAGAAAGAGAAGGATCAGGAATGCCGCCCCTGACAGAGTTGAACTTGTAGTCGAAGAGTACCAAATTGCTCGGCAAGACTACAAGGAAAAAGTCAAACAAGCTCAGACGGAAAGTTGGAAGGAGTTCTGCACGAATCAGGAGAAAGAAAGTATGTGGGACAAGATCTACAGAGTGATGAGAAAAACTTCGACGAGACAGGAAGAAATACTCCTAAGAGATACCGAAGGTAACACTCTATCCCCGCAACTATCAGCAGAACTGCTTGCCAAAACTTTCTATCCCGACGACTCTGAGAGCACAGACCAACCGTGTCATGCAGAGCTACGGGAGCAAACGATGGAAACGCCTATAGGCTTACCGGAAAATGATCCACCATTCACATCAGCGGAACTGGAATCAGTATTGAGAACTCTGAAACCGAAAAAAGCCCCGGTACAGACGGGCTAACCGCTGATATTTGCGCAGCAGCCATACGTTGCGAATGGGAGGTTTTCTTGGCGATAGCAAACAAATGCTTGTCACTGAAACACTTCCCAAGCAATGGAAAGAGGCGCACGTGGTCATATTACGAAAACCCGGTAAGACAGATTACACACATCCAAAATCTTACCGCCCCATAGGTCTTCTGTCCGTTCCCGGAAAAATCGTGGAAAAGCTTCTGGCAAACCGACTCCAATGGCATCTCCTCCCAACCATCAGTAGGAAACAGTACGGCTTCATGCCCCAAAGAGGCACCGAGGACGCCCTCTATGATCTGGTAGAGCACATCAAAAAAGGAGTAGACAGTAAAGACACCGTACTCCTAATCTCCCTGGATATAGAAGGCGCTTTCGACAATGCATGGTGGCCCGCCCTCAAAAATCAATTAGCGAAGAAGAGGTGCCCAACAAACCTCTACGACATGGTAAACTCATACCTCAGCGGCCGTAAAATCAAGGTCAACTATGCAAGAGCAGTCTATGAGAAGGAAACAACCAAGGGATGCGTCCAAGGGTCCATCTGTGGACCAACCTTTTGGAATGTGATCCTAGACTCGTTACTGCGAATGCTAGAAGCTGAGGGAGTATACTGTCAAGCATTCGCGGACGACGTCGTTCTCGTATTTACAGGCAGTCCGAACATCATCGAACAGCAAGCGGGCAGGGCGCTGAGCATGACAGTGGAATGGGGTAAAATCAACAAACTCAACTTTGCAGCGCATAAAACCAACGCGATGCTTTTCACAAAAAAGTTGAAGTACGAACCTCCAAACATAGTCATGTCTGGCGTCCGGCTCAACCTGGTCGAGGAAGTCAAACTGCTAGGCCTACTGATCGACCGACGGCTCAACTTTAAAGCACATGTGACCGCCCAATGTAAAAAAGTGGCGAACATTTATAAACAGCTAGCATGTGCAGCGAAGGTGACCTGGGGATTAAATGGCGAAATCACGAGAACTATCTACGTCGCTGTGGTGGAACCTATCATCATGTATGCCTCAAGTGTATGGGCGCAAGCGGCAGACTTCGAGGAAAACAAGTCTCAGTTGAACGCTATCCAAAGAGGTTTTGCCCAAAAATCTGTAAGTCTTACCGTACTGTTTCTCTGAAAGCAGCACTTGCTCTTTCCGGACTGCTTCCCCTGGATCTGAGAATACAGGAAGCGGCAAATTTGTACAGAGTAAAAAAAAAACCTCTCCCAAGACTACCTCCCACCAGAAGTGGAACTCGAACGGAATGTTAACTGCCTGGACCAACCTCATCCGTCAACGCAGTTTTCCGTAGAGTACGAGCTCCTAGAAGACACCTCCAATCTTCCACAAGGGCCTCAAATTTATACTGATGGCAGTAAAATTGAAGGTAAAGTCGGAGCTGCTCTAACATGGTGGGAGAATGGCAGAGAGGTCAAGAACTCGACCTTCAAGCTCCACCCCGAATGCACAGTCTTTCAATCGGAACTTTATGCTCTTTACCGGGCAACTCAAATGGCGTTAAAGAGCAAGGACCCGAAGTCAATGTCCTGAGTGACTCCCGATCTTCACTCGAACTGCTAAGTAACCCAAAACGAGCCACCCCTTGGTTAAGTGCGTAAAGGAAAACATTGGACAGATAAATGCTGAAGGAGATCTCTTCGTCTTTTCTGGGTGAGAGCGCATGTTGGCACCGTCGGCAACGAAAGAGCCGACGAACTGGCCAAATCGGCGGCACTCACGGAGTCACCCAGGGACTACGAGGGGATCCCTTGTCCTACGTCAAAAGGAAAATCCGTGAAGAATCGGTCAAGAAATGGCAGGATCGATATGAGACCTCGGACACCGGAAAAGTCACCCAGACGTTCCTCCCCGATATAGCAAACGCATATCGGGTGATGAGAACCACGAAACTGACTCCTTCCAGGTACAAGCGTTGACGGGACACGGAGGAATAGCAGATTACCTGTACAGATTTAAGCTCAAGAACAGTCCGGCATGCGAGTGTGACCCCGACCAACCCGAAACGGTCTGGCACGTGCTAGTCGATTGTCCCCGATTCATGGTCGCAAGACATGAGCTCGAATCTATGATCGACAGAAGGCTGGTTGTCTCGGATCTCCACAACATCTTAGTAGATCCAGACAACAGAACACGGCTCCTGTCCTTCATGGAGAGCTCATTCCGCATAGCGGCCATGAGAAACTCCACTAACTCAAATACGCGCCTCCATCGCCACCACACCCTGCCCCGCTGTCTGTAGACGCCACGTGGCATGCGGTTTCCGCCCAACATAACTCCTCGAAGAGCATCTCCGTCAAACAACTACTGGAGAACGCAGACCGAGGAGAAGCAGGGATCCGTATCCGCGGAGTGGCTCTCTTCATGGACAGCAACAAAGAAAGATTCGGAATAAGCTTTTGCTTCGCCTGGGAACGGAAACGAGCCCGTTCGTCACCTGGATTGTCTTGCCTGCTCAATGGGAGTACCGCAAAAGTCACAATGAAGCGGAAAACCTACGACGCCATGCCGGTGTGCGAGGTAGACGGCCACCGATTTCGGTTGGTGCGATCGAAAAACAAAACGATTGCAGTAATAGAGTACTCGGAAGGTCGGACGCCTTTCACACAGGCAAGTGCGCTGCTCGCACATCTGAGCAGAAATGCAGGTGAAGCACCCCGGGTGATAAGCGTGGATGCGATGGCAATCGAATATTCAAGAGCAAGAGTCGCAGACCGGCTGGGTTGCATTGAGGCCTCTAAACATCATGAGATTGTCGTATACGAAGACAGGGGAGAAAATCTGAGCTTCCTCAGAGCCCCTTCGCACGACCAAACAAATGCAACCGATAGCTGGGGACATCCTGTTCCTAGTTCGACCATCCAAACCGGCTCCGAAAGAGCACAGCAGAAGGCAGCCGCGGAAAAAGCCTCAGCCAATCTAACTGGCAGCCGAGGCACCAACACGGCGTTCGTGACTGCCTTCAACGCAGCAGCAAGGAGCGTACTCCGAATCACATCCCATTCATCACCCCCTTGACGTCAAAGACCCCAAAGCAGCTTCACAGCAACAAATGAGCCGAACGAGAGCCGACATGGGACAGGTGGAACCGCCCGCTATGTCACGGCTTCGGAGCCGCGGAGCCATGCACGTAACGCCTTCATCGAATTCATAGCCACACTGAGCGCGACACGACAAGTCAACCTCAAGACCTGCGAAAACATCATGCAGTCCTATAGGCTAGGAAGTGAAAGCCTTTAAAGGCGAAACTCGAGGAGGCCGAAGCAGCCATTTACAATAATGTCACTTCCCGGGTCATCAAGGGAACCATGACAGGACAGTATATGGCAGCTTACAGTGCAGAAAATGGCTTCGTGACACTGAACGAGAGAGAGACAGAGCGCGCGGGAGTGCCTGTTTATGCGACACCACCAAACGACCCAATTGTAGTTACTGCCCGATGCACCAAGATTATGCTGGACGATAAGATCCTAGAGATGGCCAAGACCATCGAAGGGAACGGAAACGTCAAAGCAGGTTGGGAAAATTGGGAGGTACCGAGAATACAGTGGGTCAACGGAGTTCCAGGATGTGGAAAAACAACATGGGTGATTAGACACTTCGACGTGGACAAGGACGCCATCATCACTACAACAACTGAGGCAGCAAAAGATCTAAGAGAAAAGCTATCGCACCGAATCGGAAACCTGGTCAAAACCAGAGTGCGAACCATGGCTTCTGCTCTGGTAAATGGTTTCGGTAGAGAAAGTTTCAGCCGCCTCATGGTGGACGAAGCTCTCATGAACCATTTTGGAGCCATTGTGATGGCTTCAAGGCTGTCTGGTGTTGGTGAAATTGTCCTCATTGGAGACGTCAATCAGTTGCCTTATATCGACAGGGAAAATCTCTTCGAAATGAGGTATCATCGCCCGAACCTGGTAACAAAGATCAGCCAGGAGTTGCTCTGCACACATCGAAACCCAATGGACGTCGCATATGCGCTGAGGGAAATATACTCCGGTATGTACTCCTCAGCGCCCCGAATAAAGTCCCTAGAGCAGAGAAGATATAAGGGAGCGCAAATACCCAACAACATACCAAACACCCTCTTCTTGGTTCACACTCAAGAGGAGAAGGAGACCCTGACAAACCAGGGTTATGGGTCAGGCACCGGGTCACGCATCCTTACCATCCATGAAGCTCAGGGACTAACATACGAGTCGGTAATCGCAATCAAAACCAAGGCAAACATGAAGCTGCACGAGAGCGTACCCCATGCGGTTGTTGCAATCTCACGGCACACGGGGACCTTCACATACTACGCTGACGACACCGACGACGCCATCGGTCGTTTCGTGCGGCGAGCGTGGGCTGCATCACCAAAGACCATCCGAGATTTCAACCTACAGATGGCCATCAGGGACAGAAATGCGGCCGTTGTGGAGGCTCTGGGCCGGGAGGAGGCAGCTTAGGCAAATGGCAAAAGGCAATTAGGCAAACACTCGATGTCGAGTCGATTACTAGCGGAATCCCAGCCGGTAGTGATCGGCTCTACAGACGAGCACTAGAATTAGATATTAAATGTACCCAACTCCCTCCTATTTTCCTCTTCTTCTCCTTATCCAAAATATGTGTAAAAATTAATAATATATAATTGTAATGACAAAGATCACGGACCCGGAGTCTGTGGAGTGGCTAATTTAAATAAAAAAAAAAAAAAAAAAAAAGATATAACTCTAGCCATCTTAATAGGTAACCGTGTATCCCAAAATGTTGTGATAATTTAGTGATTAGTATTTTATGGTTGACTTTATCAAATGCTTTTGCAAAATCAGTATAAATACAATCCACTTGAGTGCGATTAGCAAAAGCTCTGCATAGATAATTCTTGTACTCTAGAAGACTAGAGGTAGTTGATCTATTGCAAATAAATCCATGTTGACTGGGGGAAAAAATTGGATATATATAGAAAAAAAGGACATCATAAACTACCGATTCAAATATTTTAGCTAAACACGAAAGTATACTTATAGGGCGGTAATTTTCAAAACGCGATCTGTCGCCGGATTTAAATATTGGTACAATGTGGGCCGTTTTCCACACCGCTGGGAAAATGCCTGACTGCAATGATTTGTTGAAAATAATGACAAGGGTGTACAATATATTGGCGCAAAGTTATAACCTATCACTCTTTGTACCGTCAAATTAAATAATTTTTAGTCTTTTATTTAATTTATTCATGTGGTGTTTTGAATTAAAAATACTAAAGGTTCAACAGTGTCATAATCATTAACATGAAACATGAGCCATTACAAGCTTGTAGGAATGGTAGAAAGTAGAAAAAACTCTCAGTCACAGCCGTTCGATACTTAGTAAATTCAATCTTGTTATTTGTCCATAATTATTGATTGATTGGAAGGCTAGATTTATATGGCCAAAATGCCTATTCTTCTTCTTATAGTGCCTCTCCATTACTGAAGGTTGGCAGTCAGCTTCTTAAAATTTTCTTTGTCCAGCGCTAGTCTGAACAGTTGTTCCACCGTCTTGATCCCCGTCCACTCCCTGATATTGCGGAGCCACGACATCTTGCGTCTTCCGACTCTACGCTTCCCCTGGAATTTTCCCCATCATGATAGTCTGTAGGAGAGAATATCGGTCATGCCGCAGAACATGTCCGAGGTAGGCAACTTTTCGCTGTTTAATGGTACGGATAAGTTCCAGTTTCTTTCCCATTCGCTCTAAAACTTTCACATTAGTAACCTTATCCGTCCAACTGATGCGAAGCATGCGGCGATAAGACCACATCTCAAATGCTTCAACCTTTTTTCGGAGTTCTGCTTTCATGGTCCATGCCTCACATCCATACAGAACAACGGGCCAGATATAACATTGAAGGAGCCTGGAACGCAATTTAATGGAGAGTTGTCGACTACACAGAACCTTTTGCATATTGGTAAATGCAGCTCGGGCTATTTCAATACGTGTACGGATTTCTGATTCGCTTTCCCATGTGTCAGTGAGCCACGAACCTAAGTACTTGTATTTGTCAACACTCTCCAACAAGCTATTTCCAACCTGAATGTTTGCTCGAATTGTTTGCGAAGGTGATATTATCATAACCTTGGTTTTCGAGATATTTATACTAAGCCCAGCCCTTTTGCTGTGCAACGAAGCTCGGTTGACTATATCTTGAAGGCCTTCTTCGGTGGTTGCTATTAAAACGGTATCATCTGCATATCGTAAGTTATTAATAGTTTGCCCGTTGATTATGACACCGTGTTCCACGTCTTCAAGCGCTTCAAAATGCCTATTATAGTACTACAAACTTTTGAAATAATTATGTTTTTCAGTATGTTACCTACCAAAGACCAGCATTTAAAAATAAAGAATGCTTACCTGAAAATTACATTTTGAAGGATAAAATTATTATCGTTTTGTAATTTGTTAGCTCCAAATAAAGTGAGGTCGCAGCAGAGCGGATACCCGGTCTCGACCTTTGTGACTCGACAAATTCCCCTTTCGCAAATGTGCCCCTGTCACGCAACCCACCCCAAAGGAAACTCTTGCGGAATCTCGAACAAATACTCAAATTTGAATGTTTTTTTTTTAATTTCTATTGTTATTTATAAAAGAGCTTATTTCGAAAAACAGGAAAAATTCGCAAATGTTGACATGGTGAAATTTTTAATAGACATTTTCTTCTGAGATTCTTATTTTCTGTAATCGTTATGATTACATTTCTTTTGTTGCCTAAAAGTTTGTGTACTTTTTGCAAGAACAGTTAGATTCAGTAGGCATCAAGAGAAAATCTGAGTGACCGAAATATCAAGTTTTCAGCTTAATCGAGTTTAAAAACCAGATAATTTTAAAAACATCTAAAAAATTTTTCATCTATTTTGAGCTAGACAAGAGCTGGCTATATTAAGAGTGATTCTATTTCGCGAGAGAATGCATTGAGTCCGGTAGATTTCTGGGTATACGACACTTGAAAAATCTAATTTTCGGTCCCAAACCCCGAAGCTATTTCCATTAAAGATCTTTGAAAAATATTTCGAGTTCACATTTACATAGGAGGGTGGAAAATTCTTAGGCAGGTAGAAACGTGCATACTATACATATAGATGCTGAGTTTGTCGACACAAACGCAATGAATAAATGATTTATGTAGGAACTGACTTGTGCTCCCAAATCACGCAGGTATCCTCATTTTGTCTTGTAAGGTAGGGTTTCGAAAAGTTTATTCATATCGGATTTCTCGGCCCCTAAATAACAAAGAAAATACCAGCTCTATTCAGGTTGTACACAGTCCTTACTAGTAGTACTTTTAGCTTTTTTAAGTACGTAGCTTGCGTTCCCGTAATAGTAATACCTATTATGTATTATTTTAACAAATCTTCGCAGTTATATAATGTTAGTAGAATTTACCGTGAAACTTTACCAGTGAACTAATAAAGTCATACTATTTTTTTACATCGTGTGAATTTATTGATGGATGTTTATAGTGAATATTGATGAGAAAGACCGATAGAATTATGATAGAGCTCTTTGGCCTGTAGACTACTTTTTCTCAAGTCGGAAGACAATGATATAACAAATAGCAATTTTTGATCGCTTCTGACTTAGCTATCAAATTTTCAGCGAAATAGCATCATACCTCGATATCAAATTTCATCCATTCATGTAAATCCTTGTAATTATCTAGGCGATAAACAAAGATCAACGTCATTGTGCAATAATAATAATATTGATAAATAATAGTTCACAGTGCAGAGGTCGTTCGCCAATGCTTGCGCCGCGATAACATCCGATGATGGCGGAGCCATACCTACGAAATACTATGTTAATCTTTCAAAGTAGACGTACACTTATTTCATAAATAAATAATCGGGTCCATAAAATCACAGACCAATTTTTGAAAATTAAAAAACATGGAACTCAACTTCTCCAATGATGTTTAATATTTAACAGATTTCTAACGTGTTATTGTTAAAAAGCAATATCATTTTTTTTTGCAAAAAAAATCCACAAGAAACGGGTAAAAGATAAACGGAAAAGGATAAAATAATTCCAACTTTAAAAATATATGTAATGTGAAACTCAATTAAAAAAAAATCGATAATTTCCGTCGGGGGCTACCATCACTATTTAAATATCTCTATATATAAAAATGTTATGTTGGTTTGTGTACGCTACAAAAACTCAAAAAGCACCGATCGAGCTGAAATTTTGCAATGATATATAATCCGCATCAAGGATTGTTTTTATCTAATTTTTGCATTACAATGTGCCCACAGCGAAGCGTGGCAGGGTACAGCTAGTATTTTATAAACTTCAATTTATTGATTCAATCTAATACACAAACTATTTTAAACAAGAAGTCACAACACTGACAATCGCACACAGTTTAATCATCGTTTTTTGAAAAACCAAACATACTTTTAAGAACCTAGCTTACTAAAAACGCAATAATATTAACATTGTAATGGTATAACAAACTTTTGAAGGCCGCAACGAAAGTCTTCAAAAGATCTGTGGCATTAATTGCCCATCAATAAGATTTTTAAGAACTCTGCTAAAATGCGATACTTTTTTTGGGGATTCGTGTAAAACTATGTTATAACCAACCATATTATATAAAATATAACATATTTTATTAAATGTTTCAGGAAAGTTGTTAACATTTTCTTGACTTTATAAGTATTACGGAGATTACTAGTCTAGAACTAGGCCGCTCAAGTCTCTTTTAAGTTTTTCCTCCCAATGAAGAGCTTAGACAAAGCTGTGGTAGAGAAGCTTAAAAATTTCGTACAATGCTAGGATTTGTAGCACCATTGTTTAACACAATAAAGATATTTCGATTAGCAGATAGGATTATTTACACTATGCTACCCACAAAAATGAATAACAAACCTTTATAATAAATAATAGAAGTTTTTGCTTATTGGGATGAAATTATGGAATAATCCGTTTATTGTTAGCTCAGTACCTACTCGTAAGTCACTTAAATACGTTAATGTAATAGTTAGAGCTACTTAGTTCTAAATTTAGTAAGGAAGAAATAACGAAAACCGAGACAATTTATCGCTCCATTAACATTACTGTACCTTCCTTTGTTCCATATTTTCACTTCACGCTCTATTAGGACACAAATGATACCTCTATCTATATCGAATAACTATTAGACAAGGTTATAGGTACATCATTAATATTCACAATAATTCAACTAAGAAGTTTGACTCGATTTTTGTAGTAAGAAAATGTAAACTGTGAAATGCGTTGCCTGAGTGGGTGTTCTCTGATGGATATAATCTGGATGCCTTCAAATCGATATTGAATCTCCTTCTGTAAGGCAAGCACGGTCCATCATAGACCGCATCGCAATCAGGCGAGATAGCGGTCAAATGTATACCTATATAACAGTTTAAAAAAGGGCGAGGTGGCGATCAAGCACAAACCAATCCAAAACAAAATATTGGAGAACTAATTCGCCGTTACTGATTTCATTATTTTAGTCAACTGCCCAAAAAGAAGGAAAATTATTTTCGAGAAAATGTGTTGAATGTATTTTAGTACTGATTTGTTACCATCTACAGCCCAAACGGCTGGATATACCTAACCTTATTGAATAGGTATCTAGTGAGTTTCGTTTGTACTCGTATCTTTGTATTATAGCGAGTGCTATAATGCACGCGTGCTCAGAAGAATCTTAAGAGGAACTAAACACAGGAAATGTCCAAAATCCTACTAATACGATAAATGTGCAACTTTTAATAATTTGACGTTTGTTGCTCAATCATGTTGAAAGAATAGAACAGATCCGGTTGAAATTTGTAACTAATATAGATTATAGTCTAGAATAACACATATACAACGTTCCTAGTTCCTAAAAAAACCTATTTCATCACCAACAAATACCGTCAATAGCTATTTCCTAAATTGTACGCGGACGAAGCCGCGGATAAACGCTAGTATGTCTAAAAATTTACTAAAAACTAAAAACATGATCATTTTTAAATTAAATAGCTTTGAAAGTTCTCGTTTTATTCGCTGTTTGGTTATACATTTTTTCGCAGTGGTCATAACTGATTCATTGGCAATAGAAAATCACGTAGTGATGTGTTCAACCTAAAAACAAGTTAGCTGCTGCATTACGAAATAGTCCGGACCGTTTATCATACAACAATATTATGATTTAGGAACAAATTATCTTCAGGCATTATCAACTTTATTATGCTTGTTACGAATCCGTGTTGTAAATATGAGCAATTAGCAGAGAGTTATCGCCGAATCTTGGTGTAATTTGTTCTTGTTTATCAAGCATCACGTATTCGTTTCGTTATTACTCGTATTACTGATGATAAGTGGGCGTCACCACACGCAATTTAAGAACATTTGGCATTGCGCCCATTATATTAATATAATATTAAATGCAGATTTTTATTTTGAATTATGGTTCTAATTTAAATAGATCTGATATGGTAGTGTGTTATAATTAATCAGTGTTAATTACATTAGTTTGTGGCAGGAATGGGGATGAACTGGTCATGTGGTTTTGATGAGAATTCGGGTGCTAACCAATTAGTTAATACAACCATTTGTTTTCAGCGCAAACTCGTCCAAATGACGACGATTTCACGTGTGATCTTAATCATCTGTCCTACGTTTGAAAGGATTTCCTGGAAACGGCGGACGGTTGATAAAGCACTGCTCGTTTGATGTGATAAGGGACACATTACCTTGACCGGACATGACGTAAGCCCAGAGACCGTCGTTCCCCTGTCACGCGAGATTCACCGGTTCTCGTAGTGCTATGACACTTATCCCAGAGATGACTGATTTCATGATTTTTTTTATCAAATCAGAAGTCTACTATATAAGTATCCATAGCCTATAAAGGGGAATGTAAAAATGAAATCTTAAGGAATTCTTCTAATAATATAAATTTTGAAAGATGGATTGGATGTTTTTTTCCTAATTGCGTCGAAACGACTGAACGAATCGAGTTGTAATTCGGAATACATAGATTCTAATCTGGAATGTATTAAAAATTCATTTTTTTTACATTTATACAAGGAAAAAAGAATAAGTGAAAACAATAATAGTCAGCTGACTAATATTTTTTCCTTTAGGCTGTTAATCAGAGTATTTGGTTTTAATCTGGAATAGCACTTAGATTATATCCATTACAATTAATTGTACGAAAATAACGGGAGGTAGTACCAGTAGTACGTGGGTTATAGTTAAAATTATGTGAAAACCGGGATTTTTTTGGCTGAGTATGATATTAAGTATTAATGAGTATTTGACGGTTTACAAACTAAAAGTGCAGCTAAAACGCATTGTACACAGGTGCCTGATCATAAATATCATCTATTCTTGCTTTAAGGGATGCCACAGAACACGCACATTTCCTATTCTAGCACATGGACGTGGATGAACAAGTATTTGAGAAGAAGTTATTAAGATTAGAGTGAGTCGGAAACACCGGGGTTCTGAGTTCAATCCTTTTTAAACTAAAAGTTACCTAACGTTAACGGTTACATGTTTTACATTCCCCACCTAATGTTATCAGCAAAGCAAATACATACTATACAATGATTTGTTGGAAACATTGTGGATACAACGATAAAGAGCCTACATTCGCATGTCATATTTGTTTTGCTCATGCATACGTAAAAGACTACGAGTAATAGTATATGTAAATTTCAAGTACCTAAGAGAACCACAGAGAACATGTAAATACGAATGGGCAGTCAAGGGATCGAGCAAAGGACCTTGTTTGAGTGAAACTTGAACTTTTCCGCTTTAATTGGTGTTTGCGCTTAGTTTCACGGGTTTGTTTACTGTTTAATGTCCTGTTTATTCCTGGTTAGTTACGCTGAATTAGTACCCCAGAAGTTAGTTTAGACATAATATATCATTTCCATAAAATTGTATAAAAATAAATATTGGTGGACATTTCTCACACAACATCATTCTAACCCCAAACTTAGCCAACCTTGTACTATGGGAGCCAGATAGTTGATGTAATACTTATCCAAATAATTGTAAATGTATACTTAATATACCTTCATAAAAACACCCAGACACAGAGTAGATATTTGTATTTATCACACTTTTATTTTAAAATAAATAGTGACGAGACATATGCCTGATGGTAAGCAACATCCCTGCCACATAACAACACAGTGACACGCAGCTATTGGAACATGAAGAGTCCAAATCATTACCTAGCACTGCACTGCGCTCGTCACCCAGATATTTAAGATGTTATATCTTTAAACTATGTACTTTCTCTGGAAACATTGCCCTTCAAACCGGAAATGTTTGCTCTGGGAGGGAATCGAACCCACAACCCATCGCTTCGCATAAAGATTTACTACCAACTAAGCCACTAGGCCAGACAACCAAACTACACCTATTTGCCGTTTTCATCTCAGATTAATGAAATCGTATGCATTCCATTGGTGCCATCTACGGCAACGTTGAGAAGGCAATCAGTACTCTTGGTTTGTAATTAGTTTGTAAGTTCATTAATTGAACCGTATTTTGCCTAATTCTTCTACTGACTTTTAAAGTACGCAGTACAGCATTAAAGAAAGGCAACTGCCACGTATGAGGATTTTTTCAGTCTAGTCTTTCCCAGGTGGACTCTGCATAGAGCCCTATCCCTAAAGAAACTGCCAAAACACAGAATTTTCTAGAAAGGAAAGATATCGACGAATATCTATAAAACACAGATTAATTGAGAACCTTTTCGTTTATTGACGTCGATAAAAGTAGCTACGTGTAAAGTTATAAGAAACTCCAGTTTTTCTTTAACCTTTGAGCTCAAATTTCTACGTAAGTCGGAAGAAACCGGTAAAGATGTTAATCTTAAAAGCCAATCCGTCATGCGTGTAATGAAATTATTTTTCAGCGTCGAAATTTTCCTTCGGTTTCATTAGGTACACATTTACAAAAAATATAATGAAACAAAGCGGTTTGTGGTATTTGAGGTTCTTCGTTCCATCTTAAAGAAATAACTTTTTTTTTGCTTTACATAATTATATTGTAATTACTTTTAAATTGTGTTGTGTCTGTTAATGAGTGGTTAATGATGACAATTGACATTGTCAAGTTCGCTTTATTTTTTTGGGAGACCTTCGACATTTAGAGTAGGATTTCATGGAGCGGTTTCAAACCGCGCCCGCGCGCGGGCGCGAACCGCGACGGGCGACGATTTTTTTTCAAAACTCACGAGACCGCTGATTGTAGCGGTTCGCGCCCGCGCGCGGGCGCGGTTGGAAACCCGCAACGTTCGCGGGCGAAAACCGCGCGGACGTGCGGTTGGAAGTCAGTAGCATAGCGTAGGGAGGGTGGTAGGGGCGGCCCGCTCGGGGCGGCACTTTTTAGGGGGTGGCAAATTTTTGATTAAATAATAATATATCTAAGGTCAGGTTTTTCTGCCAAGGTAGGCATTTACGCTGCCTCGCACGATCTGATGCCCCCGCTTTGTGCGGAATCGGTGCCACAGTGCAGAAATAACACTAAAATATTGAATAAATTGAACTAAGTACTAGTTTAAACTTATTTTTTGTTCAAGATTTGTTTACAATTGTGATAAGAGTTTTGTTTGTTTATAAACCAGGAAATATTTATCTACACTCGTAGGTATACTAAAATTAACCTTTTCTTTTTTGACGCATTTTGTTGAGACCGGCATTACCGGTTATTCCATTCATTATTTAAAATGTTGCCTTAAACTTCGTAGATTTGTCCAAAATAAAAAAATAAAAAAAATTGTGCAGAAACTTAATTAACGATCATCATCATCATCATCAGCCACAAGACGTTCACTGCTGAACATAGGCTTCCCCCCTAGATTTCCACAACGAACGGTCCTGCGCAACCTGCAACCAGCGGTTTCCAGCGACCTTTGTGAGGTCATCTGTCCATCTAGTGGGAGGCCGTCCAACACTGCGTCTCCCGGTTCGTGGTCGCCACTCAAGAACCTTTTTTCCCCATCGGTTGTCAGTAATTAACGATACGGTTGCGTTAATGCCGATGATAGTGGATGAATATGATTTCCCCATCGGTTGTCAGTAATTAACGAATGATAGTGGATGAATATGATATGGTCTACGACGGTGCTTACTTCTCTAACAGAAACAAATTCACTCTCGACTCGAAAACCCCAAGGTTCGAACCATCACGAAAAGCTCACTCTGGCATTGCGTTTCACAGCCTAAGTAGTCCTTCTTATTACAAAGGTGAAGATAAAACTCTTTGTCAGATTCTTTAATCAATTATGAACGATGTTATTTTTTCGAGCAACGAGCAACACGATAGAAAACCTTTAATTCAAAAAACCCGACAGCAAAAAATCAACACATAAAAAACATTATGTACTATGTGATGATACTTTGGCGATTGACACTAATCTAACAATATCTTAGTTATAAAAATCCATCCAGGCATTTGGAAGAAACGTGGAAATAAAGAAATTTACAAACATACCAGATACACTCGAAAACCATAATTCTTCTTTCAGTCGGGTAAAATGGCATTAAAGGAAATAAATCATATTTTTTTATCGCAGCCGCAAATTAAGTAAAGCTTGTATTATCTGTATATGTATTTTATTCCACAAATTGTTTTAATTTCTTATTCTATGACGATTTCTTAAAAACTTTTTTTTTTGACTCCGACGATATTGACCAAGAACTTATCAGAGTGAATCTCTACTCGTAGAATCTTGCGGGAAGAGGCCACGAAATGTTTTGCGATGAGGCGTAGAGCAAGATTAAAGTCGAAGCGTTCGAAACAGACTCTGGAAATGATGGAAGAAGAAGAATCTATTTAAGCTGTGTGGCAAACTGTATAGAAGACCAATGAGTACAATCAGCCCCTTGACATAGCGTTTGTGGGCTATGAGAAAGCATGACGGATAACTCGGTGAAAGTCTGGTTGGTCCTGGAATCCCTACGGCGATGCCAAATTGACTGCCGAGAAGACGATATATATCGAGGTAATGAGATATTTGTATATCGCCGCAACTATGACTGTTCAAGTTCGAAACTCGCTGGATTAGACTGGACGTGACATTTATAATTACGGCAACAGGCGTATCTCACCAAACGATATCGTCGTAATGGCCGAAATGCTGGGGGGATCTACAAGAGATACTGATGGGCCTTGTTTACGCCTCCCAGCGCACCGGTCTCCAAACGAACCTATATAAAACCGTGCGCCAGTTGAAAAGCGTGCTGTGAAACGAAGAATGGTTGGTGTTTTTCTGAGTATCGTATACGAATCGTATCGTATAGATAATCGTATACGAAACGAATTCATCCGTCAGTGGACCAAAGTTATTGACATAGCTCAACGTATTAAAACAAGCGAAAGTTGACTATGTCCTCGAGGTAAACCATAAATTTAGCATGTTTCAGTAAAACTTGACATAACTGATGCGTTGGCAATGAAAAAGTCACTAAAATAAACACAGGTTTTTTACCTTAACCTTAAATCATACAAAAATGTTCCGCTAGGTATTAAAAACTCACTAGATCTAGTGACTAGTCAAATTCATTTAGCCTCATTATTGTATTACATTATTTATTATAACTAGTTCCCGTTATTTTCATGTGATGAAAAGTAGCCCATATGTAATCTATCTAATCTGCAATAAACTTATATTTTATTGCAGATAATAGATTACAAGCAAGCAAATATTTGATGTATTCGAGAGGTAGAAAAACCCTATCCTATTTTACAGAATAGCCTACAAACACTAAAAAGTACAAACAAAAAATAAAAAAACATGAAAAGTTACGTTTAAAATAACCGACTTCAAAACCAAAAAAAGTCATTCAAAAGCGAAAAGTAAACTAATAAGAGCAGCACTATTTTTGTTTCTCCCGCCCCTCAATCGACTGCCAGAACATTGACTTATATAAGTAAGGACCAGACCAACCATACGAAAAAAAAAACACCGCATTGGCCCTAAAAACATTTTTAGGGCCAGTGTGACTCAGTTCACAACGTTCAGTACGCGGAAGTGAACGAGTATTGGTGGGCATTAAAATGCATAATTGTGTGCTAAAAAGTTGCAAAAAACGAAACAAAAGTAAAAAAAAAAGAAGATGGGATATGGTATCATCAGTAAGTATTTAATCTTAATTTCCTTTTGTTGCTTTTAGATTAATAGGCATACATTTTTAAAGTGATATTATTTTTTCTACGGACTAACACAAAATAGCCGCCATTGATCGCGTGAAGTGGACGAAGTAGCCTTGTACAAACGTAATTTTTGTTGTTGTTTTACTGTTGTCGAATTTAGTGCAAGTGATTTTGAATTTTGGGATTTAATAATAAAACAAAACGTAATCCGTCTTATTTCAAAACACGGACTAATTATAGTACTGGAATTAAGCCAGGTTTAAACCAAGTCTAAGTCTAAGCGTTATTACAAAACGAAGTTTTTCTCTAAGCCGCGTACTATCTATGATCCTAAAGATTAACTATCGAACCCCTAGTTTAACTATGGACTTACTTCGGATCTGTCATTTTAAGGTTAGGACAAAACTTCCATAAAATATTTAACAATTTGAACTCTCGCAATAGAGATGTTACACATTAATGTTAATTTTATGACAGTTTGCATTAATAGAATATCGAAAATCACATGATTATAATTTAATATTACGTAGTAAATTTATTATAAATGATTTTAAATCCTATATTTTTTATCTGTTGTCACGTGACACCGATATGAATTATTACGTCACTAGTCGCAAAACAAACTGTCAAAACTGATTAAACTGTTTACATTTCTGCTTTTTTTTATAGTTTGCGATCTTAGCGACAACGATTTTGATTGTTTGTATTCAAGTAATGATAAGAAAACACATAACCTGAACATACAGTCATGAATCGCGACCAGTATTTTGCGACTAGTGACGTCATGTCAGTCGTTAGTGTTTCAAAATTAGTCTAATATTGCATATTAGTACATTTACTCATTGAAAATACTAATATTTTGAAATGAAATGTAATTTTTTACGGTAAACAAGGGTCAATCTTCAAAATAAAAGCAGTTCCAAAAATTGTTAATATTGTTGTATAACGTTGGGCTATCTCAGGCTTAACCTTGGACTAAGTAGTCTTTGGATAGTCTGAGTTTTGTAATAGGAACACATTTTAAACCTGGTCCTAAGTTTAACACCGTATCAAACCTGGATTAGTTAGTCCTGGTTTAAATCTGTACTATGAGTATCTTAGTTTTTTGGAATAAGACTGAATAGGTTTAATCTACACTTAGGTTTGAGTACATTACAAAGAGAAAATATTTGTAAATACTTTCGAATTTTTGTGTTTGCATTAAATAGGATTCGAAACTAATGAACCGATTTGAAAAAAAAATGTAATAAAAATACTTTTTTACTATGTTTATTATTGTATTTAAATATTTGAGAAACTATTTTGAATACCTATACATATGTAGTTCGTTTAGAGTTTTCACAGAAACTTGAAAGACATTTAACAGCTACATGATGCTTTTTGGCTGTTGGTGTGTACACGTATAGTAAAAATTTTATTCTCATATATTATTCCAATTGCAAATAAAAAAAATATGTATGAAGTTACGTTTTTTTTTTGTACAATGTTATGCCGTCTTTTGTCGTCAACGCGGCACTCACGTAGTTCGTATGATTTACAGATCTTACTGTTTTTGCTTGTATTAAGAAGTTTTCTAAAAAATGTATAAGTAGGGCGCATCCTTCCTTTTGAAATCATTGGCTGCAGATGGCTACCGCGCCGCTGCGCGCGCGCAACCTCGCGGTCGCTACGCGGGCGCCGCGCGGCACCCGCGTAGCGACCGCGCGGTTGCGCGCGCAGCGCGCGGTCGCCACGCGGGCGCCGCGCGGCACCCGCGTGGTAGCGCGGGCGTAAACCGCCTCGTGAGTTTTGAATTCAATTTTTACATACAAATCTGCATCCTACAGAAGACGCGGGACCGCGCCCGCGCGCGGGCGCGGTTTGAAACCGCTCCATGAAATCCTACCCTTTTTTTAAAGGTAGGCAAAATATTTGCTTATGTTTGAGTCCCAAATGTACGAAAATGATATTACAAATGAATTATTTTGTTGTTTCTGATATTATTAGTTATTTGTTACACATACTTGTAAAAGAATTAGGGTATTTTGACTTCGTGTTCACTAATTTTATTTTCAGATAGAATTTCGAAGTGACTATTATTTACCTACTCTTTCGCTGCGTCTTGCTAAGTCAAATATTTGTATGTATCAAATAAGTGTATTGTTGAAATTTTGTTTGTTTTATCTATCAAACGTTATATTTGTTATCAAACAATGAAGCTTGATTAGATCTCAATGTTTCAACAAAAGTCATTGTAATTATTTCTTATTTTATTTGGATACTATCTGTACCTGCCACAGCGAAGCGTGGAAGGCCACGCTTCGCTGTGGCACATTGTGATGCAAAAATTAGATAAATACAATCATCGATGCGGATTATATATCATTCTAAAATTTCAGCTCAATCGGAAATTTTGAAGCGTACACAAACCAACATAGCATTTTTACATATAGAGATATTAGTAGCGCGATTGTTTTTCTATAAGCATAAGTTATCTACTTCATTTTTCAACGTGTTATATTATAAACCAACATAGCATTTTACATATATAGAGATATTAGTAGCGCGATTGTTTTCTTCTCTGTCTGAAATAAATTTTGGTTAGTGTACTATAAGCATAAGTTATCTACTTCATTTTTCAACGTGTTATATTATATTATTATCGTCGAAATCTATACTATCCAGCTATCCACGATGTCTGCTTGTTATTATTTTAATTTAAAATATTAACGACTAATAAAATTATGGATGTCCTACCTGTGCTGAACACTATTATGGCTACGTAGACACCGACATTGAAAGCGTCTCGTAATCTCAACGAGCTATGCAAAATCCATACTCAGGGCTTCTCTAAGGGATTGCATTCGTAATGAGGTGATCGGTCAGAGAACTAAGGTCACTGACTTAGTTCAGCGCATTACCAAGCTGAAGTGGCAGTGGGCTGATCATATCTGTCGCTGATCACATACGGTCGGAATATATGTAAAAAGTTAGACTTGAAAATTTACAATATGTATGTGTTAGTTTCTCTGTCTGAAATAAATTTTCATTTTAAGAACCAGTAATCGTTGAGGTAGACAAGTCCGCGAATTGATAGGTGTAACGAAGGACAGAGGCTAGATGGAGTGACGATTAACGGAAGGTTGGAAACGTAAAGCCAAGGATCAGATTGAGTGGCGCATTATGGAATAGCCCGTATCCAGCTGTGGATGAATATGGTGTTATAATAAAATGATACTTATAGTTTTAAATCGACTATTCACAAATACTGATTAAATAAGAGGTGTATTGATTGTGTATTTACAAAGATATGTGTCTACATATCTTTGTAAATGACTTAATTGGCTTTATTTTATCTTTGTTTTTAACAGGAACAATATTGAAATGTCAATTCAAAAAAAAAAAACGTTAAATTGAATGAGTGATAATACTTATTACAATTTATATCATACCAGAGATTTTTTAAATGAAATACCTACGTATTATATTAGCTGGATGACTTCCTTAATTTTAATTTAAAATTAGGTGAGATGGTGGTCAAGTGTAAATCTATCGATGAAATACTCGTAATTATTTATCTCTAAGCTGAGCGTTGCCTGTAAATGGTATGACTTAAGAACGTTACTTACTGACAATATGGACCATGAAGGATGCGAAGACCACCATCCATCCCCAGCCTCCGTCGGGCGGTGGCGCCAGGCTCACCGAAGGCCCCGGGGAGTCCGGCACATGAGTCCCGTTACCCGTCTTCCCGTTCTTAGCACTCTTCGGCACTCCGTTCGACATCTTCACTTTGGCACTTTTCAGGTTATAATAAAATCTTAAATTATTTTTGAAGTACTTTAATATCACCCTTTCAGCGGTATCTACGTATACTAAATATAACTTATTTCGTATATTGCCGTAAAGATATGTTATTGGTTTCTTACTGATCACTTATTTTGAGTAAAGAGGCACTGTTGTAAAGATAGGTTCTTATTCCTATACAGTTTGGAAATGCAATGCGGAAGAAAATTGAGGGAAGGACTTTTTATATGGGAATTGTTATCTTTGGTCGTAGACCATTATCTCGAAACCTATCTGCGGTTTAAGACTTCTGTGTTGAATATATAGGTTTTTCGTAATATGCGAAGCATCTTCTGTGCAAACACAGCTCCAGCTGAAACAAAAGAAATATCTGATTATTGTTGCATAAGAACAGTGGAACACACGGCTTGTACACGAGAAAATATAATGTAGGTATCATATTTATGTATACAAAATACATGTGAAAGTTTATTTTTGGTGTGGAACTTTTATCTTGATAAGTATATTAATGATAACTAACGATTGCTATTTTTTCTCAGATATTTTCAATTTTACAGTACAGTTGATATCTTGTTCTCGAAGTCGTCTGGTCTATCTTAACGCCTTAGTCTAGTCTTTACAGTAACATCAGTGAAGTAGATAAAATAGATGTGGTGTCATCACTAGGTAGGAACGAAGTTCCTTTGGATAAAATAGAAGCTACACAATTTCCAAAAAAATATTCTTCATTTTATTAATGGTTAGCAGCACCGCGCGGTTTTACCCGCGTAGTTCCCGTTATTTTGCCGGGATACAAAGTAGCCTATTAGTAGCATATCCTTCCAGACTATTATCTACCTACATACCGAATTTCATCCCGACCTGTTAATACGCCAAGACGTCATTGAGCTGGTCACGGACAATTTGTATACGTCACTTCCGTTATACCGTCCGTTATTCCGTTATAATGTAGACACATAAATATATTTTTTAGTCTCACATTTTTATCAGTTCGATCTCCCAGAAAATCCCTGATAGAAAAAGCCTGCTGGAAGGTAAGGAACTTCGTTCCAATAAAAAATATAATAACAAAATAAATAATGCATGTGCAATATATAACAACAATCTATCTCTCACGGTAAAAATCAATGAAATAAATAAAACTAATAATAATTGACGTTAACAGTCGATTTTTCACGGTTAAATCAGTAAAATTACTGTGATTATTATTTCCTAGTTATTATTTCCTATCTAGTAAAAGCCTGGCCAGCAAAGGATTTGTCAATTTAATATACATATTATAATGCATAATTTTAGGGTTAAATGCTTATAATGGAGCAAACAAGTATAACCATGGCAACCAATATAATACCTTGATAAGGTTTACAGAGCCTGTATTGATTGATATTGTGCAAAACAAATATAATCGATCGATGCTATCGGCCCTTGTAGATTGTGTTGACATCGTGGGGACAAGTGATTTGTTGATTGTTGGCAATGTGATTTTTTGTATTATCTTGTTTGTTACATATCTAAGTGTAGGTATTTATAGATGTTATCACTAGTGGCAATTATAGACTACAGGCCCGTGAACAAAATAAATGGGTCAAATGAATCACCAGGAGACCTATGTAGGATGATAGAAGGGTATAAAGTAATAAGTTCAGCACTATGCCGTCACTAGTAAGCTGTCCAACTGAGTGTAGTTGAAGAATAAAATTAAATTAAATCAAATTGGAAAGTGAATGAAAATTTATACATCAAACAAAATTAAGTCAAAATTATAATCGGATAAAGTTATATAAATGTTAATAATAAAAGATTTAATTTATTATTTTTAAAATCAACTGTAAGGCGCGTAATACATTCTCCACGTACTCGTATTATGAAGTGGGGTGTGGGTGAAGTTGTCTTAGTCGACAGCCACCATTGTGTTGTCAGAGCGGTGTAGGGCGGCAATGATAGTATCGAGGTCACAATCCACCTAGTACAGTGCGGGTTGGAGTATGACACTCATCATCGTAAGATCTATTTACTTAGACCATGTTTTCCTCCTAATGTTTTACTTTTCCATTTGAACCAGTTATAATATCCAGAATGTGATCTAGGAAAAATACTTATGCAGGGGGGTTCGAAACTACGGCAATACGTTTTTGAACCACTCTCGTCATGTCACGGCGCGCCGTGGCCCAATTTTTTTGGCCGGCCCGGCCCGGCTTTAGTTTGAACAATTTTGATTACATATTACGTACAATTTAGTGTTGATACATGATTTCTTGAATGATTTATGTATGTTATTATATTAGATTATAGCAATAACATCTCAATAAAATTATTCCGATGTTATTGCTATAATCTAAAATGCAAGCCTTTTTATTATATAATTACAAATCTACTTATAATCATTAAGAGACTCTTATTCATAACTATATTTTCCAGCGTTTTGGAGATTACGGTACGAATTCATAAATTCAAACCTCGACCCACTGTAATAGTATCTAAGCATGTTGTTTATCGAACACATTGGACATAAATTGACACTATTTAATTTGTGATCAGTATTTACCTCACGACGTAGACAGCAACTACCTTCTAGTTTCTATACCTATTTCTAACTAACCTGAATTAATTGATGCAATTATTATCTGTTGTAAAACATTTGTGTATCAGTGCACTTATACCCTTTTTGTGAAGTTGAAGTAATCTGAATATTGTCGTCTTTGTGTGTTTGTTGGGATGAAGTCGGAATATGTTTTTCGAGTCAAAATTAAGGTACGCTATATATAAAAAAGTAGCGGACCTACCCGGCTTCGCCCGTGGTTTATATATATATATATATATATATATATATATATATATATATATATATATATATATATATATAGCTCATGCCACTCAGAGATCACGTACACATCACGTACACATCCAACGGTAAAATCATTTTTGAAATCAGTCGAGTAGTTCTTGAGCAGAGCGCTTTCAAACAAATAAACTCTTCAGCTTTATAACATTACAATAAATCTGATATTTAACTATGATATGACGATACACTCAAGATTACTAATTTCTTTAACTTTACCTATTAAGAAATTTGAACATTAATAAAAATGTTTTAAAATAAACGGTTTTATTGTCTGGTGATTTTCCAGATCAATGTAGATTTAAATAAAATCGTAGGGCTCACTCACTTGAAATATCTACAATCGTCGATTGAAATACCATGTTCGTATTGTAGTGTCCCACGATTTTATTTTAGTCAAAATTATTTCTTAAGCTTTTATTATTACATTTACTCGTACCTATCTGCAAAATAACAATGACGGTTTACAATGAAACCGTTCAACTTAAAACATTTTTTACTCTTTATATTTAAAATATTTTTTTTCATTCTATTTAATTCATTTAGTGCCTCATGGTTGCTCATATTGCATGATTTCTTATGTCAAACCCTTTTATTTCATACCCATATTGATGGGATTGAAAAAGAAAAAGGTTATCCGCCATTTTGTGGCGGCGTCCATCTTATATTGATGTGCCTCAGGAAAACATACAGCATTATATGAAGAAGCAGTATGTATACTTATCTTATTAATCTGTGGTCGACGTCTATACCATAGACAATTAGCTTCATCTTGACGCCACCAGAGGGCGCCGCAAGCGCGCCACCAGCAAGGGCACCCGGCGCGGTGCGATCTTTGGGATACATAGCGTTGTATACTTTCGCCACGAGTGGTCGAAATTATAGAAAAAAATATTCAATTATCACTAATTAACAATTAATAACTATCGAAAAATATTTTAAATGTGTTTATATATTACACGAAATTTTATTGAAATCTCAACGGATTGAGATTTTCGAAGTAGCCGTGAGTGAAGCGGATAATTCATCCATCGAAGAAAATGGTAAATCCTCTGCGTGGTAAAGGTGAGATCGACCGATTCCAGAATCAAGGTCTTATACATGCAGGTCAGTCTTCATTCATTTATATGCATTTTATCAAAAGTGAGCAGCTGGCTCACTAGTGCGAGTTTTGCCTAATCTCTAATGTATGGTTTTGACCAATATATCGAAAACATTTCGATCATTTACGCCTGGTCGCGGAGACCTTGCGTTCGAAGGGTCGTGTCAGTCTTTACTGAACGACTTCCTTCTGGTGCAGTTCCAAATTACGTTTCTAGGTTGCGGAAACCGTGTGATAGCTGGAACACACTTGTACCAACATAGTATGTGACCGATACTCTTTGGACATGCGGGTAGACACACGTAAAAAGGTTTTGAAGGCTATTATGTAAATTATTAGACCAGCTAACGTTAAATTGCTAAGTAAATCTACAGCATGTACCTACCCGCTTGGCAGCGTGTCCGCTAAAAGAAAAACTAAGGGTTTCAGGTGCATCTCCCAGTTTTTAACTGGCTTGTTTAAATTATTTGTTGTTTGAACCTTGTCTCAACTACCTACTAATACTAATACACTTTGATAAGGTGTGTAACCAATAAGTTACTGCTTAGTAACATCTGGGAAGCTAAACTTATTAAGAGTATCTCAATATTACATATAATTATGGCAACATCTAATCCCACTTTTCAAAAAAAAAAAAAAAATGGCTGTTCAGAATCGGAATCAACATTGAATAATATTCTATGAAATTAATTAAAACATCAAAAACAGGTATAAACGAAATTAATTTTATACCCTTCGGTGTCCACCGAACTAGTTCAGACGTATACAAATACATAGACGTGCCGATGGGGTTGAAATGAATATATCATAATTATACGCATTATTAACTAAGATTTGACGAAACTTAGTTCAGTTGCACTATTGTAATTACACCATCACTTAATTTAGTTGCACTATCGAATAAAGTAAGCCGCTACAACGTGGACAAATTTGCAAACATACATGCATAACCATTTATTTATGTAAGGATATTCTAAGTTTGGATCTTTTATACAATACGATCGTGAATGTATTGCATTTTAAAATTCTTACATACCTACAAAAAAAATATTAAAAAAAAAATAAGTATTTCATATGCAATGGCGAGCTCTGGGTGCCAATATAACTATTTGGGAGAATAAAATTTCACATAAACCCATATCAATAGATTTAAAATTCACAGCTACATCCAACTCATCACATCGATAACTATCGATTCAGGGGAGGAGTCCCTGTTATAAAACAAACCTTCTCTGCGGAAGAGAAGCAAGTCGCCAATTTCAGAGATATTTATAAGAAATACATCATTCAAGTAGATGTTCTATTGTATTATCAAATGTTTTATGGCATGTTTTATTTTAATACGTATACATATTTAAATTTTGATCTCTCCTTAGCACCACATTTTTCATAACATGCTTGGTCGCGGAAACCTTGCGTACGAAGAGTCGCACTTCGCACTAATCTTACAAGACGACCTCCTTCTGGTGCAATAAAAAATTTAAATAAGCCTCTAGATTTCGGAAACCGCGAGACATCATTTGGAACAATTGATACCTCACATTTGACCAGGTCCCAGCACCATATCTTACCACTAACACACGCTTGGTCGCGGAGACCTTGCGTTCGAAGGGTCGTGTCAGTCTTTACTGAACGACTTCCTTCTGGTGCAGTACCAAGTTAAGTTTCTTGGCTGCGGAAGCCATGAGACACTTGGAACATACTCATGTCCAATATATTTGACCAATACTTGTTTTGGACCTGGTCCCCGCACCATATCTTACTACTAACACACGTTTGGTCGCGGAGACCTTGCGTTCGAAGGGTCGTGTCAGTCTTTACTGAACGACTTCCTTCTGGTGCAGTGTTCCAAGTTACGTCTCTAGGTTGCGGAAGCCGCGAGACACTGGAAATGCCTATGATCGAGAAAGCAGGTATCTATGTATATTCACATTATGTATCTGGAAGGTTATTGACAGAAAATAGGAGCAGGTCAACTATGGCGCACATATATCTACACATAACAGCGTTTATAGAAAAGTACATGAATCTACCTACATCTGACGCAAAAGTTAGATTTGATTTGCTTAAATTGGAATTGAAGGGTGGCCTAAATTTTACTGTTTCTGGTACCATACGGCAGACTTTAATATCCGCCATCTCAGATTTAACCAGTAACAGCTTCGTCAAGTATGACTTGTACTTACATGATTTAACAAAAAGGATGTAGTACCTACTGCGATGGTGTGGTGGCGCGGAGCCACTTCTCATTATGTTTCAATACACAAAGCACCATGAGCAATACTAACTACGAATAATTACTTAACGACTAATACTCTATCACAACAACGAAGGAATCTATGACCACGAATCGTTTGCATTCTTCTGACATTCCCTGATGATGTTTATACTCCTAAAACACATGATAATTTAAAAACACGCGTCTTACGCAGTTGTGTTTTCAATTCCAATGAGCGATAATGTTGATTAATATTTAGTTTGTGAAAGAGTGCCCAGCTTGCCGTATAGTCTCTATTCTGAAGAGAGAAACCGTATGCTCTTCGATTTTATAAAATCTGATAAGTAATAATAAGGTTAAATATGAATGGAAAAAGATTTAAGATTTTTATCATTTCGAGATAACACCAAAACCAAATTGAAAGTAGATACGGTGAACAGTAACATGAAATAATTGTAGCAGAACCGGTATGTAAACGGTATCTTAAGTTTAAGCTTGAGGATGAGATTTAAAACAGCGACTAAGAACCACCATATTTTATAAATAAACGGATTCAAAAGATCCATTTGCAACAAATAATTGCAAAATGTCGTCAACAAAGCCTATAAATGCTTTCGACAAGCTCTGATGAACCCAAATTCCAGTATTCTTTCCTGGTTATTATTAGCACATTCGAACTGTACAACAAGGACGTACAAGGTAGTGGCTCTCGACTAGCCAACAAACAAATTATATTTATACGAAACCAGCCCAGCCTTCTGACTCGTTCCCATCACTGGGAGTCGGCAAAGCCATGGTCCACCGGGCTGGTGCGGCCTGGTGGATAACGCGTGACCTAGAAAGATTCTAGGTAAATGTCGCTGTAGAGTGTATCATTACATTGAAATCTTCATGAGTATTGATAAAACCCTAGATTTTTGGGAAAATGAGGGTAGATCTGAGTGAGAAACTCACAGAAAAATAGTTTATAAAATAACGCTAGGTCAGTGTGAATCATTGCCAACCCTTACTGTCACTCGGCACCGGACGAAACGATGGTCGAGCGAGGACTTATATGCGTTAAATATGTTATAATATATCTTAAGTCTGATCAAAATAATTATAATTTGATATTAAAATTCAAGAACTGCTGACAGCTAAAACACGGATAAGTCTAGTTTCAAATAACAGCTTATCACTTAAAACAGAATTAGTACACATAGTATGTACTTATATTATGTCGCCTATTTGCAGACAACACACTAAAATGGAACTTCATAATTATGTACATTTTAAAATTTTGCGAAAGCGATAATCGTCTGAATTCTACAGCTACCTGAAGTCTTAGAGAGTTACTTTATGTAGATTGGTTGTTTTCCAAGTCCTCCAAAAACAGTATGTAAAACATATATGTTTGGAACGGTTCTTTAAACAATAACCCCTTTTAAATATTATAGACCGAAATATACATAGGTATTATTGCTATATAGCAGTATGAACATGGAAAATGAGAATAATTTGTGTCTTATCACATATTTCTAGTTCCTATCTGAGAAAAAACAGAATAGCTTTCGAGTCAAATCAAATAAATTTTATCTATAGCAGTTGCTTAACATCTTGTTACTAAAAATTGGATATGTCCAGTCCAGTGAGACAGTGCCATGAACGTACAACTAGGAGATGTGGACCAGATATAGCAGTAGCCTTTGGATGATCAAATACCCAATCGATTGATGACATTATTAAGCAAAATATGGAAATATCTTAACACATTAAGCATGTTAGGTTAATTTACTGCGAAATTAACATAAATGGTTAATCATGTTCTTCAAAGTTTACATCACACACAAATTAGCTTTGTTAATTTAGCTAATTACAAAATGTTATTGAACACTTTATTTTAATAAGTATTCAAATGTTTCAGTCATCATAGCGTTGTTAATTTTGGACATACACCAGCAGATAACAAACACGTCTTCATATAATGCTGTATGTTTTCCTGAGGCACATCAATATAACGGTTTTACATAAAAATAAAACCGATATTATGTGCCGAGAACGGAAAACATACAGCATTCTAGAAAGGGCTTTCTGGTGAAGACTATGAATCCCAAAGATCGCACCGCGCCGGGTGCCCTTGCTGGTGGCGCGCTTGCGGCGCCCTCTGGTGGCGTCAAGATGAAGCTAATTGTCTATGGTATAGACGTCGACCACAGATTAATAAGATAAGTATACATACTGCTTCTTCATATAATGCTGTATGTTTTCCGTTCTCGGCACATAATATCGGTTTTATTTTTATGTAAAACCGTTATATTTTAAATGTATGTAGCACATTGTAGTTTACTTATTAAGTCCTTTCATTTGATACCAAATTGATGGGATGGAAAAAATGGTTATCCGCCATTTTGTAGCGGCGGGGGCTATCTTGGATATACAATAAATTTTAGTAGTTTACATTATTGTATTGTCATCAGAACCAAAGACGTAGATATACCAAATTTCAGATTCATCGGTTTTCAAGAAGAGGGTGACATTTCAATTATATTGCCTTGCATTCCTAGATTGATTGCTTAGATTGCATTCACATTCTATCATGATTACGCTAGTTTAAATTAATTGCAGGATATTTATTGATTTATGCGTCCAAACAGTGTACTACATAACAAAATCAGTAATAGAATGTGAATAAGTGTTTGACGAGATTTACGTTCGAAATCAATTTCTAACAGTGGTAATCATCACAAAAGCTTGTGAAAGAGGGTGCTGTCGCAGTTTAACAAATCATAGAGTCGTTCGATTACAACTTCGTCTTTGTTCTACGTTCTTGTTTACAACGCGGGGCGTGCGGGGCGAGCCGCGGGAAACGCACTCCCAAACTGCGAAGACGTGCATGTTAGTAATTTGGGAGTATCGTTCAGGGCTGACGTTTGACGTATGTTTTGATTTTCTTTTTCCTTATATTCCATCATAAGCATTTTTTATCACAACCCTACAAGATTCACTGCATTCTCCGTATTTATCACCTGTGCAAAGGCGTATAATATGGCAATATCATCCGACTAGTAGTTTTCTTTATACTGGGTTACTACGGTATATGTAAGATAGTCAGCCTGTGATAAGAAACTCTTGTGACAACTCCTTCCATTCATCAGTTCACTCGTATACATGGTGTATGAAATATTAGGAACTCGCGCTACCGTATATCCACACTAACAGCACCTCGCGGTTTTACTCGTGTAGTACCCGTTACTTTCCTGGGATATAAAAGCCTATGTGTTTTTCCAGAATATAACCTAACTTTGTTCCAAATTTGAACCCGATCCGTTCATAAATTTATACGACGTCATTGAGCAACAAACACCCAAACATTGACATCTATAATATTAGTAGGATTAAATAAATAACCCGTAATTAAACATAAATAGTGTACCGTTGTAAGATTAGTTAATTTTACCTTAGAACTAATTTCATGCTAAAATTCCATACTCAATATTGTCAAGGCTTTCTCGTTTTAAAAGACTTGATTTTCTGCTCCCAACGGATGTTGTGACCTAAAACTACTACTACTACTAAACTACACATTGCTAAGTACCTAATAGATACTGCGTCAAAAGCCGTCGCTTTACTAATCCGTACCTAAACGTGTTACCAACAGATTTTTTCTAAGAATTTGGAAATCATGCTTATCTTACCATACGATGATACTAACGTTAAAATATATTTTACAGTTTGGTTGGCAACATGAAAAATGAAAAACAATATCGCCATTTTGGGTAAGCTCCCCTGAAGATTGGTCCTCCCGATGTCTCGTATGACCGACACCTAACCGGATAAAAGAGTGATAGTGATGTGGTGAGCAGGAATAAGCAATATGCTCATAACAACAGTGGCACAAAGTAATTGGAACAAGAAAAGTCCGAATCATTACCTAGCACTGCACTGTGCTCTTCACCTGGAGATATAAGATGATTGATCTGTATGCCTTGTATTTTTTTATAATATAGAATGACGGGCCGAGCATGATATGTCTGTTGGTAAGCAACACGTCTGCCAATAACACCATAGCGTCAAGTAGCTATTGGAACATAAAAAGCCCAAATCATTACCAACCACTACACTGCGCTCGTACCCCAGGGATGTCCCTGGGGGACGATAATTCATCTCTATGCACAGAGATTTCACTAGAAACATTGTCCTTCAAACTGGAACACAGCGGTGTATTGAACGTTACTACTTGGCAGTAGAATAACTGGCAAAGGTGTGGTTCTTTTGCAGGCAGACTCTGCAGTGGGCCCTTCCTCCACAAATTGAAATTAATTAATTGAGTACTTGAAGTATGTAAAGCTGCAAGAGTTATTTTGAGGTATTGAACGAGGTATATAATCTGTGTATTGAACCTATAATCTGACATAAGTTTGACTTGTATTATAGTGTCACGACCGCGTCTTCAGGGTCTTATCGCATGAGATAATAGGTCGTACGGCGCAACTCACCACGATATGAGTTACATCAGACTCTGGACCTGATAGTGTTATTATACTAATGTAAGCTTGAATCAATCCAAACATTGGCTTTGAGTAAACACAGTGAAATTATTTATTTAAAAACTGATGATGTTCTAGATGATGTCAGATTTAATAGACATGAACTACGAAAAATAAATGTTGGCAAAACCAAACCTTTTTAGGGTTCCGTAAAACATAAAAACGGAACCCTTATAGATTCCTCATGTCTGTCTGTCTGTCCGTATGTTACAGCCACTTTTTTCCGAAACTATTAGAACTTTGCTATTGAATCTAGGTAAGTAGATGTATTCTGTAAACCGCATTAAGATTATTATACAAAATTATAAAAAAAAACAATAAATTGTGGGGGTGCCCAATACTCAGAACTAAAACTATATAAAACATTTTTCATCATACCCATACTATCTATGTAGTGTAGGGTATCTATGAATAGGTCTTCAAAAATAATTTTGAGTTTCCTAACATTATTTTTTTCTATACTGAATAATTTGCGCGTGAGACACTTCCAAAGTGGTAAAATGTGTCTCCCCTGTAACTTCTAAACTAAGAGAATGATAAACCTAAAAAAATATATTCCACCGAAAATTGGTTTGAACTCGATCTAGTGAGTAATTTGTTTTGTACGTCATAAATACACTATTATTAAAACATCGATCCAAGTTACAACTACAAGAACTTATGTATTATGTTACTTGCTGCTACAGAACCCTTCATGGGCGAGTCGGACCAGCCCTTGGCTGCTTTTATTAGTTTTATGTTCCCACTGCTGTAACTCAGAGCGAGCCTAACATTTTTTTTTGTTTTCTCATTTCTGCTTGGCGGTAGAATAACTAGCAAATGCAAAAAAACAAAATATGGGTTTCTACAGATTTTTTGTAAGAATATGGAAATCAAACTTATTAAGATAAGATACGATAGTAGGTAAAACACTAAGATAATTCTTATTGTTTGGTTAGCAACCTGAATCAGAAATTGTTTGGAAACATTGCCCTTCAAGCCGGAACACAGTGATGTTGTCACATTACTGCTTGGCGGTAGAATAACTGGCAAAGATGGGGTGCTTCCCCAGGCAGACTCTGCATAGAGTCCTACCACAATATTATAAGGAGAGTAAAGGCCAGTATCCACACTGGCCAAGTGCGGTATCCTCAGAAAATGTTTTTTAGAACACGCCTGTTTTCGATATTTTTCATCACCGTCAATGCTAGTGGTGATTTAAACGTGCTCATTTGGAAAAGCTTTTAGAGGCGCAGAACGACCCTTCTACCGTCTAACTAAATTAGCTCATTACTTTATGAAATTGTTATTGCTGTCTGTATAATTTCAAGCGAAAATAAAAGAGCGACCAATATCAAAGCCAAGGCAGTTTTCCTTAGGCGGCAGATCCTCGGGTTTGAACTTACGGCTTCACGTTTCTGAAATTGATTCTGATGTTCTCGCTATTAGGCCGATGTTAGCTTTGCGGTCCATTTCCAATGACCTTATTTCCAAAGACTTCAAAATGGAATTGTAAAACAAATGAACCCTAAAAAGAAGAAGATCTACGTCTTCTTTTTGGTAGTTGTGCAAAACGATAAAATGCTATCGATTACGCTGTTACTAAGGATACTGCACTTGAGCTGCCATCACCTTCTCTTATCACCATCCGTGGGCTGACTGATAAAAATATATTGACTTAAAGTATGTGATGCATAACTTTTGTACTTATTTAGCTCCGTGTGAAAGTTAAGCAGATGAGACATTGTTAAAAAAATTGCGACTGTCACAACTACTTAATGTAATGGTAGAAACGAATAAAAAAATTTGGTTATTCCGCCTATCAGGAGGGATTTGAAAACAAAGCTAGCGATAGTAATACGTCGCGTCACACGTATTTTGTTTTCTAGTGACACCATTGAGCCTGACACAATATAGTTAGAAGTCCACGCAATTTAAGTCTGCGCGCGGTAGAGAACGGAACTAATTGACGTGCCGTCATCTTCTTGTCTACGTCAGGTGACAAGAGTTTGTTTACGTTCGGTGTTTTTATTCATTTCTAAAGTAATTAATTGTTTTAATTATGCCGAAATTGATTAAAAGTGCTGGCCCTGACCCTGAACCGTGAAAATCAATCGTGTTTGTGAAGAACAACGCGACAATAACGGTCCAAAAGTGCCGTTTTCCAAAGGCAGAGCTATTTGACAGGTAATATTTAGGGATACCATAGCAATGAAATCTCCACTTATTATCAGCGTATTTTTGCGAGGCTTCATTTTTGAGGTTTGATTGTTGTCATTGCCAATAACACGTGGAGAAAAAACTGTGTGTGCTTAAGACCGAATGTGAGAAACAAGTAATTTTTTTCTGAGGTGAAAACTTCTTTTGTTAAAGGAACATGGATATGAGGTTTTGCGATTACCGCCCTACCATCGTTATCTTAACCCTATCGAAAAAATTTGGCAATCGTGAAAAGAAAAAAATTTGGGTCAAGCGCCTTCTGAAATAAAGACGCTAAGTGAGGAAGCATTCCGCACAGTAACAGCAGAGGAATGGCTTAATGTGTGTCTGCACGTAGAAAAAATTGAGGATAAATATTTTGAGTCGGACAGACTAATGGATACGGAAATGGACAAATTCATAATCAATGTTACGGGTGAAACATCCGAATCTTCCGATGAAGAATCTAGCTGGTGTTCTAGCGAAGATGATCCCATGGAAGGCATTGACCTATTAAAAGATCATTCATTCGCCAAATTTTGTAGTGTATACTCAATAAAAGATTCACAAAGTTATATTTTATTTTTGTTACTTTGTTGTTGATGTAGGTTGAAAATCTAATATATAAAATTCTCGTGTCACAGTTTTCGTTGCCATACTCCTCCGAAACGGCTTCACCGATTTTGATGAAACTTTTTGTGCTTATCCGGTATCTATGAGAATCGGCTAACATCTATTTTCATCCCCTAAATGTTAGGGTAGTCCACCCCTAAATTTTTATTTTTATTTTTTAGGCAAAATTTTTAATTTCTATTTTTTAATGATACAACATACAAAAATACATACAATCCTCAATTTTCACCCTTCTACGATCAACCCCTATTTTTTAATAGCCATTTTAGTTTTAGTAATTTAATCTTTTTCCTCTCTGGTCGAAAACTCCCCGCCGCTGGTCCCGCCAAATGTCTACAGGTGTCACTTCTGACCCAGTAAACAGCACGATAATTTGGGGATCAAAAGTAGCCTATAGCATATAATATATAGTTTGAACACGCTAATCTCGGGAACTACTGGACCGATTTAAAAAAATCGTTCACCGTTCTTTCATATGTTCGTAATCCTTGAACGCTGTAGGTTATATATATGTACCACGGGCGAAGCCGGGGCGGGCCGCTAGTGACTGTATAAAATGATCATGAAAAAAAACTATAATAAAGTTCTCCTGATGGTAAGAGACTTCGCCAGCTAATAACCAGTACTAATGATACTTGGTCATATTGAACCAAAGCAGCACTGCACCGGCGTCCATTACTTAGAGACATTAGTTCTGAGTCTCGCTTGTTCTGTAATTATATTATACTAGAACACAATACCTTTTCAACCGGACCACTGCGCACTGGCACGCCACTGCTTCGCGGTAAACATGTAATTGAATATTGAGTCAAAAGTGGGAAATATAAACGTTACTAAACTTATCTGTGTAGTTCTATTGCGTCCCTGTATTATCCTGTCCCTTACCTATTTTATGATGACGAAATATCTCAAAGCACGGGGAACCATTTTTTTGCTTGACCTGGCAACATTAAGTACGCCACCAGTCGCGCGCAGAGTTAACTTGCGCGCACTCTAGTGATCAATTCAGTTACTTTGTGTCTAATATCCACCTGCGGCAGTTAAATTTGACCTTCCAGTTTTACACAATTGATACCACACCTCAGGAGGTTGCAGGTCTGGTAACACTTTTCTTGAGTGGCTCAGCTGAATTCATGGATTACCTGATTCCTCTACATCAATTGATCTTCACCTAGTGAGGTAGCCCATTCCCTCAAAAATCGGAATGGCTAAAAAAGGGAATCCATCCTTTGGTTATTCAGATAATTTGTGTGAGAAATATCGATAGAGCGTTCGACCGATCCGGGATTTAGACGAAACTCTCGTCTCAATACGTGCCCTGCTTGAATCCTTGCTGCGTCTGTGTGCGTCTTTGGTTATAATATTTGCTATATTTAAATAGTAGTAGTCTATTTTATCAAACTGCTAGCTGTTATTTTTTTATTTATTTATCAGGAGCCGTTAGCTTGTCTTTGTGCGAAATACTAGAAGCCCTTCGGCGTGGGTCGTATTAGTCACCACCCCTGAAAGAATTAAATAATACGCCAAGTATCTTCTATCGCTAATATCCAACCGTACTTGAAACTAGTGGCCGTGTTTGTAATGATGGCAAAATCCCCGTCTTGTGCCATGAAAGTTGGATCGGCCCCTAGCATGGGACGCAACTTTTTTGATAATTTAGCCTTCTTACATTATCCAGAGACACTTAGTACGGCTTATGGAACAGCCAATTCTGTTGAGTATCTCAAACAGCAAAAATATGTAAATCTCGGTACCGGTACAAATAAAACTTTTGATGTACTGTGCATTGAGCCCCTGAGACCGGGAGCTCATCTTGTTTTTAAAACATAATTCGACCGCTCAGTCGACACAACTCGTGACTAAAGTGGTTTAGGTGTCGATATAGTGCAGCATACAATAAATATAATTGTTTGTTAAGATTATTCATATTTGTAACGTACAGGAGAAGACGACACCAATGATTTTAAATTTGTACTTTGAAACTCAAATAACCACGAAGTAAACACCACGGATGATAAGATTTCTCATGATTTAAAAATACTCATATGCTTGTCTAATAATAGTTATTCAATACTGGTATCTGTTCGCGTCGTTGCTCCCGAGGATGTCCCCTAAGGAACTCTATATTTTTCAGGATAAAATAGTTGCATATAATATGTTAGTCTAGACTATCTATCTAAGTTTCGAATTTCCGAACAATCTGTTGATTGAGCAATAAACATCTAAAGTTTTACATTTAGAATACCACTAGGAAATATATTGTTTGCTAATAGAGCGCGAACGCGGGGAACAAATGATGGGACAATAATGTTAATGATGCGATTAATTGTCTCTTTTGTTGTTATCTCATAATTTTCGTTCCTATTATTCTGTACATAGACCCACATATGTTTATACCTGAGGCCTTAAAAAGGAAGCTTTAGAAAATCATCATCACTACATAGTAACAAAACAAAGCCACTTCCCGCGTCTGTTCGTCCCTCTTACATCTTTACATTACATCTTTAAAACTATCAAACAGATCTTAATGCTGGGTTTTTAATAGATAGAGTAATTCCAAAGGAATGTTTATAAATATGTATAATACGTGCACAAAATATTACAGAAAAAATATCGCGAGAAAATAACAGGAACGTGAACTGCGTGGGTAAATGCGCGTGGCGCTGCTAGTTGTCTGTAAAAGAGGGTAGTTTGAGGTCCATTTGAATATTTTATGCATTAGACAAGCGACCCGCTCCAGCTTCGCACAAGTGCAATGCTGATACTAAATATACTAATAAAATTGGTTATTGTAGGTTATTCCTAAGAGATAGACATATACTATTGCAGACTTTTTTATAGACCTTTTGAAGGGGTACAATACTGCTGTACATTACTTTAAGCCAGCGTTTGCAGTGTAAGCCCAAAAATAGTGTTAATTTATGACATTACATTAGAAACCTTCAAAATTGACAGTGTTACTCTACTATTTTATACACGTACATATAAACATTCCTCTTGATTTCTCTATCTATTAAAAAAATCGGATGAAAATCTGTTTGGTGGTTTTAAGATCTAAGCATACATAGGGACAGACAGACAGCGGAAAGTGACTTTGTTTAATACTATGTAGTGATAGAGCTTCAGCGGTAACAATAAACGGATTGCTAAATAATTTCTTGTTAATTAATCAAGCAGAATACTATTTATGGATCTCTTTCCCTTTTGTTTCTGTTGTCTCCATCAATGAAGAGTCACATTAAGTATCGCAACTGTAATGTCACTTAATCTATGAACAGTGTGTGGGCTAGAAGATTACGAAGATTATAATTTAGACTGAATTATACTCGTTTTATCCAGAATAACCAATGACTGGGTTTATATAACAGTCCTGTCTGACGGCTTCACACTAAAGTTGATGATAGACCTAACAGTTTTTAAGGATTACTAAGGTGCATATCTCACTTTTCTAAACAGCGAGTTTTAGATTTTGTAAAGAATTTTACTCCATTTTTAACCGACTTAAAAAAAGGAGGAGGTTCTCTATTCGGCTGTATGTTTTTTTTGGTTATCCCTACAGTTGAGCAATGGAATATGCTGCCCAAGTGGGTCTCTCCCAATGGATACAATCCGAGTGTCTTCTTAACCTAAAGTGAATTGGTTCCTTCGGGAAAAACGGCGGTCAAGCGCAAGCTTATCGTCAGGCAAAAAAGGGGCGAAGTATATATTTATTATTGTTGATGATTTCATTCATAACAATAATTATACAATCGCATTATTGCAACATTATCATACAAAAACGCGTGTCAATTTATGTTTATAAAGGGTAACACAGAATATTTGTGCTATGCCGAAAGAATTTCTACATGATTTTTGTTATTACGAATTTGCTATCCTTATTTCAGCAACCCAGAAACTGTGAAAAAGTCATTTGTTCCATTCGTATTCTCGGGTCCAAAGTGTAGTTTTGTATGGATCATTTGGTATTTTTTGCGATTTCGGGTTTGGTCCGATAGGAGAAGTTGTTCATGATGATGAGTGATACACACCTTTTTCAGCGAAATAGAAGTTTTTGCAACCTTGCATAACAATTAATTTAATCATACATTTTTTTATTCAATTAGAAGTAGAGAGGGTAATTTTTATGTTACTGTATTTTGCAAAAGGCCAACCAGGTGGTTTTCAAGGTACACATTTACGTTGTGCATAACATGATATATATGTATACCTATCTATGTAACATTAAAATATATATTGGCATAAAATTTATAAACGCAGTCTGTGTTAATAGCGCAGCCGTTTGTGTTTTCAACGATGCATGTGTAGAACACGTGTTGTCTGTTTCTGTTTGTTCGGTATCCATACATATGTAACAAATAGACTATATTTGTATTTCTGTTCAAATTTAATCAATTGAGACCTAGTAAATCAATATTTGCTATTTTTTTATTTATATTGATTGATTAGATTAGGCATTTTAACTCGTCTGGCACTTAGTTACTGTTTTGTTCACTGAGGTGGTCCCGGCGTACCATGGAATCTGGTACGCCAGTGACGGGCCCACGAGATGGTCCCAAATTAGGTAGGAAAGAATACGAAGGCGTCCCCGCGTTCCCGTCCTATGTGGCAAATGTGGAACCGAGTGGATCTCTGTGGATGTTTTACGAGTATTTGGTAGGAGCATCACTCGTACTATCAATTCCGACATAACTTGAACTTATGCGGAACGGTATGCGTAAATGCATTTCCTAAAGATAAAACAGGCGATTGCTACAATGTTACTGCAAATCGATAAATTAACTCCAGTAACACTATTGACAACGTATCCAGTGCGAAAACATCAAAATCACGTAAACATATACTGCAAATTTGTAGCACATTTAATTTAATAATCTCTATATATAAAAATGTTATGTTGGTTTGTGTACGCTTCAAAAACTCAAAAAGTTCTGCACCGATCGAGCTGAAATTTTAGAATGATATATAATCCGCATCAAGGATTGTTTTTATCTAATTCTTGCATCACAATGTGCCACAGCGAAGCGTGGCAGGGTACAGCTAGTTTATAATAAATGTTGCAAAACTACATATGTGAGTGTGATAAGTACGTCATAAACATTTTAGTTCAGTTCTATTTACAAAATAAATAAAAATAAAATTAGAACATATACTCATACTTGATTCGTCAATTTCTTATCACACAATGTTTGCCTGTGTAAAATCGGGGCGGCCTTATGGTTATTGTGATTGTGTGTGTACGTATTTATCAAGTAAGTACTACGTGAGTCGATCGAGTATAAATTGCAGCTGTTTATTGTCACTGCACTGGGTCATTAACTCGGTGCCCGTTGCATGTCATTGTTCTACAAATACTCCTTGATAAAGTATCTCTTAGCTAATTTATGTGGTCATTCCTTTCCGTAAGAGCTCATAATGTTATGATAGGGTAATTAGACGAGTGAGAATTAGATCCACAACCTTTTGTTACTATTATTTTAAATACAAAAGTGTTTATTTGCTGGTTTTAGCTTTGTTTGTACTGCATTTATGCTGTAACGATGCAAGAAATCGTTGTATTTTTAGTATAAAATAAAATATATACGATGTCAAATGTTAATGAGCTTTTCATCCTAAATCAATATGTTGGCGATAGTCAGCGATTTTATAGGACACGTTTTGTTCTACACAGTTTCACTTATTTGTACTTTTTATATGCAACAGTATTATTATCTTTACTGATGATGTCATCCGTGTCATGTCTAAAGATGGTGATTCTGGTTAGTTACTGGCGTACGCTTGAATGTGGCTAGCAAATCCAAACTTCGTCTTGATCCCGGTGGTGTATCGGGCATACCTTACTACCTACGAGTATACACATACAAACCTATCCTAATTACTCGTAATAATGACAGAAAATTTGTTTTTTAATCTATATAGGCTAAAAAATTACACACCCGATTTTAAAAATTACTACACGAGTAAAATGCTATATACTACCATTATGTAACAACTGTGTTGATCCTTGATCCAAGTTAGGTGTTTTTACGAAAATCTAAACTCAACCCGAACAAAGTCCTAGCCTGCTGCTAGGTTAATTATTTGTGAATTCGAATCTGCACTACAAAATCTTTTTTTTTTGTATTAATTGAATCAAGTTTGCTTCGAAATAACCTATCTGGCCTATCTGACTATTTTCGCGAAGGAACGAAAAAGTTAAACCTCGTGGAGGGACACCACTGGTGTCGCGTTCGTCATAACTCGACCGTCCGCTTAGACGGCAGGTATGCACAAATGCATTTCCTCTACGTTAAAAAAATTATTTAAACAACTAAAAGGTGTACCTGACTTCGATGTGCACAAACATCAACATCTTATAAAATTGGTTGCCTGTAAAGTCGGTATACGGGCGAAAGTTTTACGTGACAACGACTTTGAGTGGTAAAATAATTTTACGGAAGGGACGCGTGCCTTTCACTTTTTATGTCTGTCTCTCTCGCTCTTAGGCGGGCTAACCATGCCCGAGTGGAAGGGACGCGTGCCTCTCACTCGCTCTCGTTGTGAGCGCATAACGTGAGCGGAGCGTAACGCAGTTTCTTGAAGTGTCACCCGGCAAACCAATTTATAAGACGTTGTCACGTCAAAATTTAGTTAAAAGCCATACACCAAAAGTTGAAGTTGTAGACGATTACCATTGACTGCTCATTTGTTTTAATGGCTTTTTAAGTGTCAACATTAAATGTGTTTAGCTATGTGCTGATGATGAATCATTGCTGAATGCTAATTCATCGAATAAATAACGTTTCATTGATTGATGCGTGTACGCTACGTCGATAAACGTTCCAAAACAACATTATTGTAAGATATTAGGTAGTATAATCAGCCCACTTTATATTATCTGTTCTGGGCAAAGAGTTTTTACGTATATACTACATCTATGGTTCTGGGACTCGGTGCTATCATTCACTATGAAAGAGTTAACGTCATGCCGGCCAAGTGCGAGTTGGTGGGTACAATATAAGTGTAACGCAAATATTTTTTTTATTATTTGTCAACCATTATTGTAAACCATTGCTCACTCACTATACAACGTCACGAGGAAGGGACATTCTCATCATCAACAACCTACTCTAGATCACTGCTGAGCATAGATAGGACTTTCTAGCATGGCGCCCCACTCAGGTCAATCCTCAGCTTTATATTTCCACCCATTGCCCACTACTTGACGTATGTTACGTACTGCTTTACGTATACCGATACTCCATCCAGTCTCAGAGTGTTCCACACTACATTGGCCGGTTTGCGGGACATACTAGTGGTATTTATTATCTACTCATTAGTATGAAAGTTTACAATGGTATTAACCCCAAAACCGAGATAAAAAAATTAGTACATTCAAAATTAGTCTTTGTGTTGTACAAAATTCATGTAATAAATGGTAATTATTCATTGTTCGAGGGTTGATTTCGTGCTAAAAATTGTTTATAAAGATGAACATAAGCTCGCCTTTCTCAGCGTAGCACACCTTTTCTACGTATTAATGTATACTATTCCGTTACAATGAAACTGACCTCTAAACATAATCTTATTAGAAACTATAATGAAAAACAAAACGTTCCTTTGTGTTGCTTCCCTTACTGAGTACAATTTTAATTGTGTTTGTTTGTTACGTGTGCAAATTAGAACAAAGATCGTAGGTATATCAAAGGTTAATGGAACGCCAACATTTGTTCTCGTTCCACAGTTTTATCGTGAATTAGTTATTTGAACTCTATTTTATAATAATCCTTAATGATTTTGAAATCTGAAATTGTTACGATAATAACCGGTAAACAAAAATATGAATAAACAAGATATTGTTATTGTTGTTTAGTTTTAGCAACGAAAGAAAACATAGCTAGAAAATTTTCAAAAGCATGGGATAGTATCACTTTCGTAATTAGCCGTGGAGGTGTATCAAAGAAGTGTAAGGAAATAATGTGGCAGAGACCGTGCTCAACAGTTGAACGTAGAAATGTATGTAACATATGTATGCACATGCGATCCACCGACAGTAAAGAAGCAAAAAATCAATATACATAAATTGTGTATCTACTAATATGTACGTGAGAAATTAAGTAGCGAGTATTTTGAAGTCCGGATTAAAACCCAAATTTAAGAATTTAATTTTGATCAACTCGTTGGATGTCTTGGTTAATCTCCGAAGATAACTTATCTAAGTAGAACTAACTTTTAGTTGCAGATATTTTATTTATAACTAACGTCCCGCGGTTTCTCAGCGTAATTCCTACTCTCTTTATTTTCCGGGATAAATGTAGCCTAGCCTATGTGTTTTCCCAGACTATAATCTAACTGTGTTCCAAACTTTAGCCCGACCTCTTCATACGTTACAACGTGATTGAGCAACAAACACTCAAATATCCAAACATTGACATTTATAATATTAATTAATAGGTAAAAGGATTATTGTGTAATTACTAAATGTACATTAGAATATCTCCCTCACCAAGTGGACAGACCATAGACGCTGTGTTGCTATACTGCACTTGTCCTTCAAGAGTTAAATCTACTTCGACAAGTTAGTTTCCTTAGGTTAGATATCCGTCACTGTTTTAAGGTAGCGGCATCACGCTCATGTCTTCAAAAAGACTGTGTGACAGTTGTCAGCGGGGAATTTGAATCATCTCTGGATCGGCAGTTATCGTTCTCCCGACAAGACATGCCATAACTTTATTTTATTATTTATATAAATTAACATTGAGGAATGGCCACTGTAGTCAGAATTCCAGATTAGTTAGCTATAAGTATATCTTTGTTTTCATCTAATTCCGGAAGGTCATCATCGATGTTCATGAAATTTGATGTCAAAGCACTCGTGCCAAAATTAGGTGCCGTGTTGGCTGTCCCTGTTTTCCGACAACAACCGATTAATATAATCTCTTCCACGCATGGAATTATATTTACAGGCAAACTAAACAACGCGTAAACACTGAAGTAGTAAAAGAGTTCACCTCGTGCAAAAATAAAACATAAGACGGTGTAAAAGAATGAAAATAAACAAGTGACGTTGCATTTCACCAGCACTCACCGTAACGTACGAACGTAAAGAAGACTCAATTAAATCCAACAAGTCCTGAAGCTGTTTTGTGGCCACTTTAATTCAAGATCACGTTTTATCCCTTGAACCGTATCGATAGTAGGAAAATAAAAAACGCGTCGCGACGGGCGTCCGTTCTCGTCCACTCTCGCCCTCTGACTGACACAAAAATAGCGATAACAGAGGAAACGCAGGCCAGATAAATGATTCGATACATTTCTTCTGAAAACATCATAAAGACCATTGTTCCATCCGAGATAAAAGTACACGAGTCCTACAAAAACTTGAATAGATAAGATCGATGGTTCACTCGTTGTGCATAGGACTATAGGACCATTGCGTGGGATGTTAAATCAGTGATGTCCTTACACTTTGTGATTCAAACTTAGCATAGGTACATATAGCATTAAAATAAACTTGAATGCCTTTATTGGACAAACCTTATAATTTATGGATTAATAGAGTCCAGATTCCAACCATGTCAGAGTGTAAATTGAACACATAACGTATATCGAAAACACGAAGATAAATCTAATAACAAATGTGACTTACGTAATTACTTAATTAGCCTTCTTCTTTGATTGTTTCATCGTGATACATCAAGTTTCTTTATGTATTTCTACATGGCAACAATTACGGGCGTGCAAATATACATTTACATATAATAGAAGGAATCTAAATCTAAAAAAATAGGTCAAACGTAACCCATTAAGGAAAACAAAATTATGACTAATATTTAATGGTGTCTATCTTAACTAGTTATGCATGTCTCATTAATCCACAAAAGCATTTAAAACAAGTAATACAGCATGGAAATTATATGTATTGAATTATAATAACTGAAATTCATTTTGTCTCCACACCAATCTTCCACCACTTCTATCTATATATGTATTCTTAATATCTTCTTAATAGATTTTCATTTTACTCAAAACACACAACTTTCACTATGTGTGCATTTGGCTAAAAATAGTATAACATGGTTTTTGTTTACTTTTATGCCTGTGTCCTGTATATAATCATTACTAAGTCTTTGTCCAGATCTGAGATTATCCACGCATCACTCTAACAAATTTTTGGTCTTAATTATTTTGGCTTACTTTAGTCTGAAAGAAATATGTAAGTACATATATCCACAAAAAAAACATTTGAACATCAACTTATTGTGAAATTAGTAAATACCTTAAAGTGATATTGGTATCTACCTTACGGAAATATAAGACGTTTTTATCTATCGACTAAGAATCGTTTGTAAAAAATGTTTTTTATAATTTAACTCAGAAGGGAACCCAGTTGAATACTTGGACATGTGCGTTGTTTGTTTTGTATGGAGCGTAAATCGTAAGAGACATTATTATGAAAATAATTTAAATACGCGTTTTTGCGTTGATGTTAAGGATCACTAATAAGCCCGTTACACTGTAAAGATGTTGTCTGCCGGAAAATAAGCCAGGAATACATTGTTTACAAATGCAAAATAAATACTAGATTTCTAGAGTTAGAAATACACGTCTTAAAGGTCAGTGCCTCAGTAAAATTTGGCAATGCATCTCGCTGCATTTAACACGCATTAGCCAATGTCAAGATTGTATACTCTTCTTTGTCATTGTTTGCTGCGTGTCTTCAATTTCTAAGAAAGGTAGAAATGCGTTTATACACAATGCTCGAGCCCAAAGTACGTATATATGCACGTTTTAACCATGTGGAATTATAGCAAATTTGACCAACTTTTGAAAAAGTATTTTTCAAAGTTTCTGTTTGAATTACGAATGAGACGCACTCTATAATTGAAATGCTTAACTCGCTCAGAACACCGGCTTAAGGCGAGCGTAATGTCAGTTTGCTAGTCAACCACAGAAGCAAATAACAAAGGAAGGATATTACAGTGTATGTACACTCTCCTCGAATCCGTTAAATAAGATTCGTTTCCATTGTACCTACATATCACACCGAGTATTGCTCTCAACTTCTAAATCCATCGACGATATGACTCTACTATCACGAGCTCAATAAATGATAGAAGCCCAAATTCCGGTCTGTGACTGCCGCAAACAAAACAAATGGCCGCGACAAAAATAGAGAATGTAACAAACGACATAGGAACAGATGGGGACACTCACGAGACATGAAATTTCTGATACTAACCAAGTCGGGATTTATTTGTCTTACTGTGTTCAATGTTATTAGCTGCTAAATTATTAAATATACATTGAAGTTTATTCAATGAAATATCGTTACAATAAGGTATATTGTTTATTACACATTATGTTTAATGTAGCCGGTATAAAAATTTGTTATTAGTGAGTGTACAAACATGGTGTGAAAATGTCGCTGAAATATCTTGCTCTGCGAGATGTTTGAGAAAAACCACAATAGTACCTATGCTAAAGCGAAAACGCCTTTAATTTTGGAGAAACAGTACACTTCAAATAAAATAAAAGAAAAGCATTTACAATGGATTGGAATTCTAAGGTAGTTCAGCAATACGTCTGGTGGCTCCCAAACTAGGCAGCACATCGGGCGACAGGTAATAAGCATTTGAGATTTGAGTTTGCACGATGTATGCAGAGTTGACGCTGACAGTGAAAAGCGGAAAACTTGTATGACTTCTCAGATCAATTTAAATGTACATCGTAACAATAATATTCTGAGAGCTGGTGTTAAATTTGGGTAAGTATTTGAGGCAAGCTGAAAAATTTTCATACAGTTCTTCTATCGTAACCCAACACACAAAGATGTTTGAATATAAACAATCACTAACGCACACTCTTGCTCACACGAACACACATTCGGCTTTATAATATTCGTAAGATTATTCAGTTCAATAGGGCGTTTTCAAGATGCAAAAAGATCTGTCAAAACAGTTCCCAATTTCACCATAGGTGGCGCTAATGTTTTATTTTGTTAGCGAAATTACACAAAAACAAACAGTGGTGCCACACTTGGCAAAATGTAAAACTATTTTTGCCAAGTAAATTTGCATCTGGGAAAACACCCCATTCATTTAAATTCAAGTGAATTTTTACTTGACTTAAAAAAACTTAAAAAGTTATCTTACTGCAACATTTTTTTTTATTTTTAGTAGGTGTTGCTCTGGTTCTCTAGTTTTCAATGAGCTATGATAAGCTGACCTAGTAACAGGTTTTTGATACCTGTCAATACTTTTATCTTATAACATGTCTAGCTGCCGTAGGTATAGATCTTATCAGAACTGATTTTACAAGTGATGTATGTGTACATGTGTTTAGTGATATGGTTTACTATGATTGAAAGCTTTGTTTTACTCAAATTATTTGGAAAAACAATTTTGTTTTACTTGTTTTTTTGGGGATATTTTTTTCTTTGGGGATACTCTGAAAGGATAGTTATAATGTCGGAGTAGAAACGCCAGGACTGGATGATTTTTTTTACTAAAATAGTTTTGCACTTAACCGTCATTTCGCTTTATGTTAAATGACGATGTGGTTTACGATAGAGCTAGAGCGTGTCTACTTTGAAGAAACGATTCGCTCTCAACTTGAAGACATCAAGGTCCTAAGGAAACTACCAAATTTATTTTACAATTAAATCAATTTGTGACGACAAGCTTGTACATCTGCACTTAGATAAATACTCAGATATGCAGCGAGATTCGAATCTAGTGACCCCACGTTAGTGAAATCGGATTTCCTCACCACTAAGGAGATATGTTTGCCTTAGTAAACTATTTACCGTTTCATTTCATATCGTTGGAGCTTCCTTTGAACTTGACTTTAACATCATTATTTTGTGTTAGCTGTGAATATCAACGATTAGTTACAAAGTTACGCAAAAGATCTGTACCTACTATGTGCAAAGGTTGAATTTTACTGATTGTATTAAAGCTTTTACCATCTAGCCAATCCCATAACCGTTGAAACATCAAGACAAAAGTAATGTGCAAACATTACAGTGTTCCGGTTTGAAGGGCGATGTTACCAGAGAAATTACAGGGCTTAGAGATATAATATCTTAGATCACTGGGTGACGAGCGCAGTGCAGTGCTAGGTAATTATTATTTGGACTCTTCAAGTTCTAATAACTGCGTGTCACTGTGCTGTTCTGAAACGACATGAAACGACTGTTTCAAATAGTTTGTCATGCCCAAAGATCATTTTTACGTGGAACACTCGATTTATTTATAAATATAAAATATTATTACCTATTGTGTGATATTAGTGATTAAAATAACATAATCATTATAGATAGAAACTGCCACAACAATATGCTAGACTGGATTCTGAATGAATGAATGAACGGTTTTAATGGTGACGATTATGATGGCTAAAATAAAAGTTGTTGTTACTTGGAAGTTTATCTAAATTTCGAACTTAAATGTTTGGAATAAAGTTGAGTTTATCTAAGTATTTTCAAACTCAAGCTTTCTAAGTCTACCTTTAGTCTAACTTTATATATCTAGTACATAATTACGCCGTAGGTACTAAAATATTCTTGAGTATTACAGTTCGCAGTTGGGTTAAATAACACACTGGGGATCAGTAGCCTACATGGTTACATCGTCTATCTAATAAATTAGTAAAATATGTATGCGTAGGACGCCAACCTCATCGTCCTTCATTTGTTTTGCTCTGAGTAGCACTCAGAGGTCAAGAATCGTTTATTTGATTGGTAGCATATTTGAAGAGCTACAGGGAGTTGACCCACGTACCTAATTGAAAATGTTCTTTACATTTACAAAAAACTTTTGATGTAAATGAATTATAAGTTATGAATGATGGATTGATAGATAGATAGATAGATAGATAGATAGATAACGTCGCTGCGCCTGACAAGTTCCATATGTGAAATTTGTAAGGTTTTGGGAAACAACAAAAAACGTGTTATTTAATTAACAATCAGAAAAACTTAAAAAGTATTAATGCAGTATCATAGCCATTTATTTGAGACATAAAAATACAAAATTTGCAACATGTAGGTAATTGTTATTTAAGAAACAAGAATGTTTTTAAGCAAAAAACAGCACATAACTGGTTTAGAATAGTCCAAAATAATGAAGTATGTGCAGTATTACACATGACGAGTTTGGCAATGTTACAATGTTGTTATTTTAGGTTTAGTATTATGTGTTCTTTAGATTTCTTACATAACAAATTTGAATAAAATTATTAAGCACTACTAAAACTATCTCGTAAATCTAACCTAAGTCATAAATCAGTCGTTTTTAACAATTACAAAACCTATCAAACATAATGAGATCAATTATGGCCCTTTAAAACAATTATCCTAAGCTATAATTTTAATATCACAAATTATTCACTCATTTAATCATTTTCCTAGGTTTACATTTTTACAATATTTGTATATAAAAACAACATAAAAACATTATAAAAACCTAAACCTAGTTCGCCGCCAGCAGCGGGGCAAGGCCCAAGCTACCGGTGGTTAGGGCTGCAGACTGAGGAACCTCCTGACGATGCGCGCTGTGTCAAGGATGACCGCCTTCTGCATCTGACCCTTGATCCAACCGTCTAGCGAAAGTCTCTTGAGATGTTGGTCGAGACTTTTCGCTATAAGGCCGTTTGCCGACACGACTATGGGGACTATGATCGTGGAATCAACATCCCACATGGCGGTAACCTCGTGAGCCAAGTCAAGGTACTTGCTAAGCTTGTCCTTCTCAGCTTTCACGAGGTTCTCGTCATCACAAATTATTATTATTACGATTGCAATAGTAGTGCTTTAGCACAACATAACATCATCATCATCATCATCAGCCACAAGACGTCCACTGCTGAACATAGGCCTCCCCCCTAGATTTCCACAACGAACGGTCCTGCGCAACCTGCAACCAGCGGTTTCCAGCGACCTTTGTGAGGTCATCTGTCCATCTAGTGGGAGGCCGTCCAACACTGCGTTTCCCGGTTCGTGGTCGCCACTCAAGAACCTTTTTTCCCCATCGGTTGTCAGTTCTGCGAGCGATGTGGCCTGCCCATTGCCACTTCAGCTTGCTTACTCTTTGAGCTATGTCAGCCACTTTCGTTCTCTTGCGAATATCCTTATTACGGATTCTGTCGCGCAAAGAGACTCCGAGCATAGCTCTCTCCATAGCTCGCTGTGTGACTTTGAGCTTCGTTATGAGACCAACAGTGAAGGACCACGTCTCAGTTCCATAAGTCATCACTGGCAACACGCACTGGTTAAAGACTTTCGTCTTTAGGCATTGGGGTATTTTGGACTCAAAGATGTGCCGAAGTTTCCCGAACGCTGCCCATCCGAGTTGGATCCTTCGCTGGACCTCTTTGTCGAAGTTGGATCTACCTAATTGGATCTTTTGTTGGTAGACGTATTCGTCAACAACTTCGAGTGTGGTATTCCCAACAATAACCGGTACAGGTGAGACATGAACATTTGACATGACCTTCGTCTTGTCCATATTCATCCTCAAACCTACCTGTTGGGATACTCTACTGGGGTCCCTGAGCATAGCACCGAGGTCCTCCATCGACTCCTCCACAATGACTATGTCGTCGGCAAACCGAAGGTGAGTGATGCATTCGCCGTTGATATTGATGCCATATCCGTTCCAGTCCAGTAGCTTGAAAACATCTTCCAGCGCGGCAGTGAACAGTTTCGGAGATATAACATCTCCCTGTCTCACGCCTTTCTGTAGCTGGATATGTTTTGTGCACTGGTCCTGTAATCGGACAGACATTGTGGTTTTCTGTATAATCTGCCGAAGCGCATGGATGTGGTCTATGGTACTATAGCCTTTTCGGAAACCGGCTTGTTCGGGTGGCTGGAAGTCGTCAAACCTGCGTGCGAGACGATTCGTGATTACCCTCGAAAACAACTTATGAAGTGAACTCAGAAGTGAGATGGGTCTGTAGTTCTTAAACAAGGTGTTGTCACCTTTTTGAAGAAGAGCACCACCACACTTCTGCTCCACGCTTCTGGCGTACTACCGTCAAGTATGACGGAATCGAACAGCTTCTGGAGGACTTTAAGTACCGGTTTTCCACCCGCTCTCAGAAGCTCAGTCGTAATTCCGTCGTCGCCAGGTGCTTTGTTGTTTTTAAGTTGTTTGAGGCCATCCTAATCTCATACAGGCTGACTTCTGGGATATCTTCGGTAAAGTGTCGGGTCAGCTTGGCTCTGAGGTCTTTTGCCATGCTAACGACAGGTTGTGCTTGCGTAGAGGTGTATAACTGTTCATAGAACCTCTCAATCTCCTCCAAAATCTCAGGCTTCGACGAGACAACGTTACCACTATCGGTCTTCAGTTTGGTCAGCTGACTTTGCCCAAGAAACAGATTTCTTGCGAACACTTTTGAGCCTTTGTTTTGCTTGACTTCTTCAATACTCGAAGTATTGAAGCAGCGTATGTCGCGTCGCACACACGTAGAGATCTGTCTATTGAGCCGTCTGTATACCGTCATGTCGACCGAAGACTAATCGCATATCTCGTCTGACCGCCATAAGATCCAGAGTTTGATCGGAGAGCTTTTGGGTTCTGTTTTGGCGTCAGCTCTTATAAAATTTTCTGCCAACAGCATGAACAGTTTCCACTAGCCTATCGTTTATTTCGTCCGCCGTTACGCACTCATCTAAGGATTCGAAGCGATTTTGAAGTTCGAGTTGAAAGTTATCGGGATCTTCGATCTGAGCATAATTTGGTCAACATAACATAACATTTTAAAATACCTATAGTTATTAAAAACTTGTACACTTAATAGAAAAACAAATCAAAAACTTCTTTATAAAATCAAACATGATTCAATAACACCTATCAAACAAACGTTGTGTTACAGATCAAACAAATTATTATCGCTTATTTTTTAAATAATAAAATTTCAAGTTATTGCTTGTAGGTAATTAAGGTTATCATAAAACGTATGATAGTCACGGTGCATTAACGGTTTTAAAGACTGAAGACTATCGTATTTGGTTTTATCAATTTTTTGGGGTTCGTTATACAGTTGAGTAACAACAACTGTCAAGTTGTAGCTACGAAGTCGCTGAGGCAGGATTGTCCATTCATCAGGGTGGCGTAATTTGTAGTAGATACTACCATTTTTTATACCTACAGAAAAGCTCGTATGTCATTTACAGTTGGATCTCCAGGTTTTTTACCTGGCCGAATAGAATCAAGACAAACATCAGGTTTTTATGTTGTGGTTCACACCACAACGCTCACATTGCTAGCACAGTTGGCGCGCGAATGAAGACGGAACACAAATCCCGTATGTGCATTTCTGCACATACGATTTTTTCCAAACGGTCAAAACACTTGAAGAATTTGTTAAAATTGTTTCTAGTAGGAATATCACAAAAAGGACTTTATCAACACATAGAAAAAACATCAGAGATAAAATTAGTACGAAAAAACGAAAATGAAAAAAATGCACAAATGGAATTTGGCAAGCGCAACGACGATAAACTCTTTATTGCACTTAAATTATAAAGAAAAATAACAATAACACAGAACAAAAACATAGAAAAAAGTAGCAATTGGCGACCTTATCGCTAAGAGCGATTTCTTCCAGGCAACCGTAGGATGGTAAAAACAGAAATTAATAATGGAAGACGGGGAGTGCAATTTGGAGTACTTACGTACTTCCGAATGATAATTTGATAATACTAACTAACAATTAATTTCAAATACAACAATATAAATACATAAATCAATTTTACGTCCTAATACACAAATATTTTATAATAATAGACTAATACATAATTAATAATAACATGTTCAATGAATGAAAATAATTGAAGATATAGAATACAGTTTTATTACGATTTCAAGGAGAATAATGACTTCAACATCTATGTATGTGATGACTGTAACAAATAGAATTCTTTGACTTGGTTCTTAAAAACAGCAAGAGAAGGAGCTTGCCTAATGGTGACGGGCAAGGCGTTCCACAACTGGACAGCTTGGAAAGCAAATGATTTGCCATAAAAAAGTTTCGCTGCGGGCCGGCGGTGTTTGAAGGAACAAGTTATATTTTGACCTGAGAGGTAGACCATGTGCATTGCTCCAATAAGTAAAAAGTTTTTTCAAATACCGCGGAAAAGAGGGATTAAATAATACGCTATAGAGAAGGGACAAAATATGAGCATTCCGACGAAAGCGAATGGGGAGCCACTTGAGCTGTATACGAAATTGAGACACATGATCATACTTGCGTAAACCAAATATGAATCTTATACAATAATTTTGGAGACGCTCAAGTTTATCTAGCTGATCTTCTTTGAGGTCAAGAAAGCAGACGTCTGCGTAGTCCAGGATGGGAAGAAGAAGAGATTGTGCAAGCGCAATTTTGGCAGCAGTGGGTAAAAAATTACGTAATCGCCTCATTGATTAGATAGACATTTGAGACAGGATTGATTAGATAGACATTTTGAAACTCCGAATTTGATGGAATTTAATTGGACTTTGAAAAATATTCAACAGCGTCGGCGTTGGAGCACAACTCAATCATGGACTTTCAATGATTGATGTATATATAATATTTGATTTCAACAAAGTGTTCAAATTTTAATTAATAAACGGGTTACACGCTTGTTATTCTGCTGGCTGAATCTGACTTAAATTTCAAACGTTTTTGGCGGGGTTTTGTAGGCAAAACTACATGCGTAGGTCAGATCTAGCCATTCATATCACGTGTGGGTGGGACGTCAATACAATACATTTATATTATTTTAAAATATAATACAGCAACTCCAAATAATTACCTTAGTCAAAGTCTCCTAACGTTCTCTATATTAGTGTAATTCGAGGTTGACTATACCTATAACTAAACCACTGCCTTCAATGTCGAATCGAATTTTCGATATCGTAACGAATGACTTACTCGTAGTAAAATAGAAAATACAGCGTTTTGAATCGCTGGATTGACGACATTGTCTGCTATGAAAACGTTGAATTGTTTTTTTTCCTTTTTTTTATTCAAAACGTTTACAGTTGATGAAAAGATAATTTGTTAATCTTTAAATATTATGTATTCCAGTATTTTAACAGAATCAAGAAATAATTCCTCTATCAGCCTGGTAGGTACTTCATTATAAAATCGCACAATTGAAATGTATCAGTTATGTATATTACAGCAGGCGCTGGACCACGGTAATAATATGTATATTACTGTGGGTGGGTGGAGTTGTGTGTGCAAAATATGAGGACCGTATTTGGTGTACGGTTTTAATCTCAGAAAAGCATGCAAATTACGATGTTGTTGACGACTAGATGTTGTCAGGAGGTGTTTTGGTCTATTTTTTACACCCAACGCACTTAGCTATCAAGTAACTGGACGGAACACATGAATAAAAATGGTCGTTGTGTGTTACCCCTAAAAGATAAACATACATATACGTATTATACATATAAAACGTCTTCTGGAAATACTTGAATCTACTTAATAAAACCGCATCAAAATCTGTAGAACAAAATCACTTCCCACTGTCTGTCTGCGCTTAAATGTGCTTAGATCTTTAAAACTATTTTTCAACCGGTATCTTATATATATTCTCAATACAATCATAATTATAAAAATGACAAAAGCAGATATGAGATTGCAAGTCGAGATGTTTTTTTTTTTTTTTATTAAATTTAGCAACTCCACTGACTCCGGGGTCCGTGACATTTGTCATTTGTTTTCTTTTTTTACATGAATCTTGGATTAGGAAGAAAAGGAAATAGGGGGGAGTAGGGAACATTTTCATTCTAATTCTAGGCCTATTTTATTTTCTAAGCCGCCTCCTCCCGGCTCAGCGCCTCCACCACGACCGCATTTCTGTCTTTGATGGCCATCTGCAAATTGAACTCTCGGATGGTCTTCAGTGTTGCAGCCAACGCTCGCCGAACGAACCGACCGATGGCGTTGTCGGTGTCGTCAGCGTAGTACGTGAAGTCCCTTGTGTGCCGTGAGATTGCGACGACCGCATGGGGCACGCTCTCGTGCAGCTTCATGTTTGCCTTAGTTTTGATTACGATTACCGACTCGTATGTCAGTCCCTGAGCTTCATGGATGGTAAGGATGCGTGACCCGGTGCCTGACCCATAACCCTGGTTTATCAGGGTGTCCTTCTCCGCTTGAGTGTGAACTAAAAAGAGGGTGTTTGGTTGGGTGTTGGGTATTTGCGCTCCCTTATACCTTCTTTGCTCTAGGGACTTTACACGGGGCACCGAGGAGTACATACCGGAGTATACTTCCCTCAGCGCATATGCGACGTCCATTGGATTTCAATGTGTGCAGAGCAACTCCTGGCTGATCTTTGCTGCCAGGTTCGGGCGGTGATACCTCATTTCGAAGAGATTTTCCCTATCGATATAAGGCAATTGATTGACATCTCCGATGAGGACAATTTCGCCAACACCAGACAGCCGTGAGACCATTACAATGGCTCCAAAATGGTTCATGAGGGCTTCATCCACCATGAGGCGACTGAAACTCTCTTTTCGAAACCATTTACCAGAGCAGAAGCCATGGTTCGCACCCTGGTTTTGACCAGGTTTCCGATACGGTGCGATAGTTTTTCTTTTAGATCTTTTGCTGCCTCAGTTGTTGTGGTGATGATAGCGTCCTTGTCCACGTCGAAGTGCCTAATCACCCATGTTGTCTTTCCACATCCTGGAACTCCATTGACCCATTGTATTCTCGGTACCTCCCAATTTTCCCAACCCGCTGTGACACTTGAGTTCCCTTCGATAATCTTGGCCATCTCTAGGATCTTGTCGTCCAGCATAATTTTGGTGCATCGGGGCGGTAACTACAATAGGGTCGTTTGGTGGTATCGCATACTTGTAAACAGGCATTCCCGCGCGCTCTGTCTCTTTCTCGTTCAGTGTCACGAAGCCATTTTCTGCACTGTAAGCTGCCATATACTGTCCTGTCATGGTTCCCTTGATGACCCGGGAAGTGACATTATTGTAAATGGCTGCTTCGGCCTCATTGAGTTTCGCCTTTAAGAGGCTTTCACTTCCTAGCCTATATGACTGCATGATGTTTTCGCAGGTCTTGAGGTTGACTTGTCGTGTCGCTCTCAGTGTGGCTATGAATTCGATGAAGGCGTTACGTGCATGACTCCGCGGTTCCGAAGCCGTAACATAGCGGGGCGGTTCAACCTGTCCCATGTCAGCTCTCGTTCGGCTCATTTGTTGCTGTGAAGCTGCTTTGGGGGTTTTTGACGTCAAAAGGGTTGATGAAGGGGATGAGATTCGGAGTACGCTCCTTGATGCTGCGTTGAAGGCAGTCACGAAGGCCGTGATAGTGCCTCGGCTGCCGCTTTGATTGGCTGCGGCTTTCTCCGCGGCTGCCCTCTGCTGTGCTCTTTCGGAGCCGGTTTGTATGGTCGAATTAGGAACAGGATGCCCCCAGCTGTCAGTTGCATTTATTTGGTCGTGCGAAGGAACTCTAAGGTAGCTCAGATTTTCTCCCCTATCTTCGTATACGACAACCTCATGATGTTTAGAGGCCTCAATGCAGCCCAGCCGGTCTGTGACTCTCGCTCTTGAGTATTCAATTGCCATCGCATCCACGCTTATCACCCGGGGTGTGTCACCCGCATTTCTGCTCAGATGTGCGAGCAGCGCACTTGCCTGCGTAAAAGGCGTTCGACCTTCCGAGTACTCTATTAGCGCAATCGTTTTGTTTTTCGATCGCACCAACCGAAATCGGTGGCCGTCTACCTCGCACACTGGCATAGCATCGTAGGTTTTCCGCTTCATTGTGACTTTGGCGGTACTCCCATTGAGCAGGCACGACAATCCCGGTGACAAACGGGCGCATTTCCGTTCCCAAGCGAAGCAAAAGCTTATTCCGAATCTTTCTTTGTTGCTGTCCATGAAGAGAGCCACACCGCGGATACGGATTCCTGCCTTTCCTCGATTTGCGTTCTCCAGTAGTTGTTGGATGGAGATGTTTTTGGAGGAGTTATCTTGAGCGGGGACTGCATCCAGCGCGGCATCCACGGACAGCGAGGTAGAATGTGGTGGCACAGGGGTGTGTATTTTTAAGTGTAGAGTTTCTCTTGGCCGCTATGCGGAATGAGCTCTCTGAAAAAACAGAAGCCGTGGTCTTTTATCTGGATCTGCTAAGATGTTGTGAAGATCCGAGACAACCAGCCTCCGTCGATCACGGATTCGAGATCATGCCTTGCGGTCATGAATCTGGGACAATCGACCAGCACGTGCCAGACCGTTTCGGGTTGGTCGGGGTCACACTCACATGCAGGACTGCTCTTGAGCTTAAATCTGTACAGATATTCAGCTATTCCTCCATGCCCTGTCAACGCTTGTACCTGGAAGTGAGTCAGTTTCGTAGTTCTCGTCAATCGATATGCATTTGTTACATCGGGCAAGAACATCTGAGTGACTTTTCCGGTTTCCGAGGCCTCATATCGATCCTGCCATTTCTTGACCGATTCTTCTCGGATTTTTCGTTTGACGTAGGACAAGGGGATCCCTTCGTAGTCCCTGGGAGATTCCATGAGCGCCGCCGACTTTGCTAGTTCGTCTGCTCTTTCGTTGCCGACGGTGCCCACATGCGCTCTCACCCAGAAAAGACGGAGAGATCTCCCTTCTGCACGGATCTGTCCAATGTTTTCCTTTATACACTTTGCCAAGGGATGACTCGTTTTTGGGTTACTTAGCAATTCGAGTGAAGATCGGGAGTCACTCAGGACATTGACTTCTGGGTCCTTGCTTGTTAACGCTATTTGAGTTGCCCGGCAAAGAGCATAAAGTTCCGATTGAAAGACCGTGCATTCGGTGTGAAGCTTGAAGGTCGAGTTCTTGACTTCCCTGCCTCTCTCCCACCATGTTAGAGCAGCTCCAACTTTACCCTCGATCTTACTGCCATCAGTATAAATCTGAGGCCCTTCTGGTAAGTTGGAGGTGTCTTCCAGAAGCTCGTACTATACAGAAGCCTGTGTGGACGGATGGGGTTGGTCCAGGTAGTTGACGTTCCGTTCGAGTTCCACTTCTGGTGGGAGATAGTCTTGGGAGAAGTTCTTTTTTCACTCTGTACAAATTTGCCGCTTCCTGTATCCTCAGATCCAGGGGAAGCAGTCCAGAAAGGACGAGTGCTGACTTTAAGGAAACAGTACGGTACGACTTACAGATTTTCTGAGCGAAACCTCTTTGGATAGATAGCGTTTAAGTGAGACTTGTTTTCCTCGAGGTCTGCCGCTTGCGCCCATACACTTGAGGCATACACAATGATGGGTTCCACTACCGCGACGTAGATGGTTCTCGTGATTTCGCCATTTAATCCCCAGGTCACCTTCGCTGCACATGCGAGCTGTTTATAAATGTTCGCCACCTTTTTGCATTGGGCGGTCACGTGTGCTTTAAAGTTGAGCCGTCGGTCGATCAATAAGCCTAGCAGTTTGACTTCCTCGACCAGATCAAGCCGGACGCCAGACATGACTATGTTTGGAGGTTCATACTTCAACTTTTTTGTGAAAAGCATCGCGTTTGTTTTCTGCGCTGCAAAGTTGAGTTTGTTAGTGGTTCCCCATTCCACTGTCATGCTCAGCGCCCTGCTCGCTTGCTGTTCGATGATCTTCGGACTGCCTGTAAACACGAGAACGACGTCGTCTGCGAACGCTTGACAATATACTCCCTCTGCTTCTAGCATTCGCAATAATGAGTCTAGGATTACATTCCAAAAGGTTGGTCCGCCGATGGACCCTTGAACGCATCCTTTGGTTGTTTCCTTCTCATAGACTGCTCTTGCATAGTTGACCTTGATTTTGCGGTCGCTGAGGTATGAGTTTACCATGTCGTAGAGGTTTGTTGGGCACCTCTTCTTCGCTAGTTGGTTTTTAAGGGCGGGCCACCATGCATTGTCGAATGCGCCCTCTATATCCAGGGAGATTAAGAGTACCGTATCTTTACTGTCTACTCCCTTCTTGATGTGTTCTACCAGGTCATAGAGGGCGTCTTCGGTGCCTCTTTGAGACATGAAGCCGTACTGTCTCCTACTAATGGTTGGGAGTCGGTTTACCAGAAGCTTTTCGACGATTTTTCCGGGAACGGACAGAAGACCTATGGGGCGGTAAGATTTTGGGTGTGTGTAATCTACCTTACCGGGTTTGCGTAATATGACCACGTGCGCTTCTTTCCATTGCTTGGGGAAGTATTTTAGCGATAGGCATTTATTTGCTATCGCCAAGAAAACATCCCGTTCGCACTGTATGGCTGCTGCACAGATATCAGCGGTTAGCCCGTCTGTACCAGGGGCTTTTTTCGGAATCAGGGTTCGTAATACTGATTCCAGTTCCGCTGATGTGAATGGTGGATCATTTTCCGGTAGATCCATAGGTGTTTCCGCTGTCCGCACCCGTAACTCTGTATGACACGGTTGGTCTGTGCTCTCAGAGTCGTCGGGATAGAAAGTTTTGACTAGTAGTTTTGCAGATAACTGTGGGGATAGAGTGTTCCTTCGGAGTCTCTTAGGAGCATGTATTTTTGCCTAGCCGAAGTTTTCCTCATCACTCTGTAGATCTTATCCCACATGCTTTCTCTCTCCTGATTCGTGCAGAACTTCTTCCAGCTTTCCGTCCGAGCTTGTTTGGCTTTTTCCTTGTAGTCTTGCCGAGCAATTTGGTACTGTTCGACTACAAGTTCAACTCTGTCAGGGGCGGCATTCCTGATCCGTCTCTTTCTTCTGAGAACTTCCTTCTTCAGATTATCGAGCGTTTTCGTATACCATGGAGGGGTTGGATTTCCCTTTAGCGATCTTACCAGTGGAATGGTATGTTCGCAGGCTTCGTGTATACTTGCTGTGTAGCTCGTAATCATCGATTCCAGTTCAAATGTACCTTCGCATCCTCCCATAGACTCCGGCGAGATGTTTCTTTCTTCCAGGCAGGATTTTAGCTGTGACACAAAGTCTGACCATCTTGCCCTTTTGGTGTTGTATTTACGTGTTGTTTTCGCTCTCTGTTGTTCGAGAGCTTTAGCAAGACGCAAAGTGAAGGAAATTGCGTTGTGGTCTGACGTTGTGATGCTCTTGTCTACCTCCCATCCCTCGATTCTCCCCAGGAGAGACTCGCTGCACGTTGTAACGTCTACTACGCTCGTGCAGAGTTTACCTTCCCTGACGATCTCGAAAGTCGGTGTATCGCCGTAGTTGAGAATATGCAAGTCCATTTCGTTGAAGAATGAGTTCACGGCTTCTCCTCTCTCGTTTTGAGAAGTGCTTCCCCACCAGTGGGACCATGCATTTATATCACCGGCGACAATCAGGTCTTTTGTCGCTAGTTTTTCGCGGAACGCCTTGATCCTGTTAAGGTATGGGTCGACGTTTTGGTCTCCTTCTAAATAGACAGAAATCACTCCCAGTTTTAGGCCTGTGCCGACGAGTAAGACAGATGCTTCTGTTTCGGTAACAAGCTGGGGGTCATGAATTACCTCAGTTTATCACCGAAGACTATTATGGCTGCCTTAGCTGGTTTTGCCTATTTAAACTACACTGAATAACGCGAGTTCCAGGATATTGTTTCATTTCGCCTTTGTTTCCCACATAGGGTTCTTGGACAAGGGCGACTGAAACTCCCCTCTCTCTCGCGACCTTCAAGAGTTCGACCATTGCATTCTGGGAGCGCTGCAGGTTTGCTTGGATGAAACGCATACCTGGTTCGTCTACTCTTCGGAAGATTGAGCCACATACCTCATGAGTGCCCTTAGCAATACGATATTCGGGACCGCGCTATGCCATCCCACTTTACCCTTTCAGGACACTCACTATTAAAGGCATTGTGAGCGAGTTCCCTGTTGGGGCTGTTGGGATGAGCAATCGCGCAGTTCTTGCATTTAGGTGGCAGGTCTTCTTTCCTTGCCTTGCATTGATTCCAGGAGTGAGCCTTTCCGCAGTGACTGCAGTACTCGTCCCTCTCCCGACAGATCGCCTTTGTATGACCAAAGCCTAAGCACTTAGTGCATTGCACCAAGGGCGAGTGGTCGGCCACTGGTCTCCTCTGGAGTCCTATGTAGACTTTTTCGGCATCCAAAAACGCTCTGTGAATGCGAGGTGAGACCTCGATCACCGGATGGCACTCATGCGGGTTACGCGCCTTTTTCCTGTACCGCACTCTGATCGCGCTCTCTTGCAAATCGACCCCCTGTAGCAGATGTTTATTCTGCGCCAGAAGTTTTTCCACAATTTCGTTGTCTTTGTGATAAGACAGGACGTCTCGAATGATTATTAGTGGATTACCCGCTTTCGCGGTTTCCACCTTTAGAGACTTATCCTGCTGCACGCGGTTTCTGACCAGACCAAGGTCTTCCTCTGTGCTGCAACTCAGGATGACTTTCCTGTTACGGGCTTTCCGCACTCGGTCAACTCTTGCTCCGGTCTTCCTCGTGTCTAGTGCTATCGCTATCCTGTCTATCGATATATATATATATATCAAGTTTTCGGATGTCGTGGGGGATGCGGGATTTGCCGTTGTCATGATCAGAGTGTGATTTGGTTTTGGCCCGACGGGCTTGGCCGCAATTTTGGCATAGGCAGGCTTCGGTTGCTTGCCCTTTTCTGCTTGGGATATTTCGGCCTCAATGCTTAAGGCTGTAAGAGTTAATTTTTCTTGGCGCATCGTCCGGAGTTCTGACGATACAGCCTCCAGTCGTTCTGTGATCGGTAACACGTGTTCATCAATATTAATTTTTATTGGGGCAGAGGGTGGGGGCGGTATTGAGTGTTCTATGAGTATTTTTTCAATCCCAGTCAATTTTGAAGAATTTCAATCCCAGTTTTTATGCCGAGACAATCGTTCCGCAGTGGCGTTAGGTTGACAGTCGCGATGTTCCTAAAACATCTATTTACTTATTAAAAAAAACAGTCATAGGAGCTGCCGACTGAAAACTTCCATCTAAAAATTTCATAGCTCACTTGACGTAGTTAATAATAAATGAATAAAAAATAAATATTGGCGGACATTTCACACACAACACCATCTGACCTCAAACTAAGCAAAGGTTGGAAGCCAGATAGCTGATATAGTACTTAAATATGCTTAAATTATTTAAATTTTTAGTTATTTCCTAAGCAGCAGACGGCGCAGTGATAAAAGATAAAAAATATTTTGCAAAGCACCCAAATCGGAAAACGTTAGGTGATGATGACGCAAGTTCCATGAATTTTGTTCATCTTAAAAGTGCTCAATGCGCCTAAAGAAGTTTTTACTTCAAAAAAGGGCGTATATTTCCGACTGATGTAAAGTAATGTACCGAAATATAGCAATTAACAAGCGCCGGCACCGTCCGACGAGACACAATAGTAGCTATCTCCGGTCCGAGACGGTTCCGGTTCCTGCTTCCAAAACTGAAAACAAGCTGTTTATTTCAGGAGCTCCAACGAATGGCCGCGCCTGTGACTGTGTCGCGTGTTCATAAATATCAATTTAAAGAGATCACGTGGATTTGGAATTCAGAAATTAGTTTTTAAAGTAATTTTCAAACTATTATTACCAACAGCAGATTAAATGTATCGATGCAGAGACAAACTCAGCAAGTACTGAATAATTTTGTTTTTAAAATAGCGAAGAAGAATGACGGACTACTGAACAGTGCGTCGTAATTTTATTTTACTTATTCAATCTCTACCAGTTGAACTGTCATTCCACGATGGAAGAAATTAAAATGTAAGCAGTTTTATATGATTTAAAAAAATCTTATTTATTCTTTTTTTTTAGCATCACTAAGCAGCGTATTAATGTAGGTATGCATGTTTTTGTATAATTTTCTATTGCAGAAAACTGGCGATTTTCTACTTATAATCAGTTTATACAATAATCTTCTACTACAATGTATGAGTTTGGATATTTGAATGTTTGTTGTTCCACCACGTCGTATCGGTACGCCTAAACTGATTGGGTTGGAAATTGGAACAGAACAGTACAGAAGATAGCAGTCTAAAATAGCATATAGGCTACTTTTAAGAGCGCGAAAATTACGGGAAAGGGAATTATGCGAGTAAAATCGCGGGATGCTGCAAATATCTATCATTGTCTGTTATTTCTATGAAATCTTTAATTGCATTTATTAGATTTATTATTACATAGAAAAACAACCATTTCTGAATCAGGGTACTCTGGTGTGCCCTGATTCCCAAGCTCAGTTGACCATCGAATTGTCGGTTAAAGGTGGACAGCTTAGTAAATATTCTGTAGGAATTTCTACTTGACACACTTACTGGGCCAGGCCCTGTCTTGATAAAATCATAAAAATACACCACCACATACTTTTCATTTCTTTTTTTCTCCATTTTACATTTTCAAGAGCTGTTTTATAGTTAGATTCCGAAATGAAACTTTTTAGCATTTGTTGTATTTAAACAAAACTTTTTCAGTTAGACAAAAATAGTACAATGCATAGATTTCAAATAAAATTTCTAGTGTTAAGAACTGGTGTTAAGGACAGTAGTAAAATTTGATGGCGTACTCTCGTTATTAACGCAGCACACTGTAAAACAACCATAATTTTAGGAAAAAAAGAGGATAGACGTTAAGATAGAGGTGACAAGTGACCAGAATACTTTAACTAAAAATTACCATTAGTTTCCAGAATGGCATAGATTTTACTAGAGACAATATTCCTCCAAAAAAAAAGGTATTAACTGGGTTTCAGAATTAAGTTATTTAGCTCTTTTGATTGTTTTATATTTTTCAAATGTATTAATTTGATGAATAATGTTAAAATGTTAATGGAAAAGTGTGATTATATCTGCGCACAATCATGCTTTACAAAAGTTTAAAAGTTTTAAAATTAAAATTTGCCAGTAACAACATATTGGCTTTTGCTAATCAAAGTACGGCTCTTCCTTTATCATGTCAGAACAACTTCGGTTTCATCATTTCACTTAAATTAGTCTCAAATATACTCGTATACTATACCTACACATTATATTACAATGATTAGTCTGAGATCTTGTAGTACCTATATTAAGTTAATAAGTAAATTTGTCTGCGTCCTAAATCGCGCAGCTTATCAGTTGGCAAGGCAAAGGTCGCCGCCTCCTTATTAGGCATGCTGCGCGCGCGCAAGGTTATCGGACTCGTGCAAATTAATTGCAGTTGTTCTCGTATGATTATGATTGTATCGACTGGGAAAACTACTGGTAGATAATTTGTTTTTTTTTCGAGATTTGGAGTAACAAAGACACTTTTATTTAAGAAGTTTTCGTTGATAACCTTGATTGCGGACGGATTTGTCTACTTTTTAACGGTTTAATTTGTTTTTAGATTTACAACTCGTGAGTATAGTTTTCGCAAATCCGAAATGAGATGATAATGTCATCCATGATTACCATGTGCATCAAACTTGCCCTCAAGCCTAGATATGTCTGTAGAACTATGGAAACTATCAAATAGACACAATACGCTCCTCTTTTTCCAGACTCAAAAAAAAGAGGAGGTTCTCAATTCGGTTGTATGTTTTTTTTGTACCTATGTATGTTACGCGACAGATCCATTATTTGTAAATTAATTTTGAAGGTTCTTTTTTGTTTGGTAGATCTTAGTTCAAGGGTGATCCCAAATAAATTTTATCGAAATCGGTGTGGTGGTTTTTCATATTTGAACAAAAAAACTAAAATTTACTTTCATATATATATCTTTTCTCTTTTCATTGTATATGGTGTGTATAATAAAGAGTTTCTGTCTGTCTGTCATATACGTCGATGACTTAGTGATTACTTCTTATGAGATTTGGTCGAATATTTAAATTGTATATAAATAAATTGAAGTCAGTTTATGTTTTTTTCGGAGAAAATGAATTATTTAATAAGATATTTTACTTCACTTCAGAATCTGTCTAAGATTCTGAATGTGACGTTGGCTAAGAATGTTAGGACAACTATTTTCCCTTACTACTTTAACCAGTCCATGAAAATGGATCGCACTCTTCTATAGGACAAGTATTAAAACATACCATAATGCTTCCTTTACAAAAAATAAACTCCTAGTAGTAGCAGGCAATGAAGCTGTTGAAGCTTAACGGGCGTGTTCATACTCAGATCGGCGAATGATGCGATTACCAACGAGTGATTGGGTCGCTCTCTCAGCAGTATACTAACTACCATATACCCTGTGACTATAAGTGTAGTAACTAGAATATATTCTGTTCTTAAAAGTATACTAACTTTAGCGTATTCTGTCACAGCTGTTTCAGCTGTGTACGCAGCGTACACGACTTACTTAGCTAAGAACATATTTGCTATGTTAGATTTGGTAATCCTTTCGTTTGGTTTGGTAATCGTTAGTAAAAGGATTAATTCAAATTTTGAGTACTTATAGTGGTTTGTTCTAAAATTTATATAGCGAACGGTATCACTGATAGTGCGAGCCTAGAAACAAATTCAGTCATATCGTGACTTCAGATCATTGCTAATAAAAAACTACGAAAGTTTTTTATTTCAGTAAAAATTAAGTTGTTGGTCTACCAGATACTTTGCTATCACTGCAGGCAATGAAAACCTTTAAAATTTGAGATCATCCAGGTGTTTTACCTGCATGCGAAGATACCTTTGTCCCTACTGGAACCAATCAGTCTGACAGTTTCTAGATATCTTAAAGTTGACAGATAGATTGTAATATTTACAACATAGAATTGATAAAATTACCGTAACAGTTTGCATCGTTATTTCCTAAAATAAATTTCGTACGAATCTATAACCAACTAGCCGATGGGTTGATTTCATAGTAGTCTTAGAAATAAGAAATGAATTTCTGCGTTACCCTGTTACGTACACCTACATAAAGTTTTATTAAAATTCCTATTGTTCTTGTAAATAACTAACTTCGCAGACGCCAGAGGCTATGTATCTGGTATCCTGCAAAGTTGCTCACACCAATGTTCCAGCCGTAGGCTGTTCATATTTCATCTGAGGCACGTGTACAGTTACTTGATCACGTGCTTTATTGAAATCAATATAAAATGATCCACTGGCTTCATTCTCTAGCGAGCTAGCAGGCTTTAGAATCTGCTATCACGTGGCTATTAGGCAAAGAGAAATCACGTGTAGAGGCCACGGTAAAGCCACAAAACTTGTGGTCTCTAACAAAGTCAGTTGCTGGGTTGACAAACTTAGTGGTGTTATTGTCGCCTAAAACTTTGTAGACTTCGAAACAATTAAATAGACTTAAACAATGTTCGTTACGAAAGAAATGATTAGTATAAATACATTTGCAATAACAATAGGTATAAAATAGAAAGAAAATAAAACAATATTGAAACTTACATAACCTTAGCCAAAATACAAAATACGTTTTTATTGACAATACATACATATCTATTTATTTCTACTCTCATATTTTTAATCTCGTATTATGTAAATTCTATAATAAACTCTTTTTATACAAACGATTAAAACGATTTCAAAACCACAAATTAGGCACTCAAAAGCGAAAAATAAATTAATATAATTATTACAAGCGCTACTCACTCGTCTATTTGAAGCCGGTGTCAGTCAATTCAAGAACCTAGTAGGTAGATTGATACTATGTACGTAGTAAGTAGACATAAATAAGTAGTATCTATCTACTACCTTTTAGACTTGGCTAGTACTGACTTCAAATAGACGAGTGAGTAGTGCTTATAATAATTACGTTAACTTATTTTTCGCTTTTGAGTGCTTATTTATGGTTTTGAAATGGGTTTAATTTTTTTGTTTTAAAACAGTTTATTTTACCATTTTTGGTGCAAACAAGTTTTAAACAATTTAGTGTTGGCGAAATCGAGTTTCATAACTTTTGTGAAATCTACAACCATATTATCCAGACAAAATTGTAGTCAGATTTTAGTTTTTTGTTCATATTTAAAAAACGACCCGGTCGATTTCAATGATATTTGTATGGGACTATTCGGAAAGCATACCTTTACCCATCCTAACAAAAAAAGATCGAAATCGGTTCGAGCGTTCTCGCGAAATCAGGTAACATACATAAATAACCTCCTCCTTTTTGGAAGACGGTTAAAAAACGAAGTTTCACAAAAACTTACCTGCTGCTAAATTATGTTAGTGGGAGTTTAGTACCAGTACCCATTAATACAATAATCTTAAGGTATTATTTGAGACAAATCATCTATTTATTATTAACTGTGTACTATCTTGTCAATAAATACTTTTTGCATAGTACCTCTATTGTGTTACTGCGTCAGTACGGAGGTTTATTTATGTCACCATTAGTCGTAGACAGTGAAGGTTGTATGTGACTTACCTATCATAAATTATTCATTACTGATCCGTACCACTCGATGCTCTACCTCAACATCCTTACTGAATTGCTGATGCATAAATCAACCGCAATACGTAAACCTCTACCTAAACTCTAGTCGTTACTACGTCTCGAATGCTAAGCTTAAGTTATGTGAAAACAGACTTACAATTCGAATTCGGCGTATTTAGCTTAGACAAAAAGTTACAAACTCAGATTAAAAAGTTAATCTACAGTAGTTTGTCTTTTATGTCTTCTTTACCTCATGTTCCCACATACTTCTTCCTACATAACTACATCATAATTTTATATTTTAGAATGTGAATATGAGTTAAATGTTGTGCTAGTAGTGTACGAGCATTTTGTAGTGAATAATATAGTAATGTTTGAGTACACGATATACTCGTAAACATTACTATATCTGCGTCTTTAATATGCATTGTAATTGTAGCTAATTCTAGATAATATTAGAATGTAGTAAAACTTTTCAGATTTGAACGTATTTTTATTCCTGGTTGCCCTAGTTTTATTTTCTAGTTACTTAACCTATCTAAATAATATGTTTTCTATTGATGTGTTGCCAAGTTGCCAACTTTGATTTATTGAACGTTTCTCCATAATATTTCATGAGTCAGCTATCATGTGGCCTCACTGTCTGTTGATATGGAAAGTCAGATAAATTGATAAGAAACATCAGGGTGAATGATTTGATGGATCTATTTTCCAGATTTTACTATCGATGTACTTTAAAAATGGGTAAATAATATAAAACCGTTATAGCAGTAAGTAGCCAAGTAATCCAGTCACAGCACGTTTGCGTCGAACTATTTATTACGTATATATTTTTTTCATGGTGCACATATGAATGATAATAATACTAGAATGTCTCCAACTTCAAATTAAATACCAAAAATCTTACCCAAGTGCTTAAAAACTGCTGCAAATAACAAATCGATACACCTTTGTTTTGCTTCCGCCTCTTCGTCTCGTCTTTTGAATACATCCAATCCCAATTTCCTCTTAGACATTAGAAGGTTAGATGGAAGAATATGATGTAATATGTTCGGTAATTAAGTGAATAGAAGGGGTTATTATTATTATTCCTCAATGTTTACGTTGGTAGGCCGTGCTAGGTTATGTTAGTACGCGGGGCAGCCGCGGGCGGCGCTCTATTCTGGCGGAGGGCGCAGGGCGACTGAAGACTCGGACGAGGGCGGGCGGCGAATAGCATCCGCATCGCTACCGCTAAAATAAACTAATATAACCTCTTTTACACTGCTATGAATTGAAACACCGAGCAAGCGAGATAGAAGGTATGTGGTCCCAAAATTCGCAGAGGTACCACTGTGTAACTTAGATTATGGTAAAACCATACTTGGTTAAATATAACTTAAAATAGCAGATTATGAACATAACCCTAATTTTGGTGTATTTTAATACGAATATAATCCTTCATTCACAAATAATGTTTGTTCGAGTTTTGAACTATTTACTTACTTAGAAGATAAAATCTATATATACTCGTACCTATTTATATTTTACTCCATAATTTGGTTGTAAACTGCCGATTATATTTTAGTACGAGTAAACGTATTCTAGTCCAAAATGTTTCTCAAGAAGAATGGCTTTGACTTAATTAATTCTCTTTGAGCGTGTTACTGGAAATTACAAGGAGCAGTAAAAAGTTAATTAAGCAGAAATTTTATTGAAGAATTTAATACGTAATTGTGCTATAATTGTTTAATTAATGTTGGTATTTATTTTACGGATATGGCGCGTTATATATCCTGAGATAAGCATGTCGAAAAACATTTTTTATTTTATTCATATTTTATTGGTGTCTGTAGATTTGACAAATGCATCCGTTAGTGTTTTTAAATCGCAAACTCACCAGAATAAAGATGAAATGGAAGGTAAAATCGTTGGTGGTTCCCCGATTCCTTTGGAGAGGATGCCGTATAGTGTTCAAATATTTAACCAAGGCTCTATGTGCGCTGGGACCATCTTGAATAGCTGGTCCATTCTGACAGCAGCGCACTGCTTCGATATTAATAAAGATGTTGAAGAGATCATAGTCCAAGCTGGTAAGTAATACGAACAAGTTTATTTCACTCAATATAACGGAATATCGTATATACTAAAGTCCAACAGAAAAGAAACATTAAAATAAGTTGTAATTATTGAGTTCGAAGAAATAAGAACATACTAAATCGAAGGTTTTTAATCGGCATTGACACTCTCAGCATTACGGGAGCTCTTCCCAAAGTATTGCAATGAATACATTGGCATTCTTTTCTAGTCTCTCGAAGTGAATTAAGTTACTCAGGATGGTGATCAATATCACTCATAAGAATAGGGGGATCCAGTATTTTATATTTTAGTGGCAATTAGCAACAAACCAACATCTAATCTAATGGTAAGGTACATTATCGCCTTTCCTTTGAAGCATCTTTCCCTGATCTTTACTTAACTACTTACTCATATCTGCCTGTTTTTTGTATTTGCTTTCTCTTTAGGATCAAGATATGTGTACGATTTCAATGCCGAACAGTATAATGTCGCCGAGATAGTGATCCATCAGCAATACAATTACACCGGACTATTCGCTTGTGACATCGCTCTGGTCTTCCTCGATAGACCAATCATGTTTACCAAGAATAGTAAAAAAGCAGTACTGGTGACTCATACAAGATGGATGAAACCTACAGAGAGAAACTTTACTGTTTCTGGGTGGGGATGGACAGAGGTAAACTTTTAGTATGTTTCGTTGTACCTATTTTACTATATCGTACCTAGTTGTACCTATGGATTGAATAGTGAAAAACAATTATGTTGTTGTGTGTGAAATGTCCACCAATATTTATTTATTATTAATATTGAAAAGATGCCACGAAGAGGATTCAGCTTGTCTGAGCAGTGTTTAAGAAACTACGTAGAGTCTTCTCTTCACCCATTCCACAACGCTTGAAGACGAAGTTTGCCGATACGTCGACACAGACAATTAAGACAGTCCTTTTTTACCTTTTATAGGCTCACACTTGACCGCCATCTCGCCTGATGTTAAGCGACCATGCGGTCCACGATAGAGCGTGTTTACCTAGAAGAAACCGATTTACTCTCGATTTGAAGACACAAAGATTGTAACCATCGGGGAAAACCCACTCAGGCAACGTATTCCACAGCCTAGACGTTCTTATAACAAAAGTAGAGTCAAGTCAAAAAGTCCATAAGTTTAAAGCCGCACTCCTATGGACCTGGAACTAGAGTTTTTCTGAAGAATCGTATACGAAGAATTAATCGGTCAGGACCAATATTATCGATTTAGCTCAACGTATGAGCAAACAGAAGTGGCAGTGGGCTGGTCATATCTGACGTAGGACTGATAACCGTTGGAGTAGACGTATTTTAGAGTGGAGATCGCGATTAGGTAGGACGCCCTGAAACTCGATGGAATGACTAAATATGTAAGATAGCAGGCAGTGGCTGGAGAAGACAGACCCAGGATCCAGGATAGAGCTGTTAAGTGGAATGTCGTGGGGAGAGGCTAATGTCCAGCAGTGGGTAGACTTTCTCGAAACAGTCGCGGTAATGGTAGTTATCAGAATCTTAAGAATGCTAATAACTACCAGAGGATATTAATTTAGAATATTAAATTAGGATATTATATATGTATAATAAGTATGTATTTAAAACTATATAAGTATTATATCAGCTATCTGGCTGCCATCACACAAGCTTTGCTTAGTTTGGGGTCAGATAGTGTTGTGTGTGAATTGTCCACCAATATATATTTATTAATTTAGTACTCAAAGTCAAAATTGTATAATTTATAAGATCAGGAAGTATTTTACAATTCCATGGCTGAAAGACAATTAAAATTCTGCCCTGGATTTGATTACAATGACATTTTTACAATTTAAACGTGGAGAATATTTTTGCTCACATAATTGATTTTATTTATTAGGGATGTATTGGCGAATATTTTTGTTCACATAATTGATATTATGTATTAGAGATGTATTGGCGAGATCATAATATATTTATTAATTGCAGCGCCCCGTGGTTTTACCCTCATAGTTCTCGTTCCCGATATTTTCCCGGGATAAAAAGTAGCCTATAGCTTCTTCCAGCCTACAATCTATCTATGTTCCAAATTTCAGCTCGATCCGTACAGAAGTTACGACGTGATTGAGCAACAAACATCCAAACAGTGACATTTACAATATTAAAGTAGGAAGTAAGTTTGATTTCCATAGGTTAGTATCTTGAAGGAGTCGTGGAACCTTTATTTTCCATAGTTGACAGACATGTCAGACATGGCATTTTTAGAATTGCTAGATAACACAAAAAAATACCTACTAATATTATAATTTCGAAAGTTTAGATGTTGTTCAATCACATCAGAATGTTTGAACGAATTTTTTCTATCGAACTGCTCGTACCTTGAAAAACGACATCGTTTCATAGTTGATATTCGAACAAAGATTCGAACTAAAAGGATTGACTCTATTTTTATGCCAAGAACGTCTACGATGTGAAATGCGTTGCCTGAGTGGGTTTTTCCCAATCTTGGTGTCTTCCAATCGAGAATAAATCGGTTTCTTCTACGTAAGCATGCTCCATCGTAGACCGCATTGTTCAAGTGTAAACCTATAAATGTTAAAAAAAGAACGGAACGGGTTGAAATTTGAAACAGATTATTATAGTCTGGTATACGACATGAGCTTATTTATCACGACAAAATAACAGGAAAGGGAACTGCGTGGAAAAAACCGTGGGGCACTGCTAGTGATTTGTGAAACTAAGAGTTTTTTTTATTGAATTAAAGATAAACATATAACGGTGCTACGCTAATCTTAATAATCTTCTAAACAGCTAGTCTTTTTTCGTGGATAATGCGATCCTTTCTGTGAAATGAATTGAACAATTCGATTAGGCTCAAACAAAGGATTCGGATTTCCTGAGTCAAAACGGAAAACTCGTCCTTTTCGCGCTATTAACTTTTTATCCACGTACATAAGTAGCACATGTTTTAGAAATAGAACACCACATTTTGAGAAAAGTATTACCTATTTATTATTCACGTATTTATTTCCTTTCTTAAGCTTAAGCCTTATTATTATAATTATTGGTATTTCTTTTCAGAAAGTTCAAAGAAAAATCAACGCAGAAATCTAAACATACTAATTTATAGGTTCCCTCTTTTTATTTTTAATGTGTATTTAATTATGGTTATTTATATAAATTTGTACTTTAGAGTTAAATTAAAATACTGTCTAAGCTGCAATAAAATTTGGTATTAAATCATACTAAGTGGTTGCCAAGTGGTGAACCTTTGCCAGTTATTCAACTGCAAAACAGTACAGCGCAAACAGTACTGTGTTCCGGTTTGAAGGGCAATGTGTCCAGAGAAATTACAGGCCTTAGAGGTATAACATCTTAGATCTCTGGGTGACGAGCGCAGTGTAGTGCTAGGTAATGATTTGGACTCTTCATGTTCCAATAGCTGCGTGTCATTGTGCTGTTGTGCCTAAACCAGTTTAATAATGGATAAAAGCTATCACCGTCTAGCTACGTTTAATTGTAAGGCTGCTGCCTCATGATATTCCTTTTTGTCGGAACCATTGACGACGACTTTGGTTATACGGCGACTTCTGCGGTGGACACCAGTACGGGAATCGTTAGGGGGCGTGGCCACGGAGGAGTTTGTATCCTGTACCGCTATAGTGCATTTCAACATGTGTCAATTGTTCAGTGTAATAATGCTCGTATCTGCGCCATTCCAATTACAGCTGGCGGCAGTTCAGTGATACTGATCAGCGTTTATTTGCCTACAAATTCTGTTGAGAATTTCCTGGAGTGTACCGAGTGTCTGAGTGCTGTCAATGCTATTATTGATGAATATGGAGTTGAAAATGTGTTTATATTAGGCGATTTTAATGCGAATCCGGGTGAGTTGTTTTACAGTGAGTTGGCTAGTGTGTGTGTCGTGAGCAACAGTGGTCTTGCGTAGACGTAGATATGCTTGGAGTAGATTCAGGTACGTTTACTTTTATTAGTGATGTACACTGGACGACCAGCTGGCTTGATCACTGTGTAGCGACTCACTCGGCTAAGCAAGCTATTGAGAATGTTTATGTCAGTTATGACACTCAGAGCTCGGACCACTTTCCACTTATTGTTGACTGTAATTTGAAAATACTTACTCCTAATATTTCACCTAACCCTTTAAAATTAAATAATGATGTGCTTTGGGGTGAGCGCAGTGACGAACAAATTGCAAGGTACATGGAGGAGTGTCATGACAGACTGAGACTTATTGACTTCCCTGTAGAGTGTCGAAAGTGTGCAAATTGCTTTTGCCATGACTGTGACCATAGGCATGTTCTGGATAAACTTTATTCTGACATTGTTGCCGCCCTTCGTGACGCGGCGGTGGCGGGTCGAGGAAGCGGTAGTGTGCGGAAACGCGGTGGCGGTGGCCCGCGCATGACGGGATGGAACAGGCACGTTAGTGAAGCTCATAACTTGGCTAGGGCTAAATTTAAGGACTGGGTTTTTTATGGTAGGCCCAGGTCAGGTTATATTTATCATGAAATGTGTAACAGCCGGAGAATATTTAAGTCTAAATTAAAATGGTGTCAAACTCATCAACAACAAATTAAATTAGACGCCTTGGCTGAGAAACACTCTAAGGGGGGACTTTCGCGGTTTCTGGAAAGCAACTGCTAAAGAAAGTGCACGACCTGGTCTTCCGAAGAGTGTCGAGGGGGTGAGTGATCCTACTATGATCGCGAACATATTTCGAAAACATTTTTCTGTAGCGTCCTCTGTAAGGACGGTGCGGGGGAGTGCTCGGTGCTGATATGAACGGGCAACCAGTGGAAATCACTTTCCGGGCGAAAGATGTTTCAAAAGCCATTAAACTTATTTCGAAAGGCAAGTCTCCGGGACACGACGGACTCAGCATTGAGCACCTCCAACATGCCGAACCTCATATCTCTAGAGCACTAGCCATGTTTTATTCGTTGTGTGTGAGCCACTCGTATTTACCAACTGATTTTATGAAAACCGTAGTTGTGCCTATAGTTAAGAATAAGACCGGTAATCTTGCGGATAAAAATAATTATAGACCTATATCTTTAGCTACGATTATAGCAAAAGTGTTTGACGGTTTGCTGAATACACAGTTAAGCGGATACGTAGTGCTTCATGATAATCAGTTTGGGTTTCGTCCTCGGCTGTCCACTGAGAGTGCTATACTGTGTCTTAAGCATACCGTCGAATACTATTCGAGACGTAAGACACCGGTGTATGCTTGCTTCCTCGATTTGTCACGTGCTTTCGACCTGGTGGTGTACAATATTTTGTGGGAGAAGCTGAAGGATATTAAGTTGCCACAGGTACTCATTAGAATTTTTAAATATTGGTACATTCACCAAACGAACTACGTTAGGTGGGCGGGGACAATGTCAGAGCCTTATCAGCTCGAGTGTGGTGTAAGGCAAGGTGGGTTAACTTCCCCGACTTTATTTAACCTGTACCTGAATGGCCTTATTGTGGCGCTCAGTGGTCACCATGTCGGCTGTCATATTGATGGAGTTTGTGTCAACAATCTAAGTTATGCCGACGACATGGTTCTTTTGAGTGCGTCGGTATGCGGTTTGCGCAGGTTGATCCAGGTTTGCGAGGAATATGCCTGTGCTCACGGTTTACGATATAATGCAAAAAAGAGCCAGTGGATGGTCTTTGAGGTGGGTGGAAGGTGTACAGAGCATACTCTCCCTGTTTTATTGAACAGTGTTCCCTTAGAGCGAGTTGAGAAATTTACGTATTTGGGGCATGTACTCACCGCCGACCTCAGGGACAACGAGGACATTGAGAGGGAGCGGAGGTCTCTGTCAATCAGAGCAAACATGATCGCCCGCAGGTTTGCACGTTGTTCAGCTGAGGTCAAAGTTACGCTTTTCAGAGCGTATTGTACGTCGCTGTACACGTGTAGCTTGTGGGCCGACTACACCAAGAGGAGATACAGTGACCTCCGTGTCCTGTACAACAACGCCTTCAGGATGTTGTTGGGGCTGCCCCGGTTCTGCAGCGCTTCAGGTATGTTCGTGGACGCGCGCGTGGCCTGTTTTCACGACCATGCGGTTGCGAGCTGCATCGTTGGTGCGCAGAGTGCGGGGCAGCTCCAACACCGTCTTAAAATGGTAGCGGCTCGATTGGACTGTGCTTTCCTCGGACATTGCCGTAACAGGCATGTGTCTGTGCCGATGCCCGATCGGAGGTACTGACTACTATATCTAGGACTTGATAATTTTATTTGACATTTATTATCATTTTTATTTTGTAATTTACGAGTAGTTGTTCGTTTTTTGACATTTTAAATTGTAATGTTTGAGATATTTTCTTTCCCTGACTACTGATTTATGACTGAAAAATTATGATGATTTATATTGTGTGCTATTTAATGTATATGGGTTAAGTTACCTGAATTAAATTAATTTTGATTTTTTTTTGAATTTTTTGAATGTGACCGGCATGTTGCTTACCATCAGGAACATGTCCTGCTCATCTCGACAATCTTTATTTAGAAAATAAAATTGATTGTCTGTAAACTTGGTTTACGGACGATAGTTTAACGTGACGTTTTTTTTTTAACACTTGGTGACGAAACGATCCGGACATGCGCCTGATGGCAAGCAACATGCCTGACACACAACAGCACAGCGACACGCAGCCACTAGAACATGAAGAGTCCAAACCATTACCCAGCACTGCACCGCGCTCGTCACCCAGAGATCTAAGATCTCATATCTCTAAGCCCTGTAATTTCTCTGGAAACATTGTCCTTCAAACCGGAACACAGTAATGTTTGCACATTACTACTTGGCGGTAGAATAACTGACAAAGGTGTGGCACTTCCCCAGGCGGACTCTGCCAAGAGTCCTACCACTACAAAAAACGTCATTACAAAGCACTGATGAAATTATTGCATACGATAGAATCTACTGGAAAAACAAGAACGAAATTAAACTAAAATTTAAATGTTATGTATTTCGCCATTTTGTGGTGGCGGCCATCTTGGATTTGATATTTGTTGTAGTGCATAGTATTTTACCAGTCAAGCCCTTTCATTTAATATCCATGTTGAGGTAGTAGTGAAAAAATAATGTAATTCGCCATTTTGCGGTAGCGGCCATCTTGGATTTAAAAAATTTCACAGTGTACTACAGTATTCTACTACTCAGGCTTTTTTATTTGATACCCATATTAAAGTAGATTGTGAAGTAATATTTTTTATCCGCAATTTTGTGAAGGCCATCATGAATCGATATTAACCAAACATAGCTAAAACCACCGCACGGAAATTAACCTTCAAATGAAATAATGAATATGTTCTTGAAATTACTGATGAATACTATTAATCAAATTTTCGAAATTCACGTATAATTTACCCTAACGTAACGGGACAATGAGCGTTACGGAACAATGAGCGTTACGGGACAATGAATCATGTTTTTCGTGCATGCAGTCAGCGTTCATCGATTTATTAGACGTTGTCACGTCAAAAATTGTTGTCTGCACTCCTTCTCTATAAAATAAATGTGTGCGTTTATACTCCTCCGTCCGCGGAATTTCTGTAAAAAGGAGTAGGTACAAAGTTTTTGCTTCATGTATTTTTATATCATATGAATGAATACGTGGAGCAGATTAATGAAAAGGCCATAATCGATCAATAGGATTATTCTGACTACCTATCATGGCGACCAATTGTAGGTACCTAATGATAATAAAATCACAACAGCTAACCGGTATTATTTCATTTAGTTTTATGGACTTTCATTTAGTTTCTCTACGTTCACAATCTCAAAATCGTAGAAAGTCTGTGCTCGAAAAGCTAAAGCGGCGATATTTAAAAGATACAAGCTTAAGTTTTCTAGTGACGCTGCGAGTATCTAGGCACATGTTGTCCACGATGATCCATGAAACGCCTGTTTGACTTCTTCAGTGCTACATTCACAATAGGCATGGCGACAAAATATAAACTGTTTTTGTACAAAAAATTAAACCGACTTCAAAACCACAAATAGGCACTCAAAAGCGAAAAATAAACTAAAATCATTATTATAAGCGCTATTCACTCATCTATTTGAAGTCGGTGATTGATGAATGATTTTAGTTTATTTTTCGCTTTTGAGTGCCTATTTGTGGTTTTGAAGTCGGTTTAATTTTTTGTACGAAAATAGTTTATTTTACCCTTTTTAGTGTACAAGAACAGAATTAAAAAATTTGATTAAACCCTGACTACCTCGGATTTGTTATCTATACAACATTCTACTAGTCAAGCCCTTTCATTTGATACCTATATTGTGGTAGGTTGTGAAGAAATATTTTGTCCGCCAATTTGCGGACGCGGTCATTTTGAATCGACATTAACCAAACATAGCTAAGAACATCAGCACGGGTATTAACCTTGAAATAAAAAAACCGCATAGAAATCGGCCCATCCGTTTGAGCTCTACGGTGTCACAGACAGACAGACACATAGGCAGATAGACATCGACGTCAAACGTACGAGTATAACACCCTTTTTTTGGTCGGGGGTTAAAAACAAGTTTTTATTTATCCATTTACACAATTTCGTATTGACAGGATCGAGTTTCATAACTTTTGTGAAATCTTCAACTACGTCATCCAGAAAATTGTACGTAAATTTTAGTTTATGGTTCATATTTCAAAAACCACCCGACCGATTTCGATAAGATTAATATGGGGCCATTCGGGAAGCATACCCATCTGAACACAAAAATAAATTTTAAAATCGGTGCAGAGGTTCTCGAGAAATCAGGTAACATACATAAGAAAAAAAACATAGGGGTCGAATTGATAACCTTTTTTTGGAAGTCGGTTAAAAAATTGGCAGTCATAGGAACTGCCGAAAGAAGTGAAAACTTATAAACTCTGAATTTGATAGCTCATTTTGAAAACTACGGCAACCGGAACGTGAAACCGGAGGGCGCTATAAGTCGGTTGGTTTACGCGCGATAGTTTAACGTGACAAAGTCATAACAAAACATTGATAGATGCAGCGCAAGCGTCGAATGAGCGTAACGGAACATAACGGGACAGTTTTTCGTTTCGGAGAAAAGTGGCTGTGACATACGGACGGACAGACAGACAGACATGACGAATCTATAAGGGTCCCGTATTTTGCCAATTGGCTATGGAACCCTAAAAATTACGGCGATACCGTGCTAAGAAGTTTCGGGTGACGCAACGTAACGTATACTATTTTTATACAGACGTTACATTACAACCCCAACTACAGATGCTTGACGATCATTATCTTTGTCGATTGTGAATAATTTGATGAAATGTGAAAACTTGTGACCCATATTTCTCCATAATCAATCTGACGGACTAATTAGATTGGTATATTTTTGACCCAGACATCATTTAAATATGGAAGGTCGAATGAGTGTTTTCGAAGGCAAAAATACGATAGTGTTACATGGAACGCAAAAGATTTGAAATTCGTTAATGGTGGAATAGTCCTATCGACTTTTTCATTCCACTCTTGTTAATTTTTTTCTTCTTAATTTGAATGATGACTACAAATATTTATATCGTTTTTCCAGTACGGAGGCCAAGTCTCCCAAGAAGGTCTAATGATGACGCATCTGCGCTTCATTCCTTCGCCAGAATGCAGCAAGTTGCACAAACTGCGTATATCGCCGGACATGTTCTGTTTGTATGGAGATGGTACCAAGGATACTTGTAAGGGAGATTCAGGTGGTGGCGTCTTCTGGAACGGGTAATGTGGAGCAGCACTAATCGCTATGATTGTCATTATTTGCTTATGATATCTATTTATTTACCTTGATACCTGTACAGTGTACATACAGAAATAGTATAAAACTAAATACAATGAGAACTACACTACACTACATACCTAACTACTTACATTAAGCACACCTGAATTATCCATAGACCAATAAAGGTCTACAGATAATCAAGATGTTCAAGCCCACTACCAATCGGAAGCGTACCCAGCATGCTGGCGATATTACCACGCTGAATGGCAATGCTTATGCGTTGGGCCAAATAAACGCCAGCATTCTGTAGGTCTACTACGAAGTCCGATAAACGATATATTGGCCGAAGTTATGGACTGTGGTTTTATACCACGAAACATGATCATAACATCATATCATATCATCATTTATTCAATTGCAACATGTACATGACATTGACTTAAAACTGAAATCTAGTAGGTACATGACCCTGTCAGGTCGTGTCTGATTTGACAGTTTTTGTGTAATCGGTCGGTTGATGGCACAAAAACTGTCAAATTAGCGTCGGTCGGGATGAACGAAACGCCCGATCAGATCAACCGACCGATTGTGTTTCGTGGTATGAAACGTCCTTAGTTTCGGCCGATTTATCGTTTATCGGACTTCGTAGTAGAGTCACGCGTAGGTCACGCGTCGCTTCGACCAAATAGTATTAACTCGTACTTCAGCTTGATTTTGATTATTTCATCAGCATTATTTTTGTTTAAGCTCGAAAGATCACGTCTAATGAAGTCCACGCTCCGACCAAATTATGCTCAGATCGAAGATCCCGATAACTTTCAACTCGAACTTCAAAATCGCTTCGAATCCTTAGATGAGTGCGTAACGGCGGACGAAATAAACGACAGGCTAGTGGAAACTGTTCATGCTGTTGGCAGAAAGTTCTATAAGAGCCGACGCCAAAATAGAACTCAAAAGCTCTCCGATCAAACTCTTAATCTCATGGCGGTCAGACGAGATATGCGGTTACAGTCTTCGGTTGACATGATGGTATACAGACGGCTCAATAGACAGATCTCTACTTGTGTGCGACGCGACATACGCTGCTTCAACACTTCGAGTATTGAAGAGGCGATCAAGCAGAACAAAAGGCTCGAAAGTGTTCGCAAGAAATCTGTCTCTTGGGCAAAGTCAGCTGACCAAACTGAAGACCGATAGTGGTAACGTCGCGTCGTCTCGTCGACGCCTAAGATTTTGGAGGAAATTGAGAGGTTCTATGAGCAGTTATACACCTCTACGCAAGCACAACCTGTCGTTAGCATGGCAATAGACCCCAGAGTCAAGCTGACCCGACACTTTACCGAAGATATCCCGGGAAGTCAGCCTGTATGTAAAAACAACAAGGCGCTTGGCGACGACGGAATTACGACTGAGCTTCTGAGAGCGGGTTGAAAACCGGTACTTAAAGTCCTCCAGAAGCTGTTCGACTCCGTCATACTTAACGGTAATACGCCAGAAGCGTGGAGCAGAAGTGTGGTGGTGCTCTTCTTCAAAAAAAGGTGACAACACCTTGTTGAAGAACTACAGACTCATCTCACTTCTGAGCCACGTTTATAAGTTGTTTTCGAGGGTAATCACGAATCGTCTCGCACGCAGGTTTGACGACTTCCAGCTACCCGAACAAGCTGGTTTCCCGAAAAGGCTATAGTACCATAGACCACATCCATGTGCTTCGGCAGATTATACAGACAACCGAGGAGTATAATCGGCCACTATGTATAGCGTATGTGGACTATGAGAAAGCCTTCGATTCCATCGAGCCCTGGGCAGTGCTTCAGTCTCTCCAGCGATGCCGCATTGACTATCGCTATATCAAAGTGTTGAAGTGTATTTACAACAAAGCCACAATGTCTGTCCGATTACAGGAGCGGTGCACAAAACACATCCAGCTACAGAAAGGCGTGAGACAGGGAGATGTTATATCTCCGAAACTGTTCACTGCTGCGCTGGAAGATGTTTTCAAGCTACTGGACTGGAACGGATATGGCATCAATATCAACGGCGAATGTATCACTCACCTTCGGTTTGCCGACGACATAGTCATTGTGGCGGAGTCGCTGGAGAACCTCGGTGCTATACTCAGGGACTTCAGTAGAGTATCCTAACAGGTAGGTTTGAGGATGAATATGGACAAGACGAAGGTCATGTCAAATGTTCATGTCTCACCTGTACCGGTTATTGTTGGGAAATACCACACTCGAAGTTGTTGACGAAAACGTCTACCTGGGTCAAAAGATCCAATTAGGTAGATCCAACTTCGACAAAGAGGTCCAGCGAAGGATCCAACTCGGATGGGCAGCGTTCGGGAAACTTCGGCACATCTTTGAGTCCAAAATACCCCAATGCCTAAAGACGAAAGTCTTTAACCAGTGCGTGTTGCCAGTGATGTCTTATGGAACTGAGACGTGGTCCTTCACTGTGGGCCTCATAATGAAGATCAAAGTCACACAGCGAGCTATGGAGAGAGCTATGCTCGGAGTCTCTTTGCGCGACAGAATCCGTAATGAGGATATTCGCAAAAGAACGAAAGTGGCCGACATAGCTCAAAGAGTAAGCAAGCTAAAGTGGCAATGGGCAGGCCACATCGCTCGCAGAACTGACAACCGATGGGGCAGAAAGGTTCTCGAGTTGCGACCACGAACCAGAAGACGCAGTGTTGGACGGCCTCCCACTTGATGGACAGATGACCTCACAAAGGTCGCTGGAAACCGCTGGTTGCAAGTTGCGCAGGACCGTTCGTTGTGGAAATCTAGGGGGGAGGCCTATGTATATATGTTCAGCAGTGGACGTCTTGCGGCTGATGATGACGATGATTTTTGTTTAGTTGAATAGTTTTTTTATACTAATATAATTTGAATTAACTTTGTTTGATAGTGTTGTCTCGATTATTGATGACGGTAATTTAGATATTATTAATTAAAACCATGGACGTATAAAACAGTCGGACGTAGTCTCGCCAAAACAAAAACTGTGTCACTAGAGTCGGCCACATGTGCACGTGTGCGTTGTTAGGTTGTCACGTACACATATACCTACACAAGTAGCGCGTGTTATGACCCACTGATGTGTGCGTGGCAGCTTGTATGTTACAACGCACACGTGCTTATTATGTGGCCGACTCGATGGACACAGTTTTTGTTTTAGCGAGACTACGTCCGACTTTTTTATACGTCCATGATTAAAACAAATCACGAATAGGAATTGCAGAGTTAAAGCAGGAGTGCGAAAAACGCTTTGTGACATTTTTTTCATACTACCATTTTACTATTTTGCGTTTCATATAAATTCACGAGATTTTTATATTTAATATAAAAATGCTGTAAAAAATGTCTACTATGTGAAGTGTTTGTGTTACAACACTTAATTCACACGAAAAGTTTATATTTTGGTTCACCTGTCAATTTACAGGCATTTTGGTTTGCATGTTTGGAAAAGGGTGGCGGCGGTTAGTCTCATTGTTAAAAAAACGAAATATATGTACATTAAAAACCCATTTCCAACGTTAACGTTTCTGACCGACGTTACAGTTTATTTTTGTTTCTGTTAACGCGGTACAATACAGTGTACTGTACTGTGTGTGTGTAGAGTGCTGCAAAATAAGACGGTAACTCAATTTTATCCTGAAAAGTCTTCATTATAAGAAAGAAAGATGTCGACAGCTGGACGAAGGCCTCCCTCAAAGATTTCCACAAAGACGTGTCTCGAGCCGCCCGCATTTTACGATTTCCGGCGCCCTTCACCAGTTCGTTGGTCCATCTTGTTGGAACATGGTTCTTCAACATGACCCACTTTTTTGGAGGCTATAGTGATCTCATTCAATGTCCTGCCTAAATTTTCCTGAGATGTATAGTTACTTAACTATTTTTTATATTTATGGGTATAAGCTTGTATGTGTGTTTATTCACCAACCTTTTTTTATGTGTGGTGAATCATTTACGCATCGTCGATCGTGCAATTACATGGCGGGGTATGTTGGGCTCGATACCACAGAGTTTAGGAGCCCTTGCCGATTTAAAGCCCCGCAGGTTTCTCCAGTTGTGGCTTGGCGGCAGAGTCCTGATACCGCTATGGTATTCAACAGCGACTCTGCTACGGCCCTTACGGGTCCTCCGTGCGAGAGACGGAACACGGCTAGGCCGTGGTCACCAGCCACGGCCGCAGCCTACCACCGGTATTTTTGTCACCTGATTGGCACCACCCATGGACCACGTGTGGGGTTTCTATTTACAGGTGTTTCCCCATGGATGAAGGTGAGTCGGTCCCCAAAAGCCAAAAACTATTTCATTCGTTCAGTATACTGAATTAACTGAAAAATTTTTCAGCTCAATTGCTATTGGTCGATATTGGCTAGGTTCATTAGGCTCACCACCTAAACTTTAAGAATAGTTTTCGCAATTTTTATTTTTAAAGACCAAGGATGTGGACTCCTGAATTAACTAATTCTTCAGGATTAATAAGTATCTATTTAAAACTATATAAGTATTAAATCAGCTGTCTGGCCGCCATAGTACAAGATTTGCTTAGTTTGGGGTCAGATGGTGTTGTGTGTGAATTGTCCACCAATATTTCTTTATTTATTTATAATTAATTGACCATGAAAGAAAGTGGCATGGGTCTGTTTCACAAAATTTTATGAATATATTTTATACATGAATATCGTCGATATCACAAAACTGCGTTTATTAGGTAGGTAGATTTTGAATGACAGTATAAACTTCTTTGTTGCTTACTGGTTCCAGGTAGATATCCTTCCTTTCCGTAAAATTAGGTCTTAATGGTTGTAAAATTGCGTTGTCTTTGTGGTGAGGTGATAGATTTCAACTTTTATTTCATTACGTCGATCTTTGGAGACTCTAGATCCTTAGAAACATACTGGTTGGCGCCAGCATTCTTGAAGGACGCTGTCAAGTATAAATATAAAGTTTATTGTTTTTACTTCGCATGTTTTACTTCACTCGTCGATGAATTAATTATTCGTGATTCGTACTATAATAAACATTATGTGTTCAAATCGCGAAAGCTTAAAAACAATAAATAGCCCACTAAATATCCCACTGCGACTCACACATACTGGGACTCGGGGCCTTCTCTCGCAAGGAAAGAGTCTTGGCCATAATCCAATACGCTTGCCCAGTGCGGAATAGTAGATGACACATGACCTCGAAATATTCTAGGTACATGTCAGTTTCCTCACGATGTTTTTCTTCACCCTTTTAAATTAGCGGCATTACGCACATGACTTCACAAAGACAGTGATGCGCGTTGAATTTAACCTAGGGGGCAATTTGCATATTATTTTATAAGCATAACTATCTGAATCATGCGCGCGTTGCTACGCCACCTATCGAAAATAGATCATACCAACTCAGATATAGAACAAATTTGGTTAGCTTAGGTTATAATGACGCAACATTAAACGATAGACACATTATGTCACGGACTTCGGCGCACGTCAGCACGCGCAACGAAATATCTCAAAAAGGAATGTTTTTTACTGTTTTTGTTACAGTTTTCATTTATGCTCCGCTCCTAGTGATAGTAGCGTAATATGAGTATTATATAACCGTCCTCGATAAATGGACTATCCAACAGAAAAATAATGTTTCACTTCGAACCAGTAGTTCCCGAGATCCTAGCGTTTAAATAAACAAACTCTTTGCTTTATAACATTAGTGCCTACAGATATCTATTTAATTTAAGGAAACTTTACATGATACATCACATCGCTTTGAGATTTCATTCATTTGAAAATGTACATACATGGCTGGACAACTTTTGCGAAGCAGCTATAATATCAGATCTCTTAAATTCTTAAACATTTTTGGTTATTTGTACTAAACTACAACCAACAAACATTCGTTATCTACTCTATTTTATACAAAAACTTCATAAACACATCTACATATATACGAATATAACTTGTAATAAAGCGTTTAATTTTATTTTTTCGACAGGATGATGGTTGGTATCACGTCACATGGGGACGGGTGCGCGAAGAAACGCAAGCCTAGCGTCTACGCAAATGTTTACTACTTCAAGGATTGGATCAGAAACGAAGTGCTATTTTACATAAACGCGAATTGCAAAATCAAAGTAATGTAGATATTTAATATCAGTAATGCATTATACTTATACTTATATATGCATTATGCTTACGTATTTACATTTAAGAAAAATGTAATATTAATAACATATCTAACTTGTGCCGCTAGTAGGTACGTAAGGTACTGTATATCTAACTATTTGTGTCAAAATAAAGAGTTTTCTATCCGCAGATTTATATCTATGTATATGCAAAACTTTTCACCAAGCGAAAACGTACAATACTAAATATAATTAATCTAAACCTAATGTAAAAGTAATTCATTATAGTCCACTACTAAACATATACCTCTCTACGTGTGCGCCAAATGTCTCGACTTGAGTCGATAACGGACAGGACTTTCTAGATCATTACTAATGAATGAGGCGTTTTACGGACCCAAAAAGACTTGTCTAAGATAGTTTTAAATATTGCCAAGTGTGGCACCACTGTTGGTTTTTGTAAAATTTATCTAACAAAATAAAACAATATCGCCACCTACGGTGAAACTGTTCTATTTTGGGTTTTTATTAGTCTTTGACAGGTATTTTTGCCTCTTGAAAACGCCCCAAACGTGACTTGTTTTGTATTCTGTAATCGTCGAACTTTTTGACTTGTTAATACTACAAAATTACACAAATTTTGGATTTAGAAACTTCCTGTTAAACATAGTTTAATGATTCCTTTATATAGTACAGGCTAACGCTAGAACTATCTAGAATATTTTTATAGAACAGTTTATCTTATTGAAAAATGATGAAAAGAATGACCTTGAAAGTTGTGGATTCAACTGGGATCAGATGTCAAATAATGGAACTGTAATGAAATTTTAAACTTACATAATTTGATTTGTTACCGACCTTCATATGAATCTAAACCATAAGCATTCAAGAGGTGAACGGGTTCTGAACAATATTTGTGCATGAATCGCTTAGAGTTCAGATTTATCCACCTGCAAATGAATCAAACTGATTAAAATATCTTGTCTATGTTTGAAAAAATCGCTGCAAAATTGCTAGCTTATCGGTTTTTTATCGGATACACTTCGGAGAGTGTGCCACTGATCTGCATGATCTAATACCTCCTTGCCCTTTTTTCTATCGTACTTCTCGTAACTCGAAGAAGCGGCACCGTTTCATGGCGGATATTCCAAAGACACGGATGAAGAGGGTTGACTCTACGTTTGTGATAAGAACGTCTAGGCTGTGGAATGAGTTGCCTGAGTGGGGTTTTCTCGATAGTTATAAACTTGGTGTCTTCAAATCCAGAGTGAATCGGTTTCTTCTAGGGCAACAAAACGTTCATACAATAGTGTACTAGTCGGAACTAAATCAAACTGCGGTTACACATACCGAAATACGACAGAGTCGCTTCACGAAATAGATTGAGTATATTGGATGGCGACAAATCTCGGTAAATGAGACGAATTTCCTTTAAGCTGGTTGCATGGAAGAGATTGCTCTAAGCAGCCATTTGTGATGCTAGTTCATAAGTATTCTACTGTAATATTTTCTGTTTTTTGTGTCACAATAATCTATCTTAGTTATATATCTATCTAAATGCCTCTCCAGGATTTTAATTCAATAACTTCAAATTTTAAATTTACCTGTGAAAATAAGATACATTAGTAAAAACTGCTACGTATGGTTCATCCACATGATCAGCTCCATAAGACAGAATACCGACAAATAAATCTTTCCATACACCCGGGGCCTCCATTATCAGATAAACGACGCTCCTGAAAATCATTAACAAAATTTCATTTACGGTACGACAAAAGTTTCCTCTTTTATATTTATTATGTTTCTTTATTTTTGTGTGGGTGAAATGCATCAACGCACCGTCCACCGTGTACGGTGTATCGGGTTTGACTCTGCTGCAAGTGGTGCCCCTACCGACTACAACTCCCATAGATTTATCTAACTCTGGCTTGGTGTCAGAGTACCAGAATCACTCTCGTATTCAACCGTAACTTCGTGTTCAAGAGCGACGCAGTGGTGGGGCACTGCATCGCTCTTGTAGGCCCGCTTTGCGAGGTGAGAGACCCCAAATTTGGCTTTAGTGACGCGCAGAAAAACCAAGGGCGCGTCACCTCATCGGGAAGGCCTATTTGGGGTGCCGGATGTCCTTAAAACGACGCTTCAGGCTCTGCAGTAGAGAAAGTACGCGAGCCAGGATGCCTCCCGCATTTGCGCCCTACTCGTCGAATGAGCAAAAAGTTGTCTGCAACCTATTGCTCTTCCATTTCACACGACTTTTTACTGACGAGTTTGTCGTTTAAGATGGTTGGCAGTGAGAGGTCCACCCTCATAACTGCGGCAAGGAATAGTCTCAGTGGCCGCGATGCCGTCAAAATACTCGTAACATCACGACTCTATCTTGTTGGCTCTCTAGAGGCGCCTTGTCTTTCCTCTGAGTACTCTGCTAATCAGATTGCTCGTGGAGAATCTCCTCCCTTATCTGAAAGACTTAAGAATTCTACTTGGCTGATATTCTCATCGATAATATCAGCTAGTAGTATCTAGTATCAGAATATATAGTAGTAGCTATCCCAAACCTTCCAGTCTCCCTATCCCGTATCTTTTTTGACGCGATGCTAGAAAATAGAATGGGAATAGAAGTTCCCCGGCTGGGATTAGCTATCACACAACAAGATGCTATCGAGGTAATTTGTAGTGTGATGCCCAGACTAAGGTATGTCATCGTAGTTCCTTAGGTTAAAAACAGGAAACTTAAAAACATGTAAAAACCCTAAACTGAGTGATTCTGGCGACGAAATAGTAATTTGTTACATAAAAATGCAAACTTACTTTTTAACTGCGTGCTCAATTTTGATGACCGAGAAAGTGAACCTCGAAATACTTGAGCGTTCGCGAGGGTATTAATAGAGCTTGTGCTCTATAGGTATGTGTATTAATAGAGTTTGTGCTCTATTAATGAAAAGTGAAAAATCTTTGCACTCGAGTGCAACACGTAACTTTTCATCAGGAAATTACTAAATGCTATGCGCATTATCTGCTGTTTGCGTCAAATAAACTTTTTTCGTCGCTAGAATCACTACTTAAATAACTCATTTTAGGTTTTTCACATGTTTTCAAGTGTCCTGTTATTAACGTTTCAATAACAGCAATAATATGACGTGAAAATTTGGAGGGTTGAGGTACTTCTATTCACTATAAGTCAAAATAAAATTGAGCGTTAAGCAAATTAAAAATAAAGAACAACAAGAAGGTTCCGAATCTGAGTTTCAACAAATTAAAAAAAGATATAATATAATGCTGCATCATTGAGTAGACCAGATACATCCGCCAGGCGCACAGTTGTAGGTTGCTGTTGGAACTGCACCACACCCGGCGCAGCAGGAACGCAAACGGTAAAATTTAAGAGTCAAAAGGTTTTCTGGAACAAATCGTTTTTAGCAATAAGATCACCCTTTGTGTCCTTAATTAGTTGATAATATATTTGTTTATTTTTATTAACTGTATTTGCATTGTAGATAATATGGTACTTACTAGAATATACTTGGCACAAAAGTTTGAAGGAGTCATTAGGCCGGGGTATATTTTCGCGCAGTCATGTCTACTCAGTAAAGTCATTTCAGTCCAATGAAGACTGCCTGGATGTTTCACATATTGTTGATCCTAGAACCGCAAAAATAAAAAGTGAGGTCAACACTTTTTTAATTCGCAAATGCGTAGTCGGTTTTATTAGTCGCAGCATTTATCTAAGTATTTAGTTTCTTTGTGTGAAATTAGTCAACGATATCTACTCTGCTGATGAAATATGCTCCTTTCACTAAACCCCTCTGGCCACGTGGTTCGACTGCGTAGTTCGATCAATGAGTAGAACCACGAGAACTTTTTTTCCAGTTGGTACGATCAATCAAACCATGTGCTTTTCATATTCGTGATAGTTCGATTTATCTAAGTATGTGGACTTTTTTCAATAGGTTCGGCTAATCAAACTTAGTCAAACCTTGTAAATTTGCTAAACTTAGATAATAACAACAACACAACGACAATCATATTTTATGCTTTATTTAATGGTGTTAAAACGTTGTTTTTCAACAGCTTAAGTAAATTAGAAAAACTCTTGCAAACATTGCAAGGGCTCAGATGCTTGACCCATAAAATTAGTGTTTTATATCTCCTGGATCCTGAATTTCTGTAGTGGTAGGACTCTATGCAAAGTCCATTTGGGGAAAAATTGTAAGAAGTAATACCTACACTGCTTCAAACAATATACAGGTATATTATTCCGATTACATTCCAGGGGTTTGCCATAACTCTTTTGAACAAGTAAATAACTACTCAAATTTCTTGCGTCACATAATTATCTCAAACGATAGCTATTATTTATTTGGCATTCAATAAAAGTCGCAAATCAAAAAACACTTTCAAATATTGCCTTACTTATATCATAAAGAAAGAAGCTCCCTCTGTGAAACTAAGGTGGCTTTAGCAGTAAAACAGGAAGTAGCGTACGCAGAAGGGGAATCGTCGTGTCGTTGAGTAAGTTTCGTATTTAGGCGTGTCGTGACGGAAAAGTGACATCTGTTGGAAAACATTGACACGAGCTACACGCATGAGACTCTAAGTTGAATTGAAATTATCTCACGAATGGAATGGAATACACACGACTCTACAAAGGTTTTCCGAATTTCAATAGAGGGCGCTGGTTGCTAGTCTAACAATAGTTTAATTAGTTTTACCAAGCTATATTTCCGACCACTACAGATCAAAAAGAGTTTTTATGGCTCGTGTATGTATTTTGTCATAACTCTGCTGCAGAAAACGTGGTAATGGCGCACCACGAAATAATGGCACTTGGATAATGGTCAGGAAGGTGTGGGCATCGGGAAATCGGGCATCGGCAACCCTGGTTGGCTTGCCGATGGCGTTCATTCGCATTTTGGGCATGTACCACTATTTCCATGTAAGGGTATAAGTATAATTCATCTTAAATGCAATCCATGCTATTGTTTTGAAAAGTATCAATAAGCTACCTACAATAACAATACCTAACATGTTTTATGGTTGTTTTCTTGACAAATTATTAAATGCAATGTGAAAAACTGTTATGGAGAATTTGGAAATTATAGATTTTAACAGATTATTGATTACAGGAGATAGCTGACAATCTTTCTGAAACAAGGAAACACTATCGATAGCCTTCTATTAATTGACAAAAGTGTGTCATTCGCAGTCAAGGAACTACCTGTATGAAATTTGTACGTAATTTTTTTTTAAGGTTTTACTAATCCCTTGTATTGAATCTTACTTGTAAAATTGTAAAGTTTAAAATTATTTGTTAAATCGTCAGACGAGGAAGAGAAAGATCAAGTGGCTTAGATCAAAGGTGTACTCAATTCTTATCCAGCAGACTTGGATGATGTATAGGTGATCAGGTCCGAAATACTCCTTGTTATATATAGAACTGCTAAACCAATCGCACACCCTCTAGATAGTTTTTTGATTTCAATCACATGTTTCGTGGTAATATTAATTGCTTAACTAGATTCTAAGAGACAGAAGAAATTAACACTTAACAGGTAAAATTTATGACAATGTTGAACTAAAACTTATAGGGAATATTAATAAGAGGTATGCACGCTTGACTTAGTTACAATAATTACTTATATTAATGACCGTAAAACTTACCGCATAACCGGACACGTCGATGATCGCACCGCTAGGTAAAGACTTATCAGCATCTATCATAAGAATCTTCTTCACGTTATTATTGAAAGCTACGTGTTCCTATAATGTATGTATTTGTTAGTGAGATACGTGAAAAAAAAACAAACAGTTACTAACAATTTTCGCTTTTATAATACTAGTGTGATAAATGACTTACTCTTAAAAACAAGATGGCGATATCGTTGTCCAATAAAGTACTATGACCGAAGTACTCGTGAGTTTTAACTTCAATTACTTCAATGACTTGTCTGGGAATGTTTTTTTTTATCAATTTAGCAAGATTATACACGAGGTAAGCAAAATATGGAGTAATTTAGATTTATGAAATTTCCTTAAATAAATTCTACCTGTTTTCTTTTTTTAGCATAAAATATTTCGTCAAAAGACTTGATGGTTTCACAAGCGTCAGGTCATCGGTTTCAATGCCGCCTCTACATCAGCGTGGAAATGTGAAGTTTGTCTTCCCCACTTGCTAAGGAAAATAAAATATCGAGAAAAATCCGGTATGTTCTAAAAAAATCGAGGCTATGCGCCATTCACCGACGTTCACTTGGCTAGCGTGGTGGATTATCACCTTGATTCTCTCTTTGTTAGAGATAAAATAAAGTGGGCTTAATATGCTTTTATGCCTTTGTTTTTAAATATAAACTGACGAGACGAGCTGGACTTGTGTCTAATGGTAAATCATAAGCCTGACCATAACATCACACAGTATCACGTAGATTTTGGAACATAATTAACTCAGATATCTAGCACTACATTGCTCCCATCACTCGGAGATATAAGATGATTTATCTATCTGCCCAGTGATTTCTCTGAAAACATTGTCCTTCAATCCGGAACATAGCGATGTTTTCACATTACTGCTTGACACTGGAATATTTGGCAAAGGTGTAGTAGTAGTACTTTACGAAACGAACACAGCAACGAGTCCTACAACTACAAAATATCAGAAACTATAAGCCATATAATTTGTCTGAGGTAACAAATTTTACTAATATTGTAAATGTCAATGTTTGGCTGTTTTTCGTTCAATGACGTCAAAACGTCTAAACAAATCATGTTGAGTTTGAAACACAGTTAGGTTATAGTCTAGAAGATCCCATAGGCTACTTTTCATCCCGGGGAAAATAACGGGAAAGGGTACTAACGCGGGAAAAACCGCGTCATAAATAAATAAAACAAATGCTAAATGTACCGAAATTGTTGATACTGACCCAATACCTGCGACTATGTCGGAACCAACTTTTACCACAATCCTTTGTCCTTGCCATTTCACAAGACATGTAGCAGCTGTCACAACAACCTTGCTCCTCACTAGAGTGCCCGAGCAATACAGACTGTGGTAGGCGATCAGGACGTGATATGGTAAAAGGTCCGTGGTGGCTTTATAATGATGGAAGACATTGTTTGCAGTGTAGGAGTAGTAGAGAGATTCCCGCAATTTTGTTTTACTTTTGACATTGCGAATTAATACTACATGTAGTATTATTCCAATGAACTGTGTTGTATTAAAGCTTCTGAAATATAAAAAACAAGAAATCATTTTACGAAAAGAAATCTATAGATAATACTAGCCTAGAAGACAACGAAGCAAAGTTGCATACACTGCTGGAGTCTGGAAGAAGTACAATAATTTCATAATTTCGTTTTATCTTGCTCGACCTTTCTAAGCTTTGGCTCCACCTTTGTGATAAGAATGCCTCGGCAATGAAATGTATTGTTGAAGTCTTGGTGTCTTCAAGTCAAAAGTGCTTCGGTTTCTCATAAGCACGATCCATCGTAGATACCATTATCGCTTAACATCCGGCCAATCTATCAATTGAAAATAAAACGTATACACGTATTTCTATTTTCAAGAACCCCGATTTTTTCTAAAAGTCAAGTGATTAAATCAAGATAATATCGTTAACTATGACAGTTATATTTATATTCTAGCGATGGAATAGAAATCACGAATATCTCGCATGAATAAGAAGTAACACATTCACATCACATCATTATTTTTAGATATCGTCTTTGTTGTCATTTGATAAGAGGAGTCCTAATGTGGATAGCCCAATTGTACTTAAAACAATAACCACTTCAGCGTTATTTTTTATTTTGAATTTTAAATCTATTTTCCAATATTAAAAAGCAAAAATGTTTTTCTCTTCTTTATGACTATGCATGAAAACGTCGACAGAAAAATGGAAATTTTCCGTTACTCACAAAATCATTCCGGCTCAATATGAATTTTAGTACGAAGTTAACTCGAATCCGGCCGCGGGTCCTGCATAATGGAGGACTCCGGTGCTGCTTGTTACCTCAAGGACCGGACAATAACCCGAGACCTGAAAACAAAGGAATGGAAACAAACTGATGGAACCCACTCTTATTTTGCGACTACAATTCACAATCATAGTTCACTGGGATCCGATACCGAGTTATTACCGCTTTCGTAAAAGAGAAAACGAGTTTCAGATATACCTGAAAACATTTACTGCACAGACCAACAAATATAGTCCTTTTTCAGTTAAATTTAAGACCAATAGTCCTGTGTCAGATGTTTTTATACCAGTATGAAATAGAGTAGACGTGTTTCGCGTATCGCGTAGTATAACCGATATTTGGTACATGGAGTTACGGCATTTTTATAGCTTGCAACGCAGGCAGCTGGAGATCTGACTGTTAAATAAATATTGCTTATTTATAACAGGAAACGCCTGTAAAAATTGAGAGTTTTGAAACACCTTGCATCTGACTTAAGTAGAAGCATATTTGGAATTATTTATCCCTTTGGTAATACGCAGCCGTGGTGAGGTAGTAGGTAATGAGAATATCTATTTAAAAAAAATGTGATCGTAGGGCCGGCTGGCCGAAGCCCCGCCAGCACTACTGAGTATTGTCACAAGTGCGAATTGGCACTACACTTGATAGAAAATATCGTGAGGAAACCGGCATGTTTCTAGATATACAACTTTCAAGGATATATATACATTTTGCACCAACCTGCACTTAGCTGGTTTGATGGTTTATCGATTCAACTCTTTCCATATGAGAGAAGGCCCCGAATCCCAGCCATGGCAAAATAAAGTTGGTAGTCCTATTTTACTATACTTATGTGATAATTTATGAAAATCCCAGGTCACGATGTTTGTACTCTTCCGAAATAAGTCGATCTATTTTATTTGTATTTGGCATAAATATTTTACATCCAGCGGCCTACGCTGAATTGTCCGACTCTTTTGTTTTAGAAATCTGTGGTCCGACAATAAACATTGTTTAATCACGATTATATATTATTTTTGTATGAAATTATCTTAAAAACTTAGCATTCGTTCATTGACATCAAACTATTTGTAGGTGTACAAGGAAATAATGGCACTTGGAAGAAATTGTCTGGTGGGTGCGGGTTACTCAAGGTTACAAAACCGTCTTAATTTTGGGGAAGTTTATTTAAACTAGCACCACAAAAAAAAAATGGATTTACATTAACAGGGTTTTACACACTATGCTAATAAAAATCTAATTTGATAGATTTTATTATTTGATAGATTTCCAAAAAACAAGTGAGTATTCCAATAATAAAATGCAAGATAAGATAAAACATTCAATTTCAAATTCATGTTTTAATCTGCTCCTCGAATTTATAAAAAATGCTGTACGATGTCACTGGTTTATGTAAACAAAAACTTGGTCATTATTTTCGAATGATATTTTGTATTTTTTAACTTATTATTTTCGCAAGTTTCGATATTCTGCAATAGATTTTCACGATAGAAGATGGCTAAATTATAAAAAATTTGCAAGCAGTATTAATAACACATAGCCTAAATAATATTAAAATGTTGTTTTAGCAATGTTACTCGTAATAATATAATTTCGTCTTTGTGAAAGAGATTGATTATATGATTCATACTTACCTCAAAATGATCTTCACAGAAATAGGAGTGACAATAACTTCGGACCTCTTCATGATGATTTCAACCATGAAATTCTAATTTTTATATTAGTTTGTACTTACCCTATATTGTTCCCGAAGTTTTGACACTTGTGTTCTTACACTCCATCTCAAAACCAATGATATGGCGTTATGTTCCCGCGAATCTGCATAAGTTGCTGACCTACGCAGGATCAGGCGACATCACGCCATGCCACCCAGAAATGCATAGTTGCGTCTGGGTTAGATTATAAGTTTTCTTTAAGCCTCATTGTAATAAGCAAATTCAGTCTCAATATACTCTTCGGCTCATCTAGACGTAGTTAGTTTTATTTAAATTAGTTTTTAAAAACATTTCAACGCGCTCCCGATAGTTAACTATGGGCTAAATGTAACTAAATCATTATTTATTTGCAAACATATTTATTGCCCCAGAGAAGCGTATTGTTGACATCACTTGTGACGTCTCAAATATGGCGTTGCATTCTGCAGTGCTTTACCTCAAAATATTTAGTTAAAAATTTTCATTTAAAATTGTTTGGTTTAAAAAAATGTTTATTACTTTTTATCAACTAAATATTAAATTAAAATCCTTTGATATAGAGGGTGCATTAGCCTATTGCGGGAGAAATATGTTTCATAGGCTTACAAAGTTTACACCATTTTGTCACTATTGGCTATACTTACTAGGTATAATAGTATGACTTACTCGTATATGTTACAGTATCAGTTACGCTGTAACTGAAATTAATTTCTCCCCAGATTTTGGGATTCCAAAATATTTTGGGAAAATTGGAAATCGGAGATCGGCAACCCTGGTTGATTGACGCATTGACGGCGGCGTTAGTTTGCATTTTGGCCACGTGCCATTATTTCAATGTATGCCTATACATACATGGAAAGTCGCATAACTTTGACATTTCTTTCGGTCCATAATTTGTAAGGATATTCCATAATCTAAGTTTATAAGATAAGTTTATTTTTGCTGAGTTTGTGTAGTCTATACTCTATACTATACGATCTATACTAATATTGTAAAGCTGAAGAGTTTGTTTGTTTGAACGCTAGTCGCTATCGCGGGAACTACTGGTCCGAATGAAGAATTTCTGAAATGAAATATTTTTTTCTGTTGGATAGTACATTTATCGAGGAAGGCTTACATAACATTACGAATACAATACTATTCGAATTGACGGTGTTTGTTGGTTTTTAGAAATATTCGCAGTAACGGATTTCTTTTTCGGAACGTTTTTGCTTGAAACGTAAGACCGTTAACTTGAAAGATTTATTGAATTCTAATATTACCCAAAGGTCTCGAGTACCTCAGTACTGTATTTTCATCCTACTGTACACAGAATAATAGTTCTTCTTGCTGGTAAATATTGAATGGTGCTATAGTGGTGATAATGGCATCACGTAATGTTCTTCGTTATTTATTTACCAACTGAAGCAGAATTGAGGGAATGAAATATTTGGTTCTATAAGAAAGAGATTAAAGAAAATTTAAAATCATGTAGTTGATAGGAGTTGGTATTGTATTCAGAAGAATGTGTGTTATCAAAATATTTATCAAAACTTTGTATTTAAAATTAGGTAAGTATTATTTCAGCTATCCTAGCTTCTCGCAGTACAAATTTTGCTTAGTTTGGGGCTGGATGGTGATATGTGTCGACTAATAATATTTAAAAAATATTGGTGGACAATTCACACACAACACCATCTGACCCCAAACTAAGCAAAGCTTGTGTGATGGCAGCCAGATAGCTGATATAATACTTATACAGTTTTAAATACATACTTATTATACATAGAAACACCCAGAGTGCAAACATTTGAATTCATCACACAAATATTTGCACTGGGTGGGGATCGAACCCACGAACAAATTTATTTATTTAATTTCATTGGTAACAATGTACCATCTTCTTTTCCAAAGAGTTTAATTGTAGGGATTTTTATAATTTTCATTGCTTTACTGTAGATAATGTGTAATTAACAGGCTGTTAAACTTAACAAAAGTACAACACTACGCTACAGTTACATGGAAGAAACCGCTCTTAGCGATAAGGTCGCCAGTTGTTACTACATTATACGTTTTTTTCTGGGTTTATATTTATGTTATTTAAATGCAATAAAGAGTTTGTCTGTCTATCTACCTAACACTATAAATAGGGCCGCGGTGGGAAATGCCCAGGCACAAGGCTCGGCGGCGTGGACATTAGAGGCGCATGCATGCCTATTTTGCCTATGCTTGCGTTGCTGGAGTGGGGTTTCCCGATGGTTACAATCTTGGTATTTTCAAATCGAGAGTGACTCGGTATCCTCTAGGTAAGCATGCTCCATCGTCGCTTTACATTAGGCGAGATGATGGTCAAGTGTAAACCTATAAATGTAAAAAGCGCAAAAATAGATAGACCAGGACGTTCAGTTTCGGTCAACGATGTCCGCAGTAATGGGAGAAGATGAAACGCTTTGGGCATAATATAATACCTACTCAAGGAATTTTAAATTGAGGCACCTGACAATAATAGAAATACCATAGGGTGCGTTCATTGTCAATGAGCGATGTTTGATTGCGGTCAAAAATAATAACTAATCTATTTTCTTCAAAAAAAACTTCACCAATAAGACTTCAACCGAATTTCATAAGAGTCTATCACCACGAGTATATCATCTAAATACGTGAAAGCAATTTTTATCACATTTCAAAAACCACCACATTGCTTTCGATAACATTTATATGGGACTTCTGAACTATGATCTTCCAAAAAAAAAAAAAAAAACCATAAAAAATCACAAGTGGCGGCGCTATCGCGTAACATACTTACAAAAAAACATACAGCCAAATTGATAAACTCTTCTTTTTTTTGAAGTTAGTTAAAAAAATCCAAACCACGTACACTATACTAGAGTAGAAATGTTTACAAATAATTTGAGAGCGTTGCTGCCTACAAACTGCCGTGCAGAGTTGTACTTCGATACATGTTATTGTTAATTTTGTGGATTAAATAAAAAAAAACAAGCCGATAGTGGTTTTTTATCACTACATCTTCACAACTACTCTTGTACGCAAATATGGATATTTGATTTTACGTACAGTATGGACATTGCAAGCAAACAACAGATGACTTTGGCGTTATTAGATGAAGCGTAGAAATGAATAGAAAATCAAAAGCATAGCTATGATATTTATAGAGTGATACTTTGGTCTGGACAAATTTTGTTCAAGTCACGTTAAGCGTTTAAGTTTAGGTGGATATTTTTTTATTTTCACGTCATATTTTTTAATGAATGTTTGCGAATTAGTTTTGCCATTTTGCCATTCAGCGGGGCAAGATTTTAGGTACGATTTTTTCAGTGGTAGAGGTCTCTAAGCTTGAGTTTATTGCAATAACTTTAGTTGTATTTAAAATATAATTTATGATTTTATTGAAATATTACAATATTAATAATACGTTCCATTTTGTTGAAAACATCTTATTTGTTATTGAGACTATATATTTCATCGAGACTATACTTACGATTTTTGTGTTCTGCGAATTCGCATTTGTGTCACATACGAAACAAAATGCGTGTAAAAACTTTTCAAATGGGCATTTTTCGACTTCTTTTGTATAGTTCCCCCTTTACATTTGCGGCACGTACTTGTACTTGAATATAGCTGTAATAATGGGCCCATTGAACTGCCTGAAGGAACTAAAACAGCTCATTCTCTATTATGGTTATTTTACCTCGTCTTTCTTCATCGAACTTCAGCCATATCTGGTTTTTAGGGTTTCGTAAAAAATGTGTAAAACTCCCGTATTTTATACAGTTCTTTTAAATAAACTATGCTATGTTGAAATAGAACTGATGAAATTTTCACAGAATGTTCATGGTTACAAATGCTGTACCGTGGCTTAAAGAAATCCAAAAAAATTTAAATGAAAAGATGCCAACAGTAATCGACAAACAAGTGAGTTTTTCTATATGTATGTAAAGCCTGAAAGTTATTAATTTTATAAAATCATTTTATTGTTAAACAACGAATACCAAAAACTAACCAAGCGCAAGTTAGGCACACATTTCAAATCGAAAAAAGTAAAAAAAAACATTAATATTATTTATAACATTTGTTACAGAACACTTGGTTTGCGAATCCAACGCGCATTTGACCGGTTTATTGGAGTTCTCTCAACTTTACTACCTACTTCACCACACTTCAATACACATCACTTCACTTTACTGTATTCGATGTTCATAATATGAAGCTAAACCAGAGATTAGGTAATCAATTCCTATTTACCTGTTCACAGAATTTACTGGCATAGATTCCACCGATTTAACTTCTCGTTTTCAACTGTTTACGCTTGAAAACACTTTACGTTTTAGATCCTTCTAAGTTTAGAATAAGTGAGTGATTTGAACCTGTTAAAGTGCCTTGATTTGAGATGGTTACAATGTCACTGATATCACCAAAGAGTTTACATTTTATACTACGTATAGAGTTCGAACAAACGCTTCAAACCGAAAGCACGGGTCTGATCGCTCTTGTCTTGTCGTTTTTGTGGAAGTGTCATACTTTTGTCGCGGCACATCACTCTGTTGCCATAACTAACGTACACCTCATCTGTTTACGATTGGTACAAAGGAACCGTGCTGAAAAACCGGTGTGAAGTTGGCAGCCAAAAGTTTCTGCCATATTATCCGACCAAATTGAAATGGTATTTTTTATGAAATTTGCTAAAATCGATTACTCTTATGCTGATGCCTTAAACCCAAAAAGAAAATGGTGAAACGTGATATATAAAACCTTATAATCCTCCGAAACAAACCAAATTAACTATATTAACACACTAACACAGAGGATTGCCAGTAACACTTTCTTTAGCCGATTACTACCTGCCGGCCCCTAAAATTTAATACACTTGTTTACTAATTTTATTAACAAATGTATGCGTAACAAACTAAACATAGTCAGAATGCGGCTAAAAGGTTTCTACACCCAGAAATTGCCATCTGAAATTGCTCGGGTACAGAAATCTTAGGAGGAAAAGTTGGCTGCTGGCTTATCGTGACCTCCCGCAGATGAAACTAGCCAAAAATCTTATCATCTCATCTAGGTCTATACAAATCCCATCCAAATAAGTAAACAGAGATAAGGCTTTATACCGCTTTAACCCTAAACCTGCCGCACGAACATGAGTGGTGAAAAAGCTTGACTCTAAGACGCAACATGCTCGATTACGACCTGTAGGCCCCTGAAATACTGAAGTTTTTAGTATTATTTCAATATAATGATACCTATTCTACCTGAAAAACATAGTGAGAATGTGGCTAAACGATTCCTTAACCTTCAAATCAGTTCATGAAAAATTAACGAAATTTTTATTCGCCAAGTCCACGTTTCTTTCAATACTGCGACCTGACGGCCCCTGAAATTCTTAAATATTGTGTAATATTATTGTAGCCTGTTTCATGCGCTATAAAATAAACGTTAACAGAATGCGGCTAAAGTGTTTCTACAGCCAGAAATTGCCATCTGAAATTGCTCGGGTACAGAAATCTTAAGAGGAAAAGTTGGCTGCTGGCTTATCGTGACCTCCCACAGCTGAAACTAGCCAGAAATCTTATCATTTCATCTAGATCTATACATATACTATCCAAATAAGTCAACAGAGATAAGGCTTTATACCGCTTTAACCCTAAACCTGCCGCACGAACATGAGTGGTGAAAAAGCTTGACTCTAAGACGCAACATGCTCGATTACGACCTGTAGGCCCCTGAAATACTGAAGTTTTTAGTATTATTTCAAAAGAATGATACCTATTCTACCTGAAAAACATAAATAGAATGTGGCTAAACGATTCCTTAACCTTCAAATCAGTTCATGAAAAATTAACGAAATTTTTATTCGCCAAGTCCACGTTTCTTTCAATACTGCGACCTGACGGCCCCTGAAATTCTGAAATATTGTATAATATTATTGTAGCCTGTTTCATGCGCTATCTAAAAAACCTAGTAAGAATGCGGCTAAAAGCTTTCTACACTCAGAAATTGCCATCTGAAATTGCTCGGGTACAGAAATCTTAAGAGGAAAAGTTGGCTGCTGGCTTATCGTGACCTCCCGCAGCTGAAACTAGCCAAAAATCTTATCATCTCATCTAGGTCTATACAAATCCCATCCAAATAAGTAAACAGAGATAAGGCTTTATACCGCTTTAACCCTAAACCTGCCGCACGAACATGAGTGGTGAAAAAGCTTGACTCTAAGACGCAACATGCTCGATTACGACCTGTGGGCCCCTGAAATACTGAAATTTTTAGAATAATTCCACTAGAATGATACATAGTCTACCTGAAAAATATAGTAAGAATGTGGCTAAACGATTCCTTAACCTTCAAATCAGTTCATGAAAAATTAACGAAATTTTTATTCGCCAAGTCCACGTTTCTTTCAATACTGCGACCTGACGACCCCTGAAATTCTGAAATATTGTATAATATTATTGTAGCCTGTTTCATGCGCTATCTAAAAAACCTAGTAAGAATGCGGCTAAAAGCTTTCTACACTCAGAAATTGCCATCTGAAATTGCTCGGGTACGGAAATCTTAGGAGGAAAAGTTGGCTGCTGGCTTATCGTGACCTCCCACAGCTGAAACTAGCCAAAAATCTTATCATTTCATCTAGATCTATACATATACTATCCAAATAAGTCAACAGAGATAAGGCTTTATACCGCTTTAACCCTAAACCTGCCGCACGAACATGAGTGGTGAAAAAGCTTGACTCTAAGACGCAACATGCTCGATTACGACCTGTAGGCCCCTGAAATACTGAAGTTTTTAGAATTATTTCAATAGAATAATACCTATTCTACCTGAAAAACATAGTAAGAATGTGGCTAAACGATTCCTTAACCTTCAAATCAGTTCATGAAAAATTAACGAAATTTTTATTCGCCAAGTCCACGTTTCTTTCAATACTGCGACCTGACGGCCCCTGAAATTCTGAAATATTGTATAATATTATTGTAGCCTGTTTTATGCGCTATCTAAAAAACCTAGTAAGAATGCGGCTAAAAGCTTTCCACACCCAGAAATTGCCATCTGAAATGGCTCGGGTACGGAAATCTTAGGAGTAAAAGTTGGCTGCTGGCTTATCGTGACCTCCCACAGCTGAAACTAGCCAGAAATCTTAACATTTCATCTAGATCTATAAATATACTATCCAAATAAGTCAACAGAGATAAGGCTTTATACCGCTTTAACCCTAAACCTGCCGCACGAACATGAGTGGTGAAAAAGATTGACTCTAAGACGCAACATGCTCGATTACGACCTGTAGGCCCCTGAAATACTGAAGTTTTTAGAATTATTTCAATAGAATGATATCTATTCTACCTGAAAAACATAGTGAAAATGTGGCTAAACGATTCCTTAACCTTCAAATCAGTTTATGAAAAATTAACGAAATTTTTATTCGCCAAGTCCACGTTTCTTTCAATACTGCGACCTGACGGCCCCTCAAATTCTGAAATATTGTGAAATATTATTGAAGCCTGTTTCATGCGCTATCTAAAAATTTTAAAAAGAATGCGGCTAAAAGCTTTCCACACCCAGAAATTGCCATCTGAAATTGCTCGGGTACGGTAATCTTAGGAGGAAAAGTTGGCTGCTGGCTTATCGTGACCTCCCGCAGCTGAAACTAGCCAAAAATCTTATCATCTCATCTAGGTCTATACATATTTTATATAAATAAGTCAACAGAGATAAGACTTTATACCGCTTTAACCCTAAACCTGCCGCACGAACATTAGTGGTGAAAAAGCATGACTCTAAGACGCAACATGCTCGATTACGACCTGTAGGCCCCTGAAATACTGAAGTTTTTAGTATTATTCCTATAGAATGATACATAGTTTACCTGAAAAACATAGTGAGAATGTGGCTAAACGATTCCTTAACCTTCAAATCAGTTCATGAAAAATTAACGAAATTTTTATACGCCAAGTCCACGTTTCTTTCAATACTGCGACCTGACGGCCCCTGAAATTCTGAAATATTGTGTAATATTATTGTAGCCTGTTTCATGCGCTATCTTAAAAATCTAGTAAGAATGCGGCTAAATGCTTTCCACACCCAGAAATTGCCATCTGAAATTGCTCGGGTACAGAAATCTTAGAAGGAAAAGTTGGCTGCTGGCTTATCGTGACCTCCCACAGCTGAAACTAGCCAGAAATCTTATTATTTCATCTAGATCTATAAATATACTATCCAAATAAGTCAACAGATATAAAGCTTTATACCGCTTTAACCCTAAACCTGCCACACGAACATTAGTAGTGAAAAAGCTTGACTCTAAGACGAAACATGCTCGATTACGACCTGTGGGCCCCTGAAATACTGAAGTTTTTAGTATTATTCCTATAGAATGATACATAGTTTACCTGAAAAACATAGTGAGAATGTGGCTAAACGTTTACTTAACCTTCAAATCAGTTCATGAAAAATTAACGAAATTTTTACTCGCCAAGTCTACGTTTCCTTCAATACTGCGACCTGACGGCCCCTGAAATTCTGAAATATTGTGTAATTTTATTGAAGCTCGTTTCATGCGCTATAAAATACATTCTGTCAGAATGCGGCTTAAGGGTTTCTACATTCAGAAATTGCCATCTGAAATTGCTCGGGTACAGAAATCTTAGGAGGAAAAGTTGGCTGCTGGCTTATCGTGACCTCCCACAGCTGAAACTAGCCAGAAATCTTATCATTTCATCTAGATCTATATATATACTATCCAAATAAGTCAACAGAGATAAAGCTTTATACCGCTTTAACCCTAAACCTGCCACACGAACATTAGTAGTGAAAAAGCTTGACTCTAAGACGCAACATGCTCGATTACGACCTGTGGGCCCCCGAAATACTGAAGTTTTTAGTATTATTCCTATAGAATGATACATAGTTTACCTGAAAAACATAGTGAGAATGTGGCTAAACGATTACTTAACCTTCAAATCAGTTCATGAAAAATTAACGAAATTTTTACTCGCCAAGTCTACGTTTCCTTCAATACTGCGACCTGACGGCCCCTGAAATTCTGAAATATTGTGTAATTTTATTGAAGCCCGTTTTATGCGCTATAAAATAAACGTTGTCAGAATGCGGCTAAAGGGTTTCTACATTCAGAAATTGCCATCTGAATTTGCTCGGGTACAGAAATCTTAGGAGGAAAAGTTGGCTGCTGGCTTATCGTGACCTCCCACAGCTGAAACTAGCCAGAAATCTTATCATTTCATCTAGATCTATATATATACTATCCAAATAAGTCAACAGAGATAAAGCTTTATACCGCTTTAACCCTAAACCTGCCGCACGAACATGAGTGGTGAAAAAGCTTGACTCTAAGACGCAACATGCTCGATTACGACCTGTAGGCCCCTGAAATACTGAAATTTGTATTATAACTTCTATAAGATGATACATAGCCTACCTGAAAAACATAGTGAGAATGTGGCTAAACGATTACTTAACCTTCAAATCACTTCATGAAAAATTAAGGAAATTTTTACTCGCCAAATCCACGTTTCCTTCAATACTGCGACCAGATGGCCCCTGAAATTCTGAAATAGAAAGCTTTTAGCCGCATTCTTACTAGGTTTTTTAAATAGCGCATGAAACAGGCTACTATAATATAACACAATATTTCAGACTTTCAGGGGCCGTCAGGTCGCAGTATTGAAGGAAACGTGGACTTGGCGAGTAAAAATTTCGTTAGTCTTTCATAACCTGATTTGAAGGTTAAGTAATCGTTTAGCCACATTCTCCTTATGTTTTTCAGGTAGACTAGGTATCATTCTATTGGAATAATACTAAAAACTTCAGTATTTCAGGGGCCTACAGGTCGTAATCGAGCATGTTGCGTCTTAAGGTCATGCTTTTTCACCACTAATGTTCGTGCGGCAGGTTTAGGGTTAAAGCGGTATAAAGTCTTATCTCTGTTGACTTATTTATATAGAATATGTATAGACCTAGATGAAATGTTAAGATTTCTGGCTAGTTTCAGCTGTGGGAGGTCACGATAAGCCAGCAGCCAACTTTTCCTCCTAAGATTACCGTACCCGAGCAATTTCAGATGGCAATTTCTGGGTGTGAAAAGCTTTTAGCCGCATTTTTACTAAGTTTTTTAGATAGCGCATGAAACAGGCTACAATAATATTACACAATATTTCAGAATTTCAGGGGCCGTCAGGTCGCAGTATTGAAAGAAACGTGGACTTGGCGAATAAAAATTTCGTTAATTTTTTATGAACTGATTTGAAGGTTAAGGAATCGTTTAGCCACATTCTCACTATGTTTTTCAGGTAGAATAGGTATTATTCTATTGAAATAATTCTAAAAACTTCAGTATTTCAGGGGCCTACAGGTCGTAATCGAGCATGTTGCGTCTTAGAGTCAAGCTTTTTCACCACTCATGTTCGTGCGGCATGTTTAGGGTTAAAGCGGTATAAAGCCTTATCTCTGTTTACTTATTTGGATGGGATTTGTATAGACCTAGATGAGATAATAAGAGTTTTGGCTAGTTTCAGCTGCGGGAGGTCACGATAAGCCAGCAGCCAACTTTTCCTCCTAAGATTTCCGTACCCGAGCAATTTCAGATGGCAATTTCTGGGTGTGGAAAGCTTTTAGCCGCATTCTTACTAGGTTGTTTAGATAGCGCATGAAACAGGCTACAATAATATTACACAATATTTCAGAATTTGAGGGGCCGTCAGGTCGCAGTATTGAAAGAAACGTGGACTTGGCGAATAAAAATTTCGTTAATTTTTCATGAACTGATTTGAAGGTTAAGGAATCGTTTAGCCACATTCTTACTATGTTTTTCAGGTAGAATGGATATCATTCTATTGGAATAATACTAAAAAATTCAGTATTTCAGGGGCCTACAGGTCGTAATCGAGCATGTTGCGTCTTAGAGTCAAGCTTTTTCACCACTCATGTTCGTGCGGCAGGTTTAGGGTTAAAGCGGTATAAAGCCTTATCTCTGTTTACTTATTTGGATGGGATTTGTATAGACCTAGATGAGATGGTAAGATTTTTTGGCTAGTTTCAGCTGCGAGAGGTCACGATAAGCCAGCAGCCAACTTTTCCTCCTAAGATTTCCGTACCCGAGCAATTTCAGATGGCAATTTCTGGGTGTGGGAAGCTTTTAGCCGCATTTTTACTAGGTTTTTTAGATAGCGCATGAAACAGGCTACAATAATATTACACAATATTTCAGAATTGCAGGGGCCGTCAGGTCGCAGTATTGAAAGAAACGTGGACTTGGCGAATAAAAATTTCGTTAACTTTTCATGAACTGATTTGAAGGTTAAGGAATCGTTTAGCCACATTCTCACTATGGTTTTCAGGTAGAATATGTATTATGCTATTGAAATAATTCTAAAAACTTCAGTATTTCAGGGGCCTACAGGTCGTAATCGAGCATGTTGCGTCTTAGAGTCAAGCTTTTTCACCACTCATGTTCGTGCGGCAGGTTTAGGGTTAAAGCGGTATAAAGCCTTATCTCTGTTGACTTATTTGGATAGTATATGTATAGATCTAGATGAAATGATAAGATTTCTGGCTAGTTTCAGCTGTGGGAGGTCACGATAAGCCAGCAGCCAACTTTTCCTCCTAAGATTTCCGTACCCGAGCAATTTCAGATGGCAATTTCTGAGTGTAGAAAGCTTTTAGCCGCATTCTTACTAAGTTTTTTAGATAGCGCATGAAACAGGCTACAATAATATTATACAATATTTCAGAATTTCAGGGGCCGTCAGGTCGCAGTATTGAAAGAAACGTGGACTTGGCGAATAAAAATTTCGTTAATTTTTCATGAACTGATTTGAAGGTTAAGGAATCGTTTAGCCACATTCTCACTATGTTTTTCAGGTAGAATAGGTATCATTCTATTGAAATAATTCTAAAAACTTCAGTATTTCAGGGGCCTACAGGTCGTAATCGAGCATGTTGCGTCTTAGAGTCAAGCTTTTTCACCACTCATGTTCGTGCGGCAGGTTTAGGGTTAAAGCGGTATAAAGCCTTATCTCTGTTTACTTATTTGGATGGAATTTGTATAGACCTAGATGAGATGATAAGATTTTTGGCTAGTTTCAGCTGCGGGAGGTCACGATAAGCCAGCAGCCAACTTTTCCTTCTAAGATTTCTGTACCCGAGCAATTTCAGATGGCAATTTCTGGGTGTAGAAACCTTTTTAGCCGCATTCTGACTATGTTTAGTTTGTTACGCATACATTTGTTAATAAAATTAGTAAACAAGTGTATTCAATTTTAGGGGCCGGCAGGTAGTAATCGGCTAAAGAAAGCGTTACTGGCAATCCTCTGTGTTAGTGTGTTAATATAGTTAATTGGGTTTGTTTCGGAGGATTATAAGGTTTTATATATCACGTTTCACCATTTTCTTTTTGGTTTAAAGGCATCAGCATAAGATTTATCGATTTTAGCAAATTTCATAAAAAATACCATTTCAATTTGGTCGGATAATATGGCAGAAACTTTTGGCTGCCAACTTCACACCGGTTGCTGAAAAGCCTGATCTATTTACTTATTCTTTGTCTAAGTATATCTCTGTGCTCAATTGTCCGCTTATGTTGTTCTTTTTTATGTAATACTAGCTTTTACCCGCGACTTCGTCCGCGCCACATATTTACTAAAGTAATTGAGGCAGTACCTACTCGTATGTCTACTACCATACAAATTCACGTTTCCTAATCAAATTCGGTCTAAGTCAAAGTTTTATATTTATTAATAAATATACAATTTACACGACAAATTACAAAAAAACTATGTTCTCAAAAAAAATAATCAAAAACAGACTTTAATTTAAAATCATATTGGGACGGTCCACCAAATTTTATTAGAGTCTATTAGTAGATATTAGTAGATATATCGTCTGATTACATGAACGTAAATTTTAGTTTGTTGTTCATATTTCAAAAACCGCCGCACTGATTTAGATAAAATTTATATGACCACCTCTGAACTATAATCTACCAACCAAAAAAATAACCATCTAAATTGATTCACAATTGGAAATACAACTGGATTGACAACCTTCTCCTTTTAGAAGTCGGTTAAAATAGCATACAAAGAGTGCAAAGATCCTTCCATGCACACTTTTACTCCTCATTTCCACTCTTTTCAACTCTTTTCTGTGATAAAAGTCGCCGTTGTCCTTTCCTAAGTCTAGTCTATCTGTGCACCAAATTGTAACAAACTCTTTAAGTGGCTTAGGCGTTAGACGGTAACGGACAGAGAGAGTTACTTTCATATATATAATTTCATATTAGAATTGAAAACAGGTGTTCCTGATCATTTTATAGGAGGCAGTTGTAAAAGATTACCGAAAAGTAATACGTTTACTCCTCCAAAACTCATTTTCGCAGTTCTTAATTTGCCTTAATCGAGCGTCCATCATGCATAACATTTGATAAGACACCATGGAAATCTCGTCGACTATCAAAATTCTGTCTGATACGCCATTTAGTGGCTGCACCATCTTAAATATTGAGGTTGTATAGTGCACTGTATTCTTCTTGTCAAGCCCTTTTATTTGATACCCATGTTGATGGGATTGATAAAACCTAAGTTATCCGCCATTGTGTAGAGGCCGCCATCTTGGATTTTAATTTTATATAGTACATTGTATTCTACTGGTTGAGCACTTTCATTTGATACCCATATTGATGGGATTGATAAAACCTACGTTATCCGCCATTTTGTAGCGGCCGCCATCTTGGATTTCAATTTTTTATAATATATATTGTATTCTGCTTGTTGAGCCCTTTCATTTGATACCCATATTGATGGGATTAATAAAACATAAATTATCCGCCATTTTGTAGCGGCGGCCATCTGGAATTTATTTAAGTACATTAATTATAAATAAATGATACCGCTAGAAGCGTCTTGAAACGTTCTTGAGAGTAAATGGCTCAAACGGGTAAAAGTAAGGCGGCACTTCATATGCCGAAACATAAACACCGCACTTATGTAACCTGACACCCGTTTTCCCGCCAAATTTGTAAAACGCGAAAAGCGGCCAGTGTATCAAGCAAGCGGTTATATAAGTATCCCCGTATAGTTAGAAATTATAAAATTGCTGGAACAAACGTTAATCGACTCAAGTGTCTAGATACAAAGTTTCATGGTTTTATCTTCAATAATATTGAACTTCCAGACTTTCACTAATTCCACCAAGGTACAGTTCGAAACTACAAAACTGCTAAAACATACATTTTATGGTTTCGTGTTAAGTATCTAGACGTAAAGTTTCATAGTTCTTCAACAATGACGAAGTTTTCCATATAAACTTTCATCCCTTATTTTAACCCTTTTAACCCTTTTTTCGAAACAAAAAGTAGCCTATGTCCTTTCTCGGGATCTATTCTATCTATGTATCAAATTTCATCAAAATCTGTTGGTTGGTTTAGGCGGTAAAGACGGACAGACAGACAGACAGACAGACAGACAGACAGACAGACAGACTGAGTTACTTTCGCATTTATAATATTAGTATGGACTAGTTATATCATGCCATGTTTCGCTTTATGGCTGAGAAAGGAGGAACAGAACAGAGCATACGGTTTTTGCAGTCACAGGTATGTTATTGACGCAAAAAAAAGACAAAAATGTTTTTTAAAGCGGTTTGTTTATCGTGTCAAAATTTGAGCCAAATCAATGCAGAACTTTTCAAGTTTTTGTTTAGGTACACAATCTAACATAACTTATTTATAAATATAGATAAAAGGCACAGATAGATAGAGTAATGGTACGAGCAAGAAGCTCGTGTAAATTGCAAGCACCTGAAACATAAATTTGAAAAGAAAATAGCATTGAAATAAAAATGTAAGACGCTCAATGATATTATCTACCACGCTTCAATGATATAGCAATATGAAATATTACGAACAAGAATAATTCAAATCAACTTTACTAAGCCCGTCTTATATGTATCTGCAGGTGTAATAAGAGAGATACATCTCTATTTCATGACGCAAGCTATCAGAAAATCAATTAATAACTAGTGTTAATAATTGTTATAAAATAAGGGGTAGTATTTTTATTCTTTATGGGGCAAATTTTGTTTCAGACTAATATTGTGATAGCTTATTTCTTTGTTTAATAATATGCGTATTGCTAAACCATTCTTCGTAAATTACCAACGAATATTACATTATTCATTCATTATTGTCAGTAGTTGGTTAGGTAAGGTGTGTAGCGGAGCGTTTTCATTGTAATTTAGTTTTGTTAATAAAAACTACGAGTACCTATCTATTAAAAACAAATATAGCATATAGAAACCAATATTGAGTAATTTTTACTACTTTTTCATATTACTTTTATCAGCCGAATAACTAACAAACGTTTTAGTATGAAAACTAACGTGGTTATTACACATTTTAAATAAATATACGGGTAACTCACACTAGATATAGTCAGTCCAGTCCGACTTAAGTTTATGCAGTACTAAACGAGCTGCGAACACGTGCGCGCACTCTCCTTGAAAGAAAAGAAAAAAGAAAAGATCGTCAGACGCAATCGAAACTTGAGTCAGAATGCACTATACTGAATGGATATCAAATGTGAGCTACCATGTGTATTTGTTTAAAACTAATAAACGTATTGTTGAACTTCTAAATGCAGACTCTGCAAAGCATCATTACAAAACTCCTCGAAAATATTTGTCATTCAACCTGTCAGACTTTAAGTAAGCTCTCAACAAAAAGTTCTTTCCAGTTCTGGTCCAAAAACCACGTTTTGGTCCAAAAAATAAACAATAACTCGTTAGAGAAACTTTCTGGGACCTTCATTAACCTTCTTCATAAAAACGTTTTGAAGGGTGACGCGAACGTCTGAGTTCTAAGAAGATTACTCCCCTTTGAAGCTTGCTTTCACCCTTCACCTGGTCAAATATTTTCGAATATAATTATAAACAGAGCATTTAAGTGAGTACCTTAATATCTCAGCAGATTTTGAAGTATGTGTGTGCTTTAATACTTTTTGTAACAGAATTCTGAGAAAGGATTTTAACAGTTAATTCATGTAAAAGTTTATATGTTTGGATGTTGGGGCTCAATATTACGTCGAAACGAGTTGCCAAGTGAGGTATAATACACATTTAAAAATATAGAAGCATTATAGAATGCAAAATATTTAGATTATTTAATAGGGCAATCGCAAAGGTTGGAAAAGAATTCCGATGATTGTGCAGGTGATCTGTGATTAATTATATTGCCGTTTTTGCTATCGTGCTGCTTGTAGCTCAGAAAAGTGGCATCGTTTCATGTTTGACGTTCTAAAGACTCACAGACAAAGATATTTGACTCCAGTTTCATAATAATCTCTAGGCTGTGGAATGCTTTGCTTGAGTAGGTTTTCTCGGTGGATACAACCTTAGTGTTTTCAAGTAGAAAGTTCATCTTTTTCTTTTAGGTAAAAACGCTTCATCGGGCGCTCTACAGCAATCCTATTATCAAAAAAACTTACTAAATGCCACACAAGCAAAGTCGTGGGCAATGAAAGTCCCCAATGAAAGAAAATCCGTTCAACCGTTTCAGAGATTAGACACAACAAGCAAACAGACAGACCTTTTCTTTTTTTAAATTATTTTTATGGAAGTACCGTAAATACTTTCATATGAATTCAGGGAAAACATGTTTATTTGGAATTACAAACATAACAAAGATACACTTTAATTTTATTTATATGTACATTTTATAGATGTCCCTATTATAGCCAGACATTGGAGCCTCGGTTTATTAAATTTAAAAACATCTGTAGTAGATGCCCAAACAATTGCAAACAATGCTTTTAGACTAATTTGGAAATTATCGATTTCAGCAAGTTATGTATGTTAATTGGTAATTTGAAACTGTCAGCTGTTTTTCAACGGTCATTAGTAAGCTATTAGCAGTCTTTTTACTGAATCGTGATGAAGAAGTTAAGAGTAATTACATTAGTACCAACCCCTAATCCTCTATCTTCATCTTTGTTTGTGGTTAACGAACGTAATATCAAAGATAAAAAAGTCCCCGATAAAACAAAGATAGGTCGCTCAGATAGCGGCAAAGCCCTCATTATCCGTTCTCCTTGACCTCTTTTATATTGACAATTGTAAACATACGAGTAAAAGGTCTAACGTAACACTACGTTCCACATATTAAACACACAAACAAAAAATATGTTTACATAATGTACGAAGGTCTGTACTACATATGTATAGCTATAATAGTTATATGAGATTGTGTCCCACAGATAGTGTAGCAGTTACTATAGCTTGGGGTCCTATGAGTCGTAGCTTGCGGCAGTCACGCTACGGCGGCCGGCGGTTACGGACCGCTACGTCGCGCTACGGAGCCCGCTACGACGAAATGTTGCTATCGGTCGTCGCGTTGGCACTCCTTGCTTCGGTCCAAGGACGAGCGGTAAGCCCCAATTCTACTCTATTACGATTTCGACTATCAAGTTTATTCAGACAGTGCAGTACTCCATGCGGCACTTTTTATTTTAAAGTTTCGTCGAGACGGCGTCGCGTCGGGGAATTTTAAACAAACATTTTCCATGTGTTGTTTTATTTTTGAAGTAGAAGTAAAATTTTATATCACTTATTGGGTACGAGGTGACATTTAATTACTTCATACAACATTAGGTATTTTACGTAACTTTTTGTCCATTGCTATTTTTAAATAAATTAATTAATATTGTGGCGAGGCAATCTTTATTAAATTCCTTACGTGAATTACTATGGTAATCAGAACATAACGTTCACTAGAATAGCTTCAAAGCAAGTTTGGCACATTGTTTTTCCCGCTCCATATACTCTCTGATTCACGTTTATGTCGTCCCCGCCAAATATACTACGTGCAAGAACATTATGTTCCTTGGATTTTGTTCTTTCGCAACTTTTTTATGCGGCATATTCTTAGGATTTTACTGTTATTTGGATTACTTTGGACGCTATTACTACTTAATTGAACTATCTAGTTCAGATATTTTTTTACAAATTTCACCAAGCGTTTATTTGAAAAAAAAAAACATACTTTCATAACATTATTTAATGGATTTTACTTTTCATGAAGATCCAAATCTTTATAATGTTGAGAAAGACTCATAAAATCCTGTAAAACGAATTAAGTATATCACATATACCTACTATTCGAGTATGTAATGCTACATGATAATCAGTTACCCAAATTATCATAAAATATAGTATTATTTGTTATTAAATTAACCATTTCATTAAATAAAAGGAATATGAATTAATAAAACAAGTGAAAATGCAAATTAAGGGTTTCATAAAAGCATTCTGCCACGCGCAGCATTCACCGTTCGCTGCTCTTTTAATAAAGCGTCTCTCGATTCCGCACTCACTGCTAAAATTTGTTCATTAAACGAAATTAATATCACACATAATTATACACGCGTATAGCTTTCCGCTGTTCTTGCTTTTACTCCCCAGGGGCCTAATTCCACCACGAGCGCCGTATATGGCCTCATTATGTTACAACGGTCCTTATATGGCCGCCTTAAGCGCCGTCTCAAACTATAACGCTCTTGGCGAACATCTATACAAAGTGTTAAGTTCATTGTTAACACCTAATCGCTTCTGTATGTTGTTGAGCTTTGAATATCTCTTCAAAGCCAATCTCACAAATGAAAGTTATACGAAGGCACTTACACTTTGATTTTCTCACAGAATTTGCTAGATACTGTAGCAAGTAGAGTTAATTGGAATTCCTTCAAGTCAACGACGCCTTCTTACAATTAGGGAAATATATTACGATGTATTTTTATAAAAATGTTATTAGTTAAATAAAAAAGAAAGGAGGAATTACATCAGTCAAATCATCAGATCCATTTATGCGCTTAAAGTTACTACAAATAGTTGTACTTTAGTCTCATTTCTTTGTGCCACAAATGTCACCATATACATACGTCAAATACATACAACTTATGTGTAATCAATGCAACTTATGCATAAGACGTATGACGACGTATGATGACGTAAGACGTATGTAGTGGTAGGACTCTTAGCAGAGTCCGCCTGGGGAAGTACCACACCTTTTCCAGTTATTCTACCGCCAAGCAGTAATGTGCAAACATTACTGTGTTCCGGTTTGAAGGGCAACGTTTCCAGAGAAATTACAGTGCTTAGAGATATAACATCTGAGATCTGTGGGTGACGAGCGCAGTGCAGTGCTAGGTAATGATTTGGACTCTTCATGTTCCAATAGCTGCGTGTCACTGTGCTGTTATGTGGCAGGCATGTTGCTTACCATTAGGCACATGTAATGCTCGTCACGCCACTCTTTATTTAAAAAATAAGACACTGTACCTACCTATACAAATATGTACATGATATTTTAATCTCTATGTGACATTTAAAAAAATGGAACGTAAATTTAAAACAGAAGCAATGAAACAATTAAGCATGTTTTAACGACGCACATATTAGGACATCGTTATAAAGAGTTGTCAAATTCCTTTACAACGCTTCTAATTGCCACAGTATTTCATTTAACTTTAATAATTTAATTTCTATAAGGATAAACAGAAAGGATTCTTAGCCGTGAAGGGCGTGCTATGCTCACTTTTGAGCTTTCGTCTATTGAACTCATATTGAATCGTGACCGCGGCAGTTGTAACGCGACGCGAAGCATCGGGAGTTAATTAATAAACACTTAAATCATGATTAAATATAATGTTTTCAATATTTAGCAACTCTGACAGTGTTTAACTAATCTGTTTTTAACCCCCTACCAAAAAAAGGGGTGTTATAAGTTTGACGTTGATGTCTTTCTGTCTGTGTGAGTGTCTGTCTGTGGCACCGTAGAGCTCAAACGGGTGGCCGATTCCGATGCGTTTTTTTTTATTTGAAGGTTGATTCCCGTGCGGATGTTCTTAGCTATGTTTGGTTAATATCGATTCAAGATGGCCGCCTCCGCAAAATGGCGGACAAAATATTTCTTCACAACCTCAAAATGGGTATCAAATGAAAGGGCTTGACTAGTAAAATACTATGCACTATGACAAATTTCAAATTCATGGTGGCTGTTACCTCAAAATGGCGAAACACATTTATTATTTCACAACTCCCTCAATATGGGTATCAAATGAAATGACAAATAGAATGTTGTACAGATTACGAATCCGAAGTAAACGGGGGTAAATCATTTTTTTACATTTTGTTCTAGTTCTGTTTAGTATCTACTATAAATGAATATAAAATATTAGTTGACATTTTTCACACAGCACCACAAAGCCCAAAACTAAGCAAAGCTTGTTCAATGGGAGCCAGATAGCTAAAAAATACTTATATAATTTGGTACGTACACATTATTAACACCAACCTAGAAACAACAAACCTGCGATTCGCCACACAAATGCACGTGTATATCCTGGGTGAGAATCAAACCCACAATCTACAGCTCACTACTGATTCAATCACGAGACAACATAAATCATATAATCGACCTTCACATTGTAGACTTGTTCATTATGGTAACTATAATGGGCTTTTTCGGCTATAGTTATCTTTTTTTGAGCTATTAGTATAGGTTTACACTTGACTGCCATCTCGCCTGATGTTCGGTGACGATGCGGTTTACGATGGCGCTTGCTTGCCTAAAATAACCTGACTCACTCTCGATTCGACAACAATATAAGCTTCCTTCAATAGTTCCTTCCTTCCCTGTTTTACGTAACCTTGTATAAATCTGAACCGTTACAATATTTTATCTTTTCGCCCAATGAATATTTAAGAAGATAAGAAAGCCGCAACATCATCGGCTGTATTAGTCCCTTCCGGTTTCCGCGCGAGGCGGACCGAGGCATAGAGATGAGGCCATAGTCTCGCGGGAAACATAGGAAAACTTTTTAGAGCTCATTACGTATACATTAACCTGACAACCCCGTGCCCTGGGACGACGAAGTGTAGTAATTAAAATAGAATTAAATATTATGTTTGCATACGACACAGCCTACTCACGATTGCGATAAGTTGCACGATTTGCTGCTACCACTGTAGCATGTTTCGTGAACATACAAAATTTTAATATGCTGCCTACATACATGGCCATCATTCTACGTGCAACAGATCGCATGTAATAATGTAGTTTTGGGGCGGCTACGGGGTGTACAGTGCCCATCTTACTTGATCTGTTATCATAGCTTACGGCATTATTATTTTTCACCATCGCTCACATTTTAGCTTTTACAATTTGACTTTCATAGGTCCTTTCTTGGAAAACATCGAAGATGTCTGTCACAGGTATCTTTTAAGATCATTTTTATTTGGCAAATTTGAAAAGACAATAATCAGCTTCAGACATAACGCTGAAGTAAAATATGAAAATAGAGATTGGTGTTGCGTGGACTGATAACCTGCAATTACAAACAATACCTACTGTTTATCGATACGATGAGCCTATAAGTATTGGCCAGTATATTTATATCGGCTTTGACAACTCTGGAAAGCCAAATGCCAAATATCTAGCAATATGTAGCCTATTAAGCACATAATATGTGCACATATATATTATTATTATAATTATATTATAATAATAATATAATGTCAGGTGTAATTTAAAGCCCGTCAAAAGAAACGTCAACATTTCGAACTCTGTTGGTTATTGTTCAATTTGTTTTCACTTGAACTATTTTTTTAAATAAAGAGTGACAAGACGAGAATTACATGTGCCTGATGGTAAGCAACAGCCCCGCCACATAACAGCACAGTGACACACAGCTATCGGAACATGAAAAGTCCAAATCGTTACTTAGCACTGCACTGCGCTCATCCCCCAGAGATCTAAGATCTTATATCTCTAAGCCCTGTAATTTCTCTGGAAACCTTGCCCTTCAGATCGGAACACAGCAATGTTAGCACATTACTGCTTGGCGGTAGCATAACTGGCAAAGGTTTGATACTTCCCCAGGCGGACTCTGCCAAGAGTCCTATTACTACATAATTTAAAACTATTCAAACGTATTCATGAATTTATTACAGTTCTTTTAACAAAATCATTTTTTAAACCGACTGATAAACTGTAAGAACCAATTGAAATAATATACCTAGATCCTACCAATATTACAAACGTGAAAGGTTGTAAGGATGTTTGGATTTCTGGATGTTGTTACTCTTTCACGCAAAAACTCAAATGGTTTGGATGAAATTGGGTACATATGTATATAGATTTGTAGATAAATAACCTACAATAACACATAATTATGCTATCTTTATCCCTAAACATTAACAACGGCAACTACGTGGGTGAAACCGCGGTGCGCTGCTGGTAAGAAATCTTCATCATCATCATCAATAGCCCACTAAATGTTCCCACTGCTGGGACTCCGGCTGGTAAGATATAATTATACATAATTAAATGTATTTCAGTTATATTTGAAGATATGAGTGGATGGACTCTTGTAACATCCTTAGAATTTAAATTAAGGGAATAGGTATGCGTATAAATACTACATTAGACCACAAATCAACGCATTGGAGTTTAGTTTTAGAAGTAACAAGAGATGAATCGGTTATGCACAAAAATAAAACATATAAGTATCCCATAAAAAAGTGATATGGACTATTCATATATTTTTTTTCAATTGAAACCTTCTAAAAGACATTTTTATACCGGATAAAAGTAACAACTGCGGATAAAGGCAGTGCATACGGAAGGGAAGACTATGTTGTATACACTTGTCTCTTTTCTCAAAAACGTATTTAAGTTTACTTGTGGCACGACTAGACGTCCATTGAACTCGCTTGTTATTATCTCTATAAGAACTAGCGCTTCGCCCCGGCTTCGCCCATAGTACATAATATAAACATAGCCTATGTCACTCAAGGAGATAAGCGCGTTCAAACAAAAAAACCTCTTCAGCTTTGTAATATTAAACGCTCCACACACGAGTCTTATAATCATCAGAGGAAATGACGTAAAAGTAGTGGGGAGGACCCTACATCGCACCATATGATTGGTGATTTATGGTGCGATGTAGGGTCCTCCCCACTAGTTTAACGTAATTTCCTCCGATTTTAGGGCTCGTGTGTAGAGGGTTTTAATGTAGATATAACAAGTGTTTTCGTCAATTAATTTCAGCAAAAAATTCGTAATATGTTCGAGTTCAATAATGATACTCGAACTTGTTATATAAATAAAAAAAATAATGTCTTCGACTTCCAAACATGATGTCTATCTACTATAGACTTAAAACCTGTCAAATAATAAACGTCTGTTGGGCTCCGACTCGTGAAACTTGATTGATGAAAACAAAATGATTCAATATTCGAGGAAATTGAAAAGTATTACGATTTCAATCAAGCTTCGTACTGTTCTTATAGATAGATATGAAACTGTGAACGTTTTGTATTTGGGACGAATTCATTTGTTGAACGCTATTCATTAACAGAAATGTTTAAGCTTAATTATTATTTATTTAATCCGATTAAACAAAAACAGGGTTCAATTTAAAATTTAATTCAGACACTCGGCCAAATTTCATAAGAAGCCATCGACTTTTAAGAAAATTAATTTTAGTTTTATGTTCATATGAAAAAAACACTACACCGATTTAGATAAAATTTGTCAATCAAACAGGCAGACCGATCTAAGGGATCAATCATCCTCTAAACTCAATTTTAATGCCTTTATGGGTCAGAGCGCGAGATTGAGTGAGACATGTATTAGGAAATTTTTACTTAAAACTGAGTTTAGGGGATGATTGGCCCCTTACATCGGTCTGTTTTTTTGGAAAATACTTTAAAAGAGTTGTCTGACGAACATATTTTATATACTAATAGAGTATGAGAATTTAAGTGAAGTTAAATCCCAATTTTGGGAGTTTTAAAGCGTCTGTTAAGCAAAATGGCCGACGGAAAGTGTCTGGGGGCCTTATTTTTAAAGATATTGCCTATAACATACGAAAATCAGTTATTAGAAAATACGTGAAGTAAGTAATGATTTTATGTACCTTCTGGATCCCATATCTCAAAATTGGCCGTCTAAGCAAGTTAACGGGTAAGCATGTGTTCTTAATACGTACTAACTCTACTCAATCGTCCACATTTCGTTCATCAGAGAATACGTGACATCTGGCGGCCCTGGGATTTCACCACAGATATCGTGGATTTTACTCTATTATCTACCACGCTATCCAAATGCAGGTTGGCGGATGACATACGTCCATAAAAATAGTTTTCTTGGAACATGATGGTTTCCTTATGATATTTTCCTTCAGTATTTTTCCGAGTTAATATTTTGAAGAGTACCCAGGGCTGATTTGAACCTACGATGACACAATTGTGAAGTCTTTCTTGCACATAAGATACCAACCATTGTCTCAATGATTGAAATTTTCGTTAAAAGTAAAAACAATGATTTTCGTTAAAAGTACCTAAATAAAAAATAAAGATGCTAATTACTTCCCTGAAGCACAACAGAGGGAAGGGAGAGAAACACAACTCCAACAGCATCATCTGCCTAACAAGCTTTTGTTTGTTTTATCAATAAACCTTCACAATATTGGATCCGCCGGTTGCGCAACTCTCGCGAATTAAAAACTTTAGTCCGCGTCCCAATAGATCCCGATAGCAAATTGCATGCATAAACTCAAGAGGGAGAGGATTTTTGCACGGTTCGAGTGGACTCTGCCACGTTTTAGTAGATTTAAACTTTACATAAATACTAGATGACCCGGCAAACGTTGTTTTGCCATTTAAATAATTTCCTAATAAAATAAGGGTTGAGCGTAGAAGGGTGAAAATTGTGGATTGTATGTATTTTTGTATGTTGTATCATAAAAAAATAGAAATTAAAAATTTTGACTAAAAATTAAAAATAAAAGTTTAGGGGTGGACTACCCCTAACATTTAAGGGGATGAAAAATAGATGTTGGCCGATTCTCATAGATACCGGATAAGCACAAAAATTTTCATCAAAATCGGTCAAGCCGTTTCGGAGGAGTATGGCAACGAAAACTGTGACACGAGAATTTTATATATTAGATATCAATTTCCATCTTTGCACAAGTGCTTATTTTAACAAAATTAAAATATGTCCGAGGGTTCCAATCCTACTAATATAACAAACGGGAATGTTTGTAGGTATGTTTGGATGGATGTTTGTTACTCTTTCACGTAAAAACTACTAACGGGTTGAAATTTGGAACATAAATATATTATAGTCGGGAATACCGAAAAAAAAAACGGGAACGGCAACTACGCGGATAAAACCGCGGGGCATTGCTTGTGTATAATAAGCACGAAGCTATTTATAATTTTCAAAAGTGGTCAATTGCGAGTCGGGCTCGCCCATGAAGGCTTCCGTAGCAGGAAGCAACATAATATAAAAGTTCCTCCAAAGAAGAGTCCCTTGCGCAAACTATTCAGTTTAGAAAAAAAGAAAGTATGGGACACTCCTAAAGTTTTTTGTTTTTTTTTCTACTTTTGTATCAAAATCGTAATGCGGTTCACAGATTACATCTACTTACTAAGTTTCAATAGTATAGCTTTTATAGTTTCAGAGAAAAGTGGCTGTGACATACGGACGGACAGACAGACAGACAGACATGACGAATCTATAAGGGTCCCGTATTTTGCCATTTGGCTACGGAACCCTAAAAATATAATATGTAAATCAGCTATCTGGCTTAGTCTAAAGACATAATAAAATTTGACTGTTCCCAGGTAAACATCAGCAACACTTGGGTGCTGCCTGAGGAGGGGTTCCCGGTGTTCTATCGCTACTTCAGGGACCGCATCTCCTGGTATGAGGCCGACGCCGTGTGCCAGTTTCATCATGCTAATCTTGTCACTGGTTAGTGTTAAATTACTTTAGTATACTTATTATTTTTTTAATTAATGCCCTTCTTATTCCAACAAAACTCAACGCCAAGCTAGCCATTAAACCCTAAATAAACAAAATATGTATTCTACAAATTAGTTCACTAAAGTGTTTAAACAAGGTCTGCACATTTTCAGCTAAATTTTATAAGCTTCGTCTAAAATAATGTTCATCCCGCCACAAGTCCAGAACCCAATAAAATTACGAAAACTTTAAATAGATTTCATGATTTACTCACTCGGATCGTTTCCTAATATTTATTTTGGATAAATTCCGTAATATATTCAAAATAAAACTATTTTATAAAGACCGCGCGGAAGTTAAACAGGATATTAAAAGTGTTCTTTATTATATCAAAAACACTTTTTCATAAGCGGAGAATCAAACAACCTTGCTATCAATATCAATACAAATAAGCAATAAGTAAAATGGAAATGTAGCGCTTGAACATTGCCTATTATTTATTACTAAAAGCTGGCATTCCAGAAAGAATGTCTGGCGATAAATCTTGATTGTCGCGTCACATTTAAAATATCGCCGGCGATCACGAGACATCTTGCCAAACCCCGGGCATTGTTCGCGGGGTTCGCTGCGGCAGAGGTTCACACAGGGCCTGAGAGGTTCTACATTTCAATATCCCGAGGGCCGTTAGGCATAATCGACAGCAATCCAGCCAAGACCCCCATTACCGCTGATGGCGGCCCGACCTCTCAGATAGCTCCGTCACAAATGAACGTACTCGTACCTGCACGATAAGAAAATGTAAATACGTATAAGATTTTACGCATGTCTGCCTTGGGACCCCGAGTGTTCGCACGGGCTGAGTGCTTTTTGAGAGTGTATTTTGTAACCATTGAAGGTATATTTTTATCGTTTCGTGTGACTTATTTTTAGATCGGTTTTAAGTTGTTTGTCAAGGAATAATTTTTAAATTTCGTTACTACTTAAGTAATAATTAATATAATAAGGAGAGGTAGTCGATTATTTTTGGTTACGTATTTAAAAGTTTGAGTAACTCCAAAAGTACTCCAAAATCAGAGTGATTCTACTTGATATGACTTATTTGTGTTTGAAATTAGGTTGCAAATTACCATGCATAATTTTACATTAATTGAATAATTCAAATGGAGTCAACGCCCTCTATTCTATACTAAAGTTTGTAATTAGTGTATGTACTATGAGTATTTAGTTTAATTTAAAATATCACCGTAGCGCAATATTTCTTGACTAACGATTTTTCTTATTTCATCTCGAAACATTTCTCAAATTTACGAAATTGAATCCATCAAAGTAATATTAATCGCATTTTCTTAAGCATCTCCCTCAATTTTCCGGTTTCGAAGGGACTAGTCATTATGTAAAGTAGGGTAGATCAGTTGATTTAGTGGATCCCATAATTATTGTTTATGTTTATTAATAATCTGATACTTTATATATGCCAAATAACTTAGATACTCCGCCAAATAACTTAGGAAGTATGACATCCTGGCTGCAACTAATGGCTGTTTTCGCTATGGAAAAATAAAATCGGTATTGTGCACATGTACAGTAGTTAAGGATAAAATATAATATAATGTCACTGGCTACGTTGAGTGCTTATATGCATACCAAACACGGTACAGCAGATATGTTCTATATGTGTAAGAGAGACAGCGTACGTGTACGCAGTGTACTTTCAACCAAGTCGTTGGTTCGTTATTTAGTCAGGCGAAGCACATTTGATTACAGTGTATAATTTATTTCCAAGTGCCGATTCCAAGTAAACACGATAGCCGAAATCACATTAACGATGCTAGATTACTTGCTTACCTCACTATGTGACTATATGTGTTTTTCACCCGCCCTAGTTTGTAGTATAGAGGGACGGAACAAGAAGAACATGTATGTGGCTCATGGTTACCAGTTCGCTCATAACAGCACAGTGTCAAATAGCTATTGGAACGTGAAATGTCAAAATCATTACCTAACACTGCACTGCGCTCATCACCCGCCTAGATATCTTCACCCAGCGATATCAGATGATTTATCCCTATTCCCCGTAATTTCACATGCCTTTGCCCTTCAAACCGGAACACAGTGAAACATTTATTAATTTCCCCTTTTTAAGAAAATTATTTTTAACAATATGTGATACGAGCCCATACGTAGGTATGTAGTAAGTGTATGTTAGAATAAATAAACTTTTTTCGGACTTATACTTAACGTAGGCAGCATTTAGTAAGTAGTTAAGGTAGGTAGGTATACATTATTTTGAAAATTATTAACTGTGGAGCTGAGTCTTGTAAATTCTGTTTGTTCATGATCTCGAACTTGAAAAGCAGATTCCGCATGTAAATAATACTTTGCCTAAATAATCAAAAGTTTACGAGTAAAGCGGATCAGAAAATTAAACCGATTTTACAAACTTTTGAATTTTGAAAGGCTCATGAATGCGCATTCGCGTTTAAGAACCTACTTGTTATCATGTAGACAACAATATCGCATTATTTCATTACGCCTCAAGCTGAGTTATAGCAACAGCTAGTTTGTTATTCATCTCTTGAGATTCAATGAGCTGCTACATTGTTCTACTCCCAATCTCCCAAAAGACTTGTCAAACAAGTCCTTTGTTACATGAGCCTTAGTCGTGTAAATGAAAACTTAAATTAGTTTCAATGTGATGCCAAGTATTCTCAAAATTTCAAGACGTCTCTGAAAACATTCTTGACTTGCCATTGGTTTAATGTTTCGGGCGGCTTGTTGACATTTTCATTTTACGGGTAAGATGAAACCAATCACTACGAGTATACGAACACAAAAGGTAATACACGAAATGGAAGGTGTACGGTTGATTCAGTTTTGGTGAGATAAAACCCATTTGAGATTTCCTTAAAAAATCAAAATGACTTTTTGTATTTTACAAATCCAGACTTTTTTGTAAATTTAAGTAAAGTTAGGTATGTAGTAGCGTTGTGTAGTTCTCATTGTATTTTAGTTTTGTAAATAAGGCTCTGTCCCTTTAAAAAAAATGCAACTAACTCGTCAAATATGAAAATTAATATTGAGTACGTCACACGTGCATATTTATAACGTTATTTATTATTTAAACGGTATATAGTACGTATTTGAATCTGGTTTCCTTCCGAGTATAATGACTTATGTGTATATTGGCTGTGTACACTTTTGACTGTACACAAAAGTAAGTAGGTAATGAGCATACGGGCTCCACTTTGCAATCCCACGGATCAGGCGCATGTCCATCTCTCATAAGAGAGTTAAGACCACAATCCACCACGCTGGTCAAGTGCAGGTCCGGGAATGACGCTTGCCCTCGAGAAATGTGTTTTTGGTTCATGTCGGTTCTCTCATGATGAATACCTTCATCGTTAAAGCTAATGGTGATGACAAACTTGTACCTGAAAGAATACTCAGAGGTGTAGGAGGGATTCGAACCTACAACCTCGTGATTGTAAATGCGATGTTCTAGCCACTAAGCCAATTATACCACCATAGATTCGGTACAGCTTTTTAATTAATACGAGTATTCTCAAAAAAATTACAGCCTTAAAATCGAATAGATTTGATTGTATAATGAGGGCACTGATTCTAATCCTGGCCACAAATAACACGGACTGGAAACCAGAGAGAAAGCAACCGAAAGAGAAAATAATTTAAACAGGAGCGGGTTCCTCAAAATAAAAAGGGCCAAACGTTAATTCGGGGCTGTTGTGCACTTTTTGAGATGAAACAAAAGGTCGAATTGCGGTACGGGTTAATTTCGGATAAAGAAGTTGACAGCGGTCAGGCGTGAAATGAATGTGGAAGTGGGGAGCCCCAAAACCCGCATACCTGCTTGATACGAACATTTATTACCTTGTTTGAAATAATCCTTTTGCGTAAGCTTGCGTGTGTGAAAGAATTAATATTTCATGTCGCTTATTATGTGTGTAGAAATATACCCACGCTCCAAGTAATTTATTACTAAGCTTAATACCGGTTAAAACTTAGTTGTAACTCAAATGTAACGCATTTATTTAGGGTTCAGGTAGCAGACTTTGTAGTCGAAGGACATTTTTATTTTTATCAACCATAATTAAAATCAAACAAAAAACCTCTTCAGGTTTATTATATCAGAATAGAGGCAGATATGTAGATTTTCATGGCGGTCAAGCGACCGTTATATCACCTAATGTTAAGTGACAATGCGGTCTTCGATTGAACTTTTTGTTCAGGTTAGATTATAATTTGTGTTTCGAATTCACCAATGGCTTTTACGGCAAAAACATCTTAAAGTAACCTCAATTTTTCTAGAAATACATCTTTCGAGGGCGTGTATCCCAGAAATGGGAAGTTGTAGTGGAATGCTTATGCTATTTAATAATAGCCCACTGATGTTGTGATGTAAGTTGATCTGCACGAAAGCGACAGGTCTTTGCATTATGCATCTGAATGATCTAATGCCACTTTAGTTTTTTTCTACTAGATTTTTTTCTCTCTCGTAGCTCTAGTTAGCTGCATCGTTTAATGGTTGATGTTCCAATAACTCGAACTGCAATTAACTCCAATGACTTTTGTTATAAAAACGTCTGGGGAATGCGATGCCTGAGTGATTTTTTCCTAGTGAACGCAATCTTATTGTCCTCAAGTAGAAAAAATTGGTTTCTTTATAGTAAGCACGCTCTATCGTAGGCATCGAGCAACTCGATCTTCTGCGCAAGGGAAGCAGACTTTCGCTACGGAAGGGAGTAGCCTTAGCTAAAAAATATTGTTCAAATCTTTCTGTCATTTCTTGCGGGAGGGGAAAGTTGCCCACTACCGCAAAGCCGCACTATTACATATAAAACATAACTGTACCGATCCATTGCCGTACATACTCACACAACCAAATCACTAACACATAAAAAATATAGCACCATTCAAAAATCTAGCCCCGCCCTCAGCTACAGTATATTATCAAACTCTATGGTCCACGCGGACTTGTACTTTGACAGAAGGGAAACGCTGTGTATGCCTACTCCCTTCCGTGCTGCTCGCTGATCGTAGGCCGTATCGTAAATAGCGGTCAAGTCCAAACTTATTGTTGTTCAAAAATACATTATTACTGGCTGTCTTTTGGAAGTCTCGTTTCGTAAATTCAAAGTAGCTAATTGAAAGTCCCACTACCTGTTTCTGTAGGTATCTACCGCGTTGACTCTACCTTCTTTGAATGCCAATTTTAAATCGATCTAGTCGCCGGCGTTCGTAGATGAACTTCGCTGGGAAGTTTGATCGGCCGGTTCACCACTGGATGCACTAAACTCACTCCCGACTCATAACAGAAGTTTCGGACAGCTGCGATAGTTTTGACATCAACTGATAATGCTAGTTTTAGTACAGGTTACCTTGCTTTGGTTGTGTGACGCTCAAAGACTATGAACGAAAAACATTATTAACAAATACAATTCTTGTAAACAAGTAAATGTAGCTTAAAAAAAGAAAATAAACCAACTTCAATTTAGAATCAAACTCGGACATTACTGGTTTTTTTGTGACCTCAACTCACTTTTTAAATGACGAGGTAGGACCATAGATTTAGTATAATTATGTAAACTCTTTGAGTAGAATGAATACGTCGTCAAATATTGGATTTTTGTTGATTGGTATTTTAAAAACCTAAAACAAAAACCTATGTATAATAAGTATGTATTTAGAACTATATAAGTATTCTATCAGCTATCTGGCCTCCATATTACAAGCTTTGCTTAGTTTGGGGTCAGATAGTGTTGTGTGTGAATTGTCCACCAATATTTATTTATTTATTCTCAATTGGCGAAGCTATCGCGTAACATACACACACAGAAATATTCCCAAATCTAGAACCTCCTTCTTTTTAAAGTCGGTTTAAATACTGAATACTGATATTTTCGTTCTATTGGCGAAAAATAGGCAAACTGTAACAGAAATGAAAAGAAAAATTACTGTGATTTTAGCCTACTTAGCATTAATGGTTTCTTTTTTCATACTTTTGAAAGGTGCTCTCCATTTAATTTTTTATGAAGGTTAGTTATCGTTGTCCAAATAGCATATTTAAAATTATGACGTCAATTCAGCGTCTTAACGGTCCCCGTCTTGGAAATAGGTTCTCGTGGAGTATAATGAGCCTTTCCATACTAATGATATCTTAAAGTGAGATCTTGTTGTTACTCGTGCTTGTATATAGAGCTGAGCTAATGAGGCCATACGACTTGCTTAAGCTATGTATTTTTCAAGAACCGCTTTTGATTTATGAATAAGATACTTATTTTGGTTGGTATCAAGTGTAGGGAGTCATGTAGAAACCATTTCAGAGATTTGCAAATTTTTACATCTGAATCACTTTATATTTTCGAAATTTTAAAATATGTTACGCAAAATATAAGTAAATCCATAAAACTAATAGCATAAAATTTAATAGAAACAGAATGTATTTTGAACCTATACCACACAGATTGTGCATGTCTAATAGAACTCATCAGAGGCCAGGAATTGTATAATAAACTCCCAACAGGAATTCAAATCCTGACAAGTTTTTTTTTTTTTTTTTATTTATTTAGTAACAGATTTTTAACCCCCGACCAAAAAAATAAGTTATAAGTTTGACGTCGATGTCTGTCTGTCTGTCTGTCTATCTGTCTGTCTGTCTGTCTGTCTGTCTGTCTGTCTGTCTGTCTGCCTGTCTGTCTGTCTGTCTGTCTGTCTGTCTGTCTGTCTGTGTGTGTGTCTGTCTGTGGCACCGTAGAGCTCAAACGGATGGGCCGATTTCGATGCGGTTTTCTGTATTTGAAAGTTAATATCCTTGCGGGTGTTCTTAGCTATGTTTGGTTAATATCGATTCAAAATGGCCGCCTCCACAAAATGGTGGACAAAATATTTCTTCACAACCTACCTCAATATGGGTATCAAATAAAAGGGCTTGACTAGTAGAGTACTATACGCTATAACACATTTCAAATCCAAGATGGCCGCCACCATAAAATGGCGAATTATATAATATTTTTCACTACTACCTCAGTATGGGTATCAAACGAAAGGGATTGATTAGTAGAATACTTTGCACTATGATAAATTTCAAGTCCAAGATGGCCGCTACCACAAAATGGCGAAATACATTTATTTTTTCAGAAATTCCTTAATATGGGTATCAAATGAAAGGGCTTGACTAGTAGACTGTAGTACAGATAACAAATCCGAGGTAGTCGGGGGTTAATCAAATTTTTTAATTTTGTTCTTTTTTTTCTTACAAAACATAAGTTGCCTTAAAATCTAATTGACTTGTCCAGACAACTAATTCTCGACATAAATAATTATTCTACCCGCAAATAACATACATTATTAAAACAAATTAGTCCCCCGTCAAATTAGTGCTCCGTGGGCGCATGCACCGACCTATGCAATACCGGTTTGCAATACGCACACTACAACAGTCACCAGTTGCAGCGATCGCGCACCACGCGCATTGATACAGGTTGCTCCAAATTATCAGGTTAAAGTATTTAAGTAAAACTGTTTCAGTTTAAATGTTACGTTTTTTTGTGTAAGGCTATTTTTTAAACCCCGACAAAAAAAGGGGTGTTATAAGTTTGACGTCGATGTCTGTCTGTCTGTCTGTCGGTGTGTGTGTCTGTCTGTGGCACCGTAGAGCTCAAACGGATGGGCCGATTTCGATGCGGTTTTTTTTATTTGATAGTTAATATCCGTGCGGGTGTTCTTAGCTATGTTTGGTTAATATCGATTCAAAATGGCCGCCTCCACAAAATGGCGGACAAAATATTTTTTCACAACCTACCTCAATATGGGTATTAAATGAAAGGGCTTGACTAGTAGAATACTAAACGCTATAACAAATTTCAAATCCAAGATGGCCGCCACCACAAAATGGCGAATTATATAATATTTTTCACTACTACCTCAATATGGGTATCAAATGAAAGGGCTTGATTAGTAGAATACTTTGCACTATGACAAATTTCAAATCCAAGATGGCCGCTACCACAAAATGGCGAATTACCTTTCCATTTTCACAATTCCCTTAATATGGGTATCAAATGAAAGGGCTTGACTAGTAGAATGTTGTACAGATAACAAATCTAAGGTAGTCGGGGGTTATTCAAAATTTTTAATTTTGTTCTTGTTAATTCTTTCGGCAGTTTATTAATTAAGTCCGGTATCATATATTCGGATGTTCTCTTGCCATAAATGTTCTTAAACCTGGGCAGTGAAAGACTTCCGTTTGACACACTCTTGGTCACAGTATTACCACTTTTTGGGAATTACACAGAGTTTTGTATTATTTAATTACACAGAGTTTCTTAAGAAAGTTTAAGGTATTTTATTGTACAAGACCATTTATACCCTAAAGGAATATTTACGTAGACTACGCCAGTTACGATTCGACTAATGCCTGACATACCTAATAACTTAAGAAATCCGAAATGTTATTTATATGTGTTGACATATATGTAAGTATTGAAATAATTATACTAGTTAATTCAATATAATGCCTCTTTACAGCATTTTTAACTTTAAAAAAAGAAAGAGAAAATAATTGTCAAATGTATTCTATTTTTAATTTCAAGTTTTATAGATAAAAACTGAAATTGAGATATTTATTATAATTTTGTATAAGTATGTATCAATGATTGTATAAAAGGTTGTATTTTAGTTTGAACTACCGTGTTTGTAGTGTACCATACAACCATTTTGTTAAAAAATATATATGTGTTATCTACGAAAAAAAAAATATTCTATTCTATTCTATGTCCACGATTTCGTTCATCTGTTACAGTACTACTGAAATAAAGACGAATTTAAAACGCAACATCACACCCATTTCAAATCAAATTAGGATAAGAAAAGTCTTTGATAAATTCACAACACAGGCGTACAAAATAAATGTAAACTCCTATTATAAGAAACTAGCGGTTCACCGCGGCTTCGTCCGTGGTACAAATATATTTTTGTTTTATTTAGCCTATAACTGTTATAAAAGTCCATAACAAATCATAAAAAAAACATCCATAAAAATATAGGCTAAGCCTATAACATATCTAATGGAGATTTTTTTTTAATCGGTCCAGTAGTTCCTGACATTAACGCGTTCAAACGAAAAGCCCTTCAACTTTATTATATGTACAATTACAAAAATCAATCGATGGCCTCATCGTTTAAAAGTGGCTTAAAACGATCTCTTCTAGATAACACACACAAAAAATATTTTACTCGCAAAACATGGATTGCTACAAATTTGTTACAATGTCTTAAAACACACACAATTTTGGTTTCATCATAATCTTTGCCAGACGGTAAAACTTGCAAAAATATAAGTGTAAATTCCGACTTCCAGTTATTTTGGCAGAACGTTGTACATATCTCACGAAGTCAGTCCCTTAGGACATATTTTGGTATCCGGATATAAGTCATAGAACATGTGTATATTTTATCCTCTAATACCCAGCTTTAAGATTTTTGCAACATCAATACTTGTTCTAAGCCATACACGAGCCAAAATATGACAAATTTTAAGTGAAAACGGTATTGTAGTTTTAATTGTAGTTAACAGTAATGTTTGCACATTACTGCTTGGCGGTAGAATAACTGGCAAAGGTGTGGTCCCCACAGTGTGGCAGAGTCTCCAGGTGGAGTCTGCCAAGAGTCCTACCACATTATTAAGTATAGTATACCAAGCCACTCAGAAAATTTTGCGAAAAAAGTTTTTATGCAGGTATATGACACAGGCCAGTTGTAATTATTTTGAAAACTGCGATTATTTAAAAGTAAAAAGAACATATACACGGTCGAATTGAGAAACCTCCTTTTTTTGATGTCGGTTAAAAATACAGAGGTATTTTTACTTTTAAATAATCGCAGTTCGATTTTAAAATTTCCCTCAGCATTTTTGAAGTGAAAACTTCTTAAGGCGCGTTGAGACAAAATTTTCGTGGGCTGTAAAATGAATTTATCCGTCACGCTCGGGTATGATAATAATTTCCGGATGAACTCGGGATGCTAGAGCGAGAAACAAAATGTTTTGAACAGTTGAAAAACAGTAAACAAGCGCGTCAGAGCGAGAAAGATAATATAGCCCCTGTGAACCTGTGTTTATTACATTTATATTTTTTTATACCGACATTAACTTCTAGGTACTTACCACACTAATGTTATTAATTGAACTTGTCACGAAATATTAAATTTGCATTAATTACATATTGCTCAACCACTGAAACTGCTGCATCGCTGACCCACATTTACACGAGTTTGCACCGAGCCACGAGCTGCAGCGTCAGCTCTTCGTGACGCCCGTCCGAGGTGACTTACGGACGTCTCCTAGTTTAGATAGTTAGTTCTCGCTTCACTTCAGCTAGGCTCACTTATTATAATTTAACTATAGTTCAGTAATAAGTTTTAATTGTAATTTAAATTAATTAATTAAAATATCTATAAGAACATTTGTTTTTTTTTGAGTCCTCCGTCTGCAGCTAACGTATTTGGCGCAGTCGGTAGGATCCTAGAGTCAGTGCACAGCAAGTTGTTCCGGTAACTTTCCCGTACTTCCGCTACTCACTGATAGGCTATCCAGCCCTCATCTGGGATTCCGAATCTACTGGCCGCAGCCCGGGGACAAGTATCCAGACTTCGATACGCAGAGAAGCCAAATGTATATGTAAGTGCGCAAAACTTTCTTTTTGTGTTGCTTCCTGGACTCCATCTCGTCCCACCTTACCTTTTAAGTTTTCAAAATTTTCATCCTAGAAATCGGGGTGACCGGGGGACTGCATCTCGACAGTCTCACCGTCTTAGTGTACTAGATAGAATTAGGGAAGTAAATTTAGAAACAGACAACAGTAACGAAATGTCTGATAGGGTTGATTTAATTTATAAGGCCCTTCGGCCAGTTCCCGACTTTGACGGGAACCCAAACGTTCTAACACGTTTTATAAAAATTTGTGACCAATTAGTTGAGACATATATGAGTGCTGCGCCCGACGGTCAGCTAGGCAATTTATGCTTATTAAACGGAATTTTAAATAAAATAACAGGGCAGCAGCCACGATAATCAACTCGAACGGTGTTCCTGATAATTGGCTAGGGATCCGTGACTCCTTAATAAATAATTTTGCAGATCAAAGGGATGAAACAGCCCTTTATAACGACCTGTCCTTAGCCACCCAAGGTCAACGATCACCTCAAGAATTTTATGACTATTGCCAGTCTCTGTGTAGCACGATTATGACTTATATATCGTTACACGAGAACGTTCCAACAACAATAGAATCAAAAAAGGGTGTTATACAAAAAAACTAACAATGCAGGCGTTTGTACGTGGATTACATGACCCTCTAGGCTCACGAATTAGATGCATGCGCCCAGCTTCAATCGAAGACGCACTTAAGTTCGTACAGGAGGAATTAAATATCCTGTACCTACAAGAAAGAAATACAGGCATACAACCTAAAGTACAATCAAAAGCTGAAATGTCTTTTAATATACCGCGGCATACATATCATCGTCAGCCTATGCTATCAGCCCCTGTTCTACAGAGGCCTATGCCTATGCCTATGCCCGTAGCTTCGCAAGCACCGCCCCAACCCCATAGGTTTGGACTACCACAGCCATCGCAACCGCAATTCAGATTCAACCAAGGGCCTCCCGTTCGCATGCCGACGCGCACGCAACAAATGTTTGGTGCGCCTCCACCAAATTACAACGCCAACAGTAACACTTTCCGATTAGCACCGCGACATAATTATCAGGCTCCACAGAGTAATGCCAGGGCAATGAGCGGCGTACAGAGTTTCACGCCTAAAGTCCTACCCCCTACAGTCCCAAGACTGACAGGGCATGACTGGTCTCGGCACGGTAACCCCACCACCTACTAACTATTTTAAAACCAGGGAAATGAATTTTAATAACGTGTGACGACGACTATTCTTATTGTAATAATTACACTTACGACTATGGAGCAGACCCAGACAACTACCCTTATTATTCTGACGACTACACATACGGAGAACACTCTCAATACCCCGACGACTACTGTGTAGAAGAGATACAGGAAGAGACCTCCTCACCTGAAAATGAGGATTTTCGGAACCTCCCGAAATCCGACAAATTAAAATAGAGGTCAACCTGCACACTCAAAGGCAGCTCCCATATATTCAAATAAATGACCCCCCTCTTAGACTTCTCATTGACACCGGCGCTAACCAGTCCTTTATTAGCCCCGAAGCGGTACAAAATTTTTACCCAAATGTACCATGCAATTATGATCCCTTTGAAGTAACAAACATCCATGCCACGACTCGAAACGATTACTCAATTACCATTCCATGTTTTACCGAGCTAAATGAACAGGAAGACATAACCATGTTCATTTACAGATTTCATGATTACTTTGACGGACTTGTTGGTCTCGACCTACTAGAAAAATGGGAATCGAACATCAACCTAAAAAATAAGACTTTATTGACGAGACATTCGACTAACCCGCTACTGATGTACGACTCACGGAACTGTAATCTGTATGAAGATATCATACCGGCGAACAGTGGAAAAATACTGAGAATCCCTATTAATTACCATGACGGAGACGTGTTCATTCCAGAGCAGTTAATATCTAACTGTATAGTAAATGAGTGCGTTACTACGGTTAAGGATAGCCGGGGCTTTATCGAAGTTAGTAATCCAACCCGTCACGACTTAGTTTTTCAATGGACTGTCCTGCAAGAGCGGAAATGTTTACCATCCAGACCACACGCAGTGACTATCCATCGAGCCGAACTAAAGAGGTCCTATCACGACTTCGAACCGAACATCTGAACCCGGAAGAAAAATCGAATCTTTTAGCACTCTGCTCAAAGTATGCGGATGTATTTCATATGGAAGGTGAAAACTTGACCTTCACCAATAAAATAAAACACCGCATTCGGACTTCCGACGAGGTTCCGGTTCATACGAAGAGTTATCGTTATCCTTTTGTGCACCGGCAAGAGGTTAGCGATCAAATTAACAAAATGTTGGCCCAAGGTATCATACAGCCTTCAGAGTCTGCATGGAGCTCACCCATCTGGATAGTTCCTAAGAAGATGGATGCTTCAGGCAAACAGAAGTGGCGTCTAGTAGTAGATTTCCGCAAAGTAAATCAGAAAACCATAGACGACAAATACCCGATCCCCAACATATCCGATGTTCTGGATAAGTTAGGGAAGTGCCAATATTTTACGACTCTTGACCTCGCGAGTGGGTTTTACCAGGTGGAAATGGATCCAGCTGACATTCAGAAGACTGCTTTCAACGTAGAACACGGTCATTTTGAATTTTTAAGGATGCCAATGGGTTTGAAGAATTCCCCTTCCACTTTTCAAAGAGTGATGGACAATATCCTTAGGGGACTGCAGAACCAGACCTGCCTGGTGTACTTAGATGATATTATCGTCTTTAGTACTTCCCTACAGGAGCACATCATCAACCTGGAGAAAGTGTTCCAAAGACTAAGAGAATCAAACTTCAAAATTCAAATGGATAAGTCCGAATTTCTGAAGTTAGAGACCGCTTACTTGGGACACATCATCAGCCGTGATGGTGTAAAACCAAACCCGGATAAAGTAGATGCGATAAAAAAATATCCTATCCCTAAAACGCCCAAAGAAATAAAACAATTTCTTGGACTTGTGGGATACTATCGCAAATTTATCCCAGATTTTGCACGCATCACAAAGCCATTGACGCAATGTTTAAAGAAGGGTAGGAAAATTACTTTCACCCCTGAATATGTCAATAGTTTTGAGAAATGCAAAACTCTCTTGACCAATGACCCTATACTGAGATATCCTGATTTTGATAAGGAGTTTCTCCTGACAACAGACGCTTCAAATGTCGCCATCGGAGCTATACTTTCTCAAGGTCCAGTGGGATCAGATAAACCGATTTCTTACGCATCACGTACTCTAAACGACAGCGAACAAAACTACAGTACCATCGAGAAGGAGCTCTTAGCCATAGTATGGGCTACTAAGTATTTTAGACCCTACTTATTCGGAAGGAAATTTAAAATACTTACAGACCACAAACCACTTCAGTGGATAATGAGTCTGAAAGAGCCAAACTCACGCCTTACTCGCTGGCGGCTAAAGCTCAGTGAATATGACTACACCGTTGAGTACAAGAAAGGTAGAGCAAACACCAATGCTGATGCTCTATCGCGCATAGAAATTCACACAAACGAACAAGCAGCTCTTATTGACGAGATGAACTTAATTCTATCTTAGGAAATCCTTCTGATTCTGTCATTGTACAAGCTAATTCTGAAACCGTAACAGCACCCGATATTGGATCAAGCACTATGACTGCACACACTAGCGCAGAAGATCCTATACTTGAGGTCCCTATTAGTGACGACCCCTCAACAAATTCCATCGTCAAATCATCTTCACTATAGTCAACGGTATCAAAAACGACCAGTGGTATCAAAACCATTTGAAACACACACGCGTTTCTTTACAGGTCGCCGAAGACAACCTTGAGCATGATATTGTAAACGCTATCAAGGAATATGTAAACCCGAAAATTAAAACAGGAATTTTAATTAACCCCCCATTAGGATTATATTCCATTATTCCCATTATTCAAAATAGCTTCAAAAGTTCATCCATGAACCTCGTACTTACAAAAGTTGAGCTTGAAAATGTCAAACCGTACCTCAGCCAACAAGAAATAATTAAGCATTATCACGAAGGTAAGACGAACCATAGGGGAATAAACGAGTGCTACTTGTCACTGTCGCAAAAGTTTTTCTGGCCTAAAATGAAAGATCAGATAACTAAGTTCATTAATGAATGCACCATATGTGGTCAGGGAAAATACGATCGCAATCCCATAAAACAGCGATTTAATGTTGTACCACCACCGACAAAGCCCATGGAAATAGTGCACATGGACTTGTTCACAGTAGATAGTGAAAAATACGTTACCTTCATGGATGCATTTTCAAAGTACGGACAGGCGTATCATCTGCGAGATGGTACAGCTATAAGCATTTTACAAGCCTTGCTTAAGTACTGCACTCACCATGGCCTCCCATTTACTATAGTAACCGATAACGGAACAGAATTTTCAAATCAATTGTTCTCCGAATTCTTAAGAACCCATAACGTCCAACACCATAAAATTCTTCCACACTCGCCGAACGAGAACGGAATTATAGAACGTTTTCATTCAACTCTACTAGAACACCTAAGACTTCTCAAACTGCAACGTAAAAATGAACCTGTAATAAATCTGATACCGTATGCCCTCATCGCCTACAATAGCTCAGTACATAGTTTTACTAAATGTCGTCCTTATGATATTATAACAGGTCATTTTGACCCAAGAGACCCAGTGGTAGTTGACATGACACAGCATTTACTACATCAGTACACCCAAAACCACAGAGACCAAATGAAGTTAGTTTATGACGCCATTAACGAGTCGGCTCTGCACAATCGAACAACATTGACTGAAAATAGGAACAAGGATAGGGAACCCGAGACTCAATACGAACCACATCAACAAATTTTTGTTAAGAACCCGCTTGCTAGCCGACAGAAATTAGCACCAAGGTACACCAAGGACACAGTTCTTGCGAACCTGCCAATACACATCTACACATCACGCAAAAAAGGCCCTGTAGCAAAAGCTCGCCTAAAGCGAGTGCCTAACAGCGCTAACTTGTTGCAGAATACTGATGGTGATGGTGCATCTAGTTCGCGCGCAGGAGATAAGACTTGAGAGTCTTGACGACGGGCCCGGACTTCTCCCTTATAAATTAGGACCAACTCGCCTCATAACTCATTATCATAGCTTTTTGCAATACATTGAGTTAGACGACTTAGAAAGCAAAGCCTCAAAAGTCAGAAATCAGTTAAAAAGCTTTGAACAAAAATTAAGCAGGGACACGTTTGAATTTTACGAGCTTCAAATTGACTACTTAACTCACAAAATTGATAAAATCTTAAATCACTTGCAAAGCTTTGAGCCCACCATCCGAACAAAAAGAGGTCTCATTGACGGACTTGGCTCTATAATTAAAGGACTCACTGGCAATTTAGATCACCAGGACGCTATTCGATTTGATAATGCGATTAAACACATAAAAGTCAACGAAAATAAAATTATAACTGAGCTCAACTCTCATATAAGTCTCAGTAAAGACTGGATGACACAACATAATGACGTCATCGATCAATTAGTTAAAAATCAACAGAGGATTAACACCACCCTAGAATCATTACTTGATAGTGACGCGAAACCAATAAAATACGCTCGTTTCGGTCAACTATTAACTATTATAACAGAAAACATAGATGACTTATTCAGAGAAATAATTAGGTTAGAAAATACTTTAGCGTTTGTGCGTACATCGAGTACACACCATTCCATGGTAGACGTAATTACTTTAGGAAAAATGATAGATAAGGTTAGATTAATTTATGGGGAAAATAGAGTACTAAATCTAAATTTACGAGATTATTATAGTATTATTAAGCCCGGTTCATATTTTTCCGGAAGACGGGTAGTCATAGTTTTTCAAATTCCAATAGTCACTTCTAGTTCCTTTGATTTATATAAACTCCCAATTGCACCCAACAGGCATAACCAAATCCTCATCCCTCCTTATCCATTCATAGCAACCAATAAAGACAGCTATGCGTACATGGAGGCTGAATGCCCGAAGATAGACAAGGAGTACCTCTGCGTAGAAGATACAGCCGCCCGAATCAGCAACCAACAGGATTGTGTACGGGATCTTATCTCACACCATTCACTGGAACATTGCAACTTCACCTCCGTCGACTTGGAAACAGAAGCCATCGAGCAGCTGAACAACAGGGATTACATCGCCACCTTTCCTCGCAACACTAAAGCCCATCTACAATGCGGCCGAGAAGAAGTTAAACAACTTCATGGAAGCTATCTTGTGACCTTGCCGACAAACTGCACATTATCAACGCCCAAGTTTGTTATAACAAACCAAAATGAAGAAATATCTGGCCAACCACTCTTGATCACAGATGTCACCTACAACTTTATGAAAATACTCCAACATCGAAGATACTCTTGAAGTCCATCGACCTAAAGAAATTACACAACTCCTACAATCAAGTCTTGATGCAGCCGGAGATAAAATTGGACACTGATACAACATACACCATATACCACACCACCATCCCTCTCTACATATTTCTATGTGGTACCTGCGTAGTCATCGCCATCAATTTCTACCGACGTTACATCCACAACGAAAACGAATCATCAAACGATCAAGAAGGGGGAAAGCAAACCACCAATCAACTCAAGTACGAAGAGGTTGAGCATAAGAGTTTTCCAGCAACATTTTCACTGAACGTTGGAAAATAGTTCCTGTTCTGCGGGTGGAGGAATTGCATATTGCTCAACCACTGAAACTGCTGCATCGCTGACCCACATTTACACGAGTTTGCACCGAGCCACGAGCTGCAGCGTCAGCTCTTCGTGACGCCCGTCCGAGGTGACTTACGGACGTCTCCTAGTTTAGATAGTTAGTTCTCGCTTCACTTCAGCTAGGCTCACTTATTATAATTTAACTATAGTTCAGTAATAAGTTTTAATTGTAATTTAAATTAATTAATTAAAATATCTATAAGAACATTTGTTTTTTTTTGAGTCCTCCGTCTGCAGCTAACGTATTTCATTTCACATCCATTGCAAAAAGTTTTTGTTGTAATAAACTCGTATCGTTTTATATACCGTTTTATCACAGCACTTACACTACGTAAACACGTAAAATGATACCTATTTTCATCACAGCACTTACACATACCTACACTTTAAACACAACATATATATGCATTTTTGCCGAAATGCATATAAAATAAATAAATAGCAAACACTAAAAAATTTGCTGGTCAAACGTCAAACCCTATTTCCGAACCGCGTAATTTTTTTTTTATTTATTCTTGGCCATAGACACTAATTATTTCGCCACATGTTATTCTCGTGCTGCTGTGCTTACTAGGTATATACTAATTTAATTTCTAAATAATTTGTATTTTTAATTATTAAAATTATTTAGTGGTCTTTAAATATAAGTATTTCTTATTTTAGTTTTCACTTCTGTCGTGCGGTCATTTTTTTTTGCGAGCCAATTCAAATTTTCTTTTCTCATTAAAAAATGAATCTACGTCGAGAACATTTTTGTGCTATGATTTTTTACGATTTCAAATGTGGCTTAAAACCTGATAGTCATCTGAGTGACTTCGAATTCGAAGACTTTTAAGAATGAATCTATCGCTGGTATAGCGAGTGCAAACCAGATCGTTTTTCTTTCGGGGATGAACAAAGGAGTGGTCGTCCTACGACGGCTGTTACTGAAGAAAGTGTGCTGGCAGTAAAAAAATTAATGCAAGAAAACAGAAGCATTATATGCGAAGAGATTCAGCATACTATTATTGTTTGTTTCAAGAAGTGTTCACAAGATTTTGCACGAGTACCTTCGTTTAAGGAAGATAGTTTCCTGCTGGGTGCCGCACAACCTCACCGAAGCTCAGAAGCAGGCCTGTGTGGATTGGTGCCGTGATATAATACAAAAACTGAATGCAGGCGCGTCACGGCGCGTTTACGATATTTTGACAGGTGATGAATCCTAGATTTATCAATACGATCCAGAAACAAAGCGTCAGCCGACAGTTTGACTGTTTTACTCGTAAAATGAACCAACATCTACGAAAGTGAAGCGATCGAGGAGGGCAGGAAAAATGTTAACCACTAGTTTCTTCACTTTGATGGGGTACCTAATTTCAATTCCACTTTGAGACCAAAGCAGCATCAACGCCGAACGGTACAGCATAAAATGCCTGCCAGAAGTTTTTTCTGTATTGAGCAACAAGCGATCACTGGGCTCCGCGGGTTCCATCTTCACCACGACAACGCGCCCACGCACTCTTCGATCAAAACGAGGGACTTCCATGACTTCACACGGGTCAGAGTCTTGGAACACTCTCCTTACAGTCCTGATTTGGCTACGTGTGACTTCGTTTTATTCCTTAAAATTTAAAAAACAGCTCAAAGGGAAACAGTTTTCATCGCCGAAAGACGTGCTAGCAGCGTTTGAGAAGGCCGTGGAAGAGGTGTCTGCGGAGGACTGGAAACAATGTTTTGAAAATTGGTTTAGACGCATGAAACTACGTTTATAGGTTGGTGGAGAGTTCTTTGAAAACATTTAGTTAAAAATATGTATTTTTCATAGATGCTACTTTTTTAGTTTCGCAAAACTTTCTGAGTATCCCACGTATAGTGACGGGACAAGAACATGTGCCTGATGCCAAGCAATACGTTTACCCATGACAGTACAGTGTCACGCAACTATTGAAACATGAAGAGTCCCAATTATTACCTAGGACTGAACTGCTATAAGATAATGTAAGATGATTTATTTCAACGCCCTCTGATTTATCGGGTAACATGGATCTTCAAACTAGAACACAATAACGTTTGCCAATTCCTGCTTGGTGGTAGAATAATTGACAAGTTGTGATACTTCCCCAGGCGGACTATGTATAGAGTCCTACCACTGCAAAATACTTCGACAAAATTCAATGCAAATGATGCTGACAATTCAAAGATGGCTGTGTTTTTTCTACATGTTTTGCATTGAATCTGGGATAACGAAATGGTTAGACATCTAAACAGCTGACAAGATAAAAATAAAAGGATAGAGATGAGATTGCGATTACGGCTTCTATTTTTATCTGAAGTACCGTAATAAAATGCGATTTGTACTTTTACAAAAATGGTTAGAATAAAGAAAACAAAAACAAAGTCTTATAAGGTATATTATAGTTTCATAACACTGTAACTTTCTATGTTTGTTGTAGTTGTATTTTCTTATTCAAACAGATTAAAACATCCAATAGGTATATATTTAGCAGAGTGTAAACACTAATTTTATAGATAGAAAAAAAGACTCATTACTTTAAATAATTACGGCTCTCAGACATAGTTTCATGGTTTGGGAGCCTTTTTATGGGACCATAAAAACAGAACTGCAAACTAGCTACAATAGCTTAGAGCTGTTAAAAAAGTCATTACTGGTTAAAATGAGATAAATTATTTTAAGAACATGCGTATTAGTCAAAGATCCCAGAGCCGCCAGAGGTCACGTATTTTCTGATGGATGAAATGTGGACGATTGAACAGAGTCAGTACGTACTAAGAACACATGCTTACCCGCTAACTTGCTTAGACGGTCAATTTCGAGATATGGAGTCGAGAAGATACATTACTTACTTAACGTAATAATCGAGTTTTAAAGCGTATGTTAAGCAAAGCGGCCGACGGAAAGTGTCTGGGAGTATTGGGGCCTTATTTTAAAGATATTGCCTATGACATACGTGAAAATCAGTTATCAGAAAATACTTGAAGTAATGTATCTTATGGACCCCATATCTCAAAATTGGTCGTCTGAGCAAGTTAGCGGGTAAGCATGTGTTCTTAGTACGTTCGTAATAACTCTACTCAATCGTCTACATTTCATCCATCAGAAAATACGTGACGCCTGGCGACCCTGGGATCTTACTCTATATACTATTATTTTATGAAAGACCTTAAGGTTATAAATAGGCTGTGATATAATTACTTATAATCTTATTACTTTTCTCCTACAATCATTCAGTTCAGTTCTAAAGAGACATTTTTTGACAATTCTCTGTTGTTGGCTCACTAATTCTCGAATGTTGTACATTCATAACTTATTGGAGAAACGTTTTTGCCCTAAAAAGCCCTGGCTCTAAATATTGTATTACATACACAGTAATAGTTCACACTCAGAGTCATAAATATAGCGGTAGTGGGGTTAGGGCCATAGTATGTAGTTCAGTGTCGTTTTGTCGCAGTAACTGTGAGTTATTGTAATATGAATGTAATCGTCGCCGAGCCCTCAGATCCGGCCGAGCCGGGTCATGCATCACGTCCCTCGTCTCTAAGAAGCATCGTCTCTTGGATTTCGCCACCGTTCAATACATTGTTATTTCCTATATTTTCCTCAACACGTAAACCGTTTAGAGATCCCGCACATTTTTCATGCAGAGACGTAAGCTAACTTTGTTGATACAAATATAGATTAAAAGTAAAACGGGAAATACAATATTATGTTAATGCTCTTTTTTTTAATAACGATACAATAATACGTTTTGTGTGCTACTAGGATATACATAGGCATTTTAGATAATTATAAATGCAAAGTATTGGGGGTACACAGATTTAATACCTCTAGACCGAATCGTGATTGATATATGTTTTTTTTTCTACAACACAAAAATACATAATTAGGACAATAAAATTAACGCGAAGAGTGAATTTTGTGTTATTAGTATTTTTACGATTAGTATTGAAATCTGAATTACTTAGTTTTGTTATAGTACTAGCGAGGTGGTGATAAAAATTATAAGGCCACTCCTCAATCATGATTGGGTTCAATCTCCATTGAACTTAAGCTTAAAGGTAAAATAAGTGTCACGAAGAAACCAACATGTACAGCGAAAAAATATCTGTGTAGGATATGTGGTACACCAATCCACAATGATTCACTGAGGTGGATTTTGCTCTTGACGTTCTCGCTATGAAAGAAGAACCTGAGCCACATAAAGTAAGCTTGTGAACACATAAAGTAAGCTTTTTGTGAAACTAAAAGCTCTTAAATAACTCGACCCAAACTAAAATTTACTGAGCTATTTAGTCCATTCGATTGTGATTTTATTTGGTACTATTTATTTCAGACGTAATAAAATGAAAAGAAATGTTCGAAACATTTTTTCACACTTCGTCTAGACTATTTTAGAAATTGACGAACCCAACGTTTTCAGTAAAAATAATTTTCAAATTTCATTTCAACCTTTCAACTCTTTTACCTTCAACTAAATGAAGTCTCCCAAAATCTCTAAAAGCCTTATTGACGAAACCCGAAGAAAATGAAATTCACTGGAATCTCTAAAAAAAGAAATTCCTATGCAAAACATTCAGTTCAGCCTCGGTGGAAATACCGTCCTTAAGCTAATCTGATAGTGATTTCGGTTTTCGAAGATTTATAGACTCTCTAAAGCTCTGATAAGCTGGATATTCCAACGATGGAACTTATACAAAGCTTAATGGAAGTAAAAACGGCGAAGTATTATGTAAAGATTCAAGCTATAGATTGAATTATAAATTTGGTAAAAAAAAGTGTGTGCTTAAGACCGCACGGAAGAAGTGAAAACTATTTACAATTATCGAATAATATTAGTGATTAAAAAAATTACATAGGGACATAAGTTAAATATAGTAAATACAGAGAGACGACTGTAACAGTAGAGAGACAGCAGCAGCTGACAATCTTTCTCGCACAGGCACACTAGGCGGTCCCGACTTCACTCGAACGAATCGTTCACTTCTGAACGTGATGATCAGCCTTGTTTATTCACAGCCTACAAAAATTAAATATGTGGTACGCCAAAAAAGCAAATGGTGAATAAAATTAATTGTTCAATTTGTTAAAGAAGTAGTAAAGTAAAAAACACAAATAGTCAACAAAAACTCTATACGTACATAGCTTAAAGAAACTGACTGGAACATTATTTTTGAGATTAGCTGAATCATTAATACGTAATAAAAAGTAAGTTAATGTACTGAATATGTTTAACGCAATTCAGGTTTCGGGATGATACAATATTGTTTTCTTACGGATTCTTTAAACGGAATTATCTGTCAACAAACATTCTTCAATAAAAACCAACGACTGATATTTGCACAGACAGCCGTCTTCGACTTCGACGATTCAATTAAATTGAATCGAATGAATCGAATCGAATGAAAAAAAATGTTAATTTGTGCTGTACAATTTTAATCATACCACAAAACAGACGTAGATGTTACATAAATATACCTGACGATTGCACATAGAGATTTACAAAAGCCGAGTAGTGAACCTCAAGCCGTCACGTCCAGGGCTCCAGACCTACGAGGGGAGGAGGAGCCATCCCTCGCACCCTCAACATCGTGACTCGAATGAGAAATGACGGCCCGGCCAAATAATCGGGTCAAGGGTTTGTTTTTGGCATACGAGTGCTGGCAAAACCTACAATATCTTGAGACAACGACGTCGTTACTGCTGAGGGAAAAAGTTAAATAAATAACGTGTCGAGGCACAATTTTTAAATCATATTTTAAAATATATTTATTTCAACTTTTTCTGCATTAGTATTAATTAAATTATATATTATAGGATCATTTACTTGGAAAAATAAAATGATTTAATTTTAAAATGAACACTACTAGTTTGGCTATGTATGATTATAATATTGTAAATAATTCAAAGTGTTTACAAATTACAATTAAACATTAAAAATGAGTAGTTACTGCCTCATGATGAGTATAATTAAAAAAAATGCTATATAAATGTCAAAATGGAATCTTTTCAATTTGTTCATTTTGGTTACTAAATATCTCCGTTAATAACCGATTTTGAAAATTTGTTTTGTTTGAGAGAAGAAATAAATACTCAGAATTATTAAAATATTATTAAATATGTTACGATGAATGATACGTTAAAGATTGTATCTTTGCTAATTGTGTTAGTGATATAATATGATATGCGGAAATTGAAAGTGATTGTTATTTAAGTTAATCCTGTAAATTTTCTCATCCATCTCCACATTGTTTTTAAATGAATGAAATGACTCAAATGTCATTTGTTTATCTGAGTAAGACTTGCAGCGAAGAGAAAATAGAGTACAAAAATATGAATGTTCCATTTGTTCCCACATAAATTTAGTCAAAATCGATTTAGTGCCTTGTTAACTGGATGTTGGTTGTTTGCATTTAAAAAAATTGGCGAAAAAAATTGATTATGAGTTGTTGGTTCCATTATGACCATAGATAGTGTTTTGTTATACATTTGCAAATGGAATATTTACCAGAAACGTAAACAAAATGAAATATAACATCCGGCATTTTAGTACGCAGGCCACGGTACGTCGCGTAAAAGCCTTGAAAGTTCAGTCCCCACAGGGTATAAGCGGGTAACTCATAACTCGCAAACTCTCAAAAGAACCATTTGTCTGCCCGGAAAAAAGTTCAAAATTATATTTCTCAGGCCAATTTCCGATTGTAATTGAAAGTTGAAATGAAATATGGCATCGGTGTTATTTCGACACGGGTCGGCAAAAAATGACTGATTAATTCATTGAATTCGAGATTGAGTTTAGATCGAACCCCTACAAAAACATGCCACCTAACTTTAAAATGAATAATAGTATTAATGTGGCTAACAAAATGAATGATTCGCCAGTAATAATTTAACAAGAACATAATTAAAAATTTTGATTAACCCCCGACTACCTCGGATTTGTTATCTGTACAACATTCTACTAGTCAAGCCCTTTCATTTGATACCCATATTAAGGGAATTGTGAAAAAAAATGTATTTCGCCATTTTCTGGTAGCGGCCATCTTGGATTTGAAATTTGTCATAGTGCAAAGTATTCTACTAGTCAAGCCCTTTCATTTGATACCCATATTGTGGTAGTAGTGAACAAAATAATATAATTCGCCATTTTGTGGTGGCGGCCATCTTGGATTTGAATTTTTTTTATTATGTATTGTATTTTACTGGTCAAACCCTTTCATTTGATACCCATATTGATGTAGGTTGTGAAGAAATATTTTGTCCGCCATTTTGTGGAGGCGGCCATCTTGAATCAATATTAACCAAACATAGCTAAGAACATCCGCACGGATATCAACCTTCGGATAAAAAAACCGCATTGAAATCGGCCCATCCGTTTGAGCTCTACGGTGCCACAGACAGACACACACACACACACACACAGACAGACAGACAGACAGACAGACAGACAGACAGACAGAGAGACAGACAGACAGACAGACATCGACGTCAAACTTATAACACCCCTTTTTTTGGTCGGGGGTTAAAAATAAACACCATTTTTAAGTAACATTTGCAGAGAAAGACAGACAGAAAAAAAGTGTACGGATAAATTGACAGAAAAATTACAAGAAGATAGTTAACAATGTTTCCAAAAAATACGTTTTTATAGTATAGAGCAAGGGTCGGCAAGTAGTTTTAGGTGGGGTCCGGACGCCGCGGGGAATTCTTCAACGAGGTCCAGAAAATAAAAACTGATCATAAATTAAGTGCTGCCTTTTCATTATCATGGTTTCAAATCAAATTTTATTTGGTCCGAGGTCTGACCTCTCGCGGTCCGCCAACGGACCGCGGTCCGCCTGTTGCTGACCGCTGGTATAGAGTAACAAAACGAGCAGGACATATACCTTATGGTAAGCAACATGCCTCCCCATAACAACACAGTGATACGCAGCTATTGGAACTTAAAGAATCCAAATCATTACCTAGCACTGCACTGCCGTAGTCACCCGGAGATATAAGATGTTTTATCTCTTAGCCCTGTAATTTCGCGGGAAACATTGCCCTTCAAATCGGAACACAGTAATGCTTGCATATCAATATGCCAAGCAGTACCTTGACGGTAGAATAACTGCTAAAGTTGTGGTACTTCCCCAGGCAGACTCTTCGAAGAGCCTTACCACCACAAAAATACTGAAAATACTACTTGCCATAAATAAAGACAAACTTGAAATCCTGAAAAACCGTAGGTTTGATAATAACATTGATGCGACGATCTAAAATTATAACTGAGAAAGATAGATAAGACAAGATAATTAACCTAAAAAAACAAAGGAGTAATCTCCTATGATCCCGAATTAAAAACAAAATAACTTAGGGAAAGTTCTTTCGGAAATTCTTCATAGACGAAGTCGCGGGCTGACACTTATTACGTACAGTCAACGAATTTTACAAATTTGTTTATTGTTACTTAAGCGCTAGTCCCGAAGTACCTACATATTTCTCATAGGATAATGATTAGAAAACCTCTTTTGCTTTAGTAAGTGATACATCTATGAATAAAATAAGTCATAATATCTTAGTGCAGACCAATTCTTAGGTCTTGACCTACGTTTTAAGCCTACGCATATCTTGGAACAAATATTCCATATGTTATAACCTCTGTGCTCTTTTGTTTTGGAAACAATGTTGTTTACTACTTTATTGCTCAATTACTTATTCATTGCGGGTTGTATGTAACCTTTGCCTTTTGAAAAACAAATAGCACAGAAAAATAAACCTTTGTTTTTGAACATGACATATTTTGCTATTCCTGAGCAGAATTACTAAGCCATATTTTAAGTAGGTCTACAAATTGGTAAGCATAGCGTTGTACATCGTTGCTTCTAATATATTGACAATAACCTAATGTCACGAGACTGCGATGAGAGAAGATAGACAAAGACAGAAAGATATGTATCACTGGACATTCTTGTGAACTAGTATAAAGAGCCATATCTGATGATGTTGACAATATATTTGCATTCAGTTTGTTTTGTAATTATATATATTATGTATAAAATACAGTCGAGTTGAGGACGATATTAGGAGTCTATAATAAGCACTTGAACCTACTTACAATTTAAAATTGGCACCTACAATTGGGATCCGAAAGTTCTGAAGTTCTTTCAATTTTCTCGAGATTGCTCTAAATGAAAATTGTCAGAGTTTTCTTTAATTGAACTGCTTACTGACTTCTCGGAGTTGGATTCTTTTCTGTCTGTAATTTCTCTTGAGGACCGCTTCGTAATCTTGTTAACATAGACGACGTCGTTACAGTTTCTTGTCAATATTACATTTAAACGTTAGTAGTTGTTGCAGAAAATCTAAAGGGTCTCATGATTTTTTAAATTAAAACTTTGTATTATCTTTTCTTATTACAAAGCTCGAGGTTGTCTCCTTGAGTTAGTTTGACGTCACAAACTTAGTAAATTCAACTACCTATTGGAGAAGATTTTAGATGAAGATTTAAGAACATTCTCTAAAATTTAAGAGTTTTGTGGCTTGCGCAAGGTTTGAGTAAATGTTTGAAATACAGCATTCAGCATAGTTTAAGCTTACGTTAGAAGCTGATGGAATTTAGTAAGTTCTGTGTTCTGAATTAGTTAGAGATTTCTTAGAGTCTTTTAAAATGACAATGGTTGATACTAATAACAAATTTCTTTTGTCTAAATTTAGTAGCTTATGAATTGTGTTGTTGTATCAAAGTCAGACAAATATCTAAATAATAGATCTAAATAAATCCGAATTTTGTCCGATATTAATATTTATTTGTAGAAGAAAAGCAGAGCACGTAATGTTAATTTAATAAGGAAATCTTTAGCCGTCCCCGACCCTCGCTCGGGTTTTCACGAGTCTCGTAACTCATCGGCCACCATTCATTGTTTATTCTCCAGCTTTACAGTATCGTATTGAGGCTTCATGCTCAAAGTTGTGACCCAAAAACCAGTAGGACATTTGGCAAGTTGTTTAGTGGCCATCACTAGCACGGTACATTGTTCGTGAAGGAGGATATAAACTATTAATCTCGCTATAAAAGACCAGCCGCGACCGAGTCCAGTTAATAAAATATGGGACAATGGCCAAGGCTTGGATTGGAAATGAAATTGGGTAGTAATTTAATATCGTAGGTGCTAGGTTTATGTCAGACAGAAGGTGAAGTTTAGCAGTTAATTTGTACCTACTAGAGTTTGTATCTGAAACATCTACGGAATAGCAATTATTAGATAGTATTTGCGCGCGTATTTGCACTCTGTATCTCACACGCACGGAGCAAAGATATTTCAAGTTGCAATCCTGAGGAAACGCTTCCTCAGCACCAGAGGTCAACCAAATCAATTTATAAGATAGAACGTTAACATCTTACGAAAATACGTGACACGCACGGGCTATAAAATATTAGTGTATGTTTTCGATGTATTGATTGGCTAATCTTTTACTTTATAGCTAGCAACGTTGTCAGGAATGCCTGCTTTAAATTTGACGAAATAAGTTGAGCCTCGGAAATACAACTTTGGTTTTCTGAAAACTTGTGTATAGCCAAAGTACACCCCTCTACAAAGTATCCGAACGCCGAAATGGCCACTGGAAACTCCACCATTATCTCTTAACTTTATATATTAACCAGAGGCAAGTTCGACTTGCCGACTTGTTAGTTCCATCATGATTAAGTTCCCGAGTCCCTTGTACAAGCCACGGGGAGTTCACGATACCGTCCATTCATTATTTAAATCCGAGTGGACTAAGAACTGCGATCCGTTTATGTAAATCGATGGTAATGTGCTTTGTTTGAGGGTTGTTAGTGTTGCTCCGAGGGCTTAGTGAAGCGCGGCCGCACTAGAATTTATAGATGCTGTTTGAACTTAATGTTTCGCTTACAGCAGGGCAGGCGAACCAATGGCACGCGTGCCATTGATGGCACGCGACACAATATTTTAGGCACGTCGCCGATCATAAAACATGTGTAAGTAAGACCATAGTGTTAAGTAGGTATTTTATGACGATCGAACTAATCTGAAAAAAATAATCTGAAAGTCAAAATTATTTGATGGCACGGTAAGGTCAAATTTTTTTTTTTTTAGAAAAAAAAATGGCACATTGATACACAAAGGTTCGCCTACCCTGGCTTACAGTCTAGGTCTGGTATAGATTTGTGCACTAAGTAGCATCCCATGTTTTTTAATCGAGCTTTAGGTATATCTATACAATAATACCATAGGTAAGTGCGTAACATACACATTCTTTGTTTATATTACGCACTTACAGACATGCCAACACGTTTATGCTGCATGTAAGCATTTATCTTACTACGAGTACATGTAAAACAACTTCTTCCTGCGGGATCATCATTGCAATCTAAATAGCTTCCGATTACCTATGAAATTATGAACCTTACAAGGCAAGGTTAGTATAGGTAAGTTGATTCAAAATGTCATCATCAATCAAAGGGTCGGTATGTAGACAAGCTATACAAGTTAATATTATTGATTTGACAACCCTCCGCCATTAGTCATAGATCATTGTACGAGTGAGACACGAAGCTTTGTGACGTCGTAAATGTTTCGTATTTATATTTATCTCATATTTATTTATATGCCGCGGTATGTATACAATAAATACTTATAAATATACTTTTTCACAATAGAGTAAGATCCCAGGGCTGCCAGACATCACGTATTTTCTGATGGATGAAATGTGGACGATTGAGTAGAGTTAATACGTACTAAGAACACATGCTTACCCACTAACTGCTTAGCGATTCACACATAGCAAAAACAATTTCCGTCGGCCGTTTTGCTTAACAGACGCTTTAAAACTTTCAAAATAATAGAGTTTTAAAGCGTTTGTTAAGCAAAACGGCCGACGGAAAGTGTCTGGAAGTATTGGGGCCTTATTTGTAAAGATATTGCCTATAACATACGTGAAAATCAGTTATCAGAAAACACGTGAAATAAGTAATGTATCTTCTGGACCCCATATCTCAAAATTGGCCGTATACGCTAGTTAGCGGGTAAGCATGTGTTCTTAGTACGTAGTAACTCTACTCAATCGTCCACATTTTATCCATCAGAAAATACGTGACGTCTGGCGGCTCTGGGATCTTGGACTACAATGCATTAAATAAATTTAAACAAACTTTGAGTGTTTTATTTGCTTCTATTTACTCAAAAGCTTAAAAAATAAGTTTCGAGCTTCAAAAATGGTGAAACTTTCTACAACCTTTCATCTCATATTCGAGTATATTTTTCACATAAATATGTAGCTTATGTCCCTTCTTCGGCTGTAGAATAGTTTATGTACCAAATTTAATTTACATTGGTACCGTAGCTTAGAAGTGTAACAGACAGACAGGTTTCGCATCTATAATTTTAGTAGGGACAGGGATAAAGTCTCGTAATGGAAAAATAAGACATCGTGAAGTAAACATGTTTCAAGGAAAACTTCCGAGAAGACATATGACATCCGCCAGTCCACATTGGTCACAGACTAAGTAGAGAGGCATTGGTCCAGTGTGTCGAAAGAAGGTCTTAACTCAAATACTTATTGAATTCAAATATTTGTACTGAACCTGGGTGTTTACTATGTATAATAAGTATGTATTTAAAAATATATAAGTATTATGTCAGCTATCTGGCTTCCATAGTTTATTAGTTTAGTTTACCTATATCTTTGCTTAGTTTGGGGTCAGATGGTGTTGTGTGTGAAATGTCCAACAAAATTGTTTGACGTGACAACGTCTAATAAATCAATGAACGCCGGCTGCATGCACGGAAAAGTGTCCCATTATCTTTCGTTACGGCCATTGTCCCGTTACGCACATTGTACGCTTGCGCCGCATCTATAAATGTTTTGTTATGACGTTGTCACGCTAAACTATCGTCCGTAAACCAACCGACTTTACGTACAACTAATTTTGATTTTTTTTAACTCTCCTCGTCAGGGAAGGCCCGTTCAACTGTAACAACATTAAGTAGCTTCACTTTCTTTAGTTCACTCTTACGGAAAGTCGGCATAATCTTATGTGCGTCTGTACAAATATCAAGGTAAAGTTCCTTGTCTCCCGTGGCTCCTTGACTCAGCCCGCGTACGCAAAGGAACCTAAAAGAAGAAGCACTCTGTAAATTTAAAATGCATAGGTTTTTTACGTCTCGTAAAGAATACTTACTTACTCACGGCAATTCACTTACCTGATCCTAAATAATTGAAAAGGTTTCTGTGTGCCAGTGAATAGAAGCAAGCATTGGTGCAGCATAGGAGTTTAAAATAATTTATCTTTTAGAATTACAAGTATTTTTGTAATTCCGTGACAAACCCTGAAACACGACAAAACAATTACTACGTTACATACGGATTATAATGTTCAGTAATTAGGTCGTTTTAAAAAAGGTAGGTATGGTAGGATTCTTTGCAGAGTTCGTTGGCAGAAGGGCCGCAATTTCCCAGTTACTACCGCCAAGCAGTAATGTGCAAACATTTCTGTGTTCCGTTTTGAAGGATAATATTTGCAGTGAAATTACAGGGCACAGAGATAAAACATCTAACATCTCTGGGTGACGGGCGCAGTGCAGTGCTAAGTAGTGATTTCGACTCTTTATGATCCAATAGCTGCGTGTCATTGTGCTATTATATTGCTTACCATCATTCAAACATCGTGCTCGTCTCACAATCTACAATAAAAAATAGAATTATATTTAAATGTAAAACTAAAACTTTGTACCCCTTGAAAATTTATCAGGGTAGAATGCATTGTTATACAATTTTATTTTTTTGTTGATATTTAAAAAACCGCCACAACAGTTTGGGACTAATTTTTTTGTTCTTATAGATAAAGAGGAGAACTTTAACTTGTAGGCTTCATAATTACCTGCGATATATAATCTAGAATTTTTCGAGAGTGAATAGGTGTCTTCTAGGTCAGCGTGCATCACCACACCGTCGCTTTCGTCAAATACGGACATAAGAGTCTGAAATAAATTAATACAGTAAAAACATTTAAACACTAATATAAACGCTTAATTTTAAGCTTAATCTACCACGCACCGAACAAACCATCAACCGACTGATCTACGTTACGCCAAAAAAACGTATCGTAAAAATTCGCCGTGAAAAATTGGCGATATATTTTCGCTGTGATAACTTTTGATTCGTCCGTTGGACCGTAGATATTCGTGCGTGGAAATATTTGCGCCAGCTGGAATATCATTTCGTTGATGAGCTGAACGCCGAGCGATAGGCATCAAAAGCTTTTCAATACGGGCCCCATTTTGATCTCCGATAAGCCGGCGTAGTTGAGAGCGTTCACAATCTAACGTAGCCAATTTTTTTTATCTCTATTGTGTTAGAACAGTTGAAATGTTTCAAACAGTATAAAGGATAGAAGCATCCGAATTATTATAGCGTTAGTTTTACGTTTTTCGATCAAAATATAGTCTTTTGTAATAGGTATATAATTTCATACTAAAGCGTAAGTCAAGATCTTATATACCTACTTGTGATTTTTTTTAAGGCCAGGTAATTCTGTCAAAGTAGGCATTTAACGCTGTCTTGTTCTCGCGACCGTCACCGACCGCGGAATCGGTGCCACAGTGCAGAAATAACATTAAAATATTGGACTATGTAATTTAAACTCATTTTTTGTTCAAGATTTGTTTATGTTTGTTTGTTTATGATTAGAGTTTTGTTGCTATATAAACGAAGAAATATTCAATTTATCTATACTCGGTAGGTATACAAACCTCAACCTTTTCTTTTTTGGTCACACTATAAGTTGAGAACGGCTTTTCCAATTTCATGCATCTTTTTAAAATGTTTACTAATAATTCACAAGTTCCTAACATTTTTTTTTCTATGAGGTAAAGATCACTTACTGAGCATAAAATTACAAAATGCTCACAGATCCAGGTAGAGCTTCAAACGCTAATTGAGAAAAAAATTGTTTTAGCCGATATTTTGGAAACTATATATTTGGACAATAATTGTAGAAAATAAAATTTTGCATCTTTTGTTGCTAGTAAACTTTTTTTGTAAAACTTACCGTTTACGATTTATAACCCATTTCATGATACGGTTGCGATGATGCCGATAATAGTGGATGAAAATGATGTGGTCCATGATGGAACTTGCTTCTCTAATAGAAACAAACACAGTGTACCTCGTAACCCCAAGGTTCGAACCTTCGACAAAAACCCACTCTGGCAATGCGTTTCACAGCTTAGTTGTTCTTATTACAAAAGTGGAGACCAAACTCTTCGTTCAACTCTTCAATCATGATGATGAACGGTGCTGTTTATTCGAGCAACGAGCAATATGACAGAATAACTTTAATTTAAAACCCCGACTACAAAAAAAAAAAAACACTACACGAAAAAAATATTACCTACTATCTAAGGACACTTTGGCGAATGAGACTAGTCTTAGAATATCTTAGTTACCAAAATCCATCCAGCCGTTTGGAAGATATGTGGAAATAAAAGTTTTACAAACAAAGATACGCGCGAAAAACATAACCCTTCTTCCATTCCGGTAAAAAAAGACATGTTTATGCTACTGGGAACAGAATTCACATTATCATTAAATTGGACATAATAAATCGTAATCGGTAAGTTCGAAAAAAAAGTTTACTGGCAACAAAGGATGGGAAATTTTATTTTCTACAATAATAATAGGCTTTATAACTATTTCGGAATATCGGCCAAGGCCAAAAACGTTTTTTCGAGCTGGCGCTTAAAGCTCCACCTGGATTTGTTATTATTTTGTAATTTTATGCTCAGGAAATGATTCTAAACCTTAGTGCAGAGTAAACCAGGAAATTTAGTGCAGAGTTAAATTCTACGAGTAATTTTACTGCCTAAAAGGCTTCTTATCAAATTTGGTCGAGTGTCTAAATTTCATTTTAAATAAGTTTTAAATGAACGAAGTTGGGTTTTTAGGGATTCGTAGACAAATTTTAAAATATACGTTATGTCTGTCCATCCGTATGTGACAGCCATTTTTCTCCGAAACTATAAGAAGTATACTATTAAAACTTGGTAAGTACATGTATTCTATGAACAATATTAACATTTTCATACAAAAAAAGAAAAAACAATAAATTTTGGTGGTGTCACAAACTTGGAAAAGAAATAAAAAAAAATCTATCAAAATCATACGTGTATCTATCTATGGATAGATGTTCAAAAATTGTATTGAAGTTCCTAAAATTGTTTTTCTAAACTGAATAGTTTGCGCAAGAGTCTCTTCCAAAGTGGTAAAATCTGTATGTGAGGACTTTTCTTCCAAGTACTAAGTACCTTACTACCAATGAATTTACCTAAATGAGATATAATGCAAGTTAGGTATCATTTATGATACCTAACTTGCATTTATATTAGGGGATTTACGCAGAAGATTTCTCCCCTCTCATTATTTCCTTATCCCGATCTCTGATTTGACGTACAAATATTTTACCGATACTTATCTATTTTCCATTGCAGCCGCATTGAATTTTTTTACTGATGTGTTATCGACGTCAGTTTTCTGAGACTCCCCTATGTGTCTACAACATAAAGTAAACAACGTACTAATTAGTATCAGCGTCTATTTGCAATTCCAATGAAAACGGTATCAAAAATCAAGATCATAGCGTGCTTCACTAGTAATACCTACTGATATTGTTATACTGTGGCACTATGATCGTAATATTTAAAATTTATTGGTTGTCAAAATTGCAAAATCAAGCACAGGCCCGTCGTCCGTGAGCGCCGAAACGCGACTGATCAGGCCTGCCGAACGGCGCGCTATATATATGGTATTTGATACCCATATTGAGGTAGTAGTGAAAAAATAATATAATACACCATTTTGTGGTGGCGGCCATCTTGGATTTGATTTTTTTTATAGTGTATAGTATTCTACTAGTTAAGCCCTTTCATTTGATATCCATATTGAGGCAGGTTGTGAAGAAATATTTTGTCCGCCATTTTGTGGCGGCGGCCATCTTGAATCGATATTACCCACACATAGCTAAGAACATCCGCACGGATGTTAACTTTCAAATAAAAAAAACCTCATCGAAATCGGCCCATCCGAATTTATCCATTTCCGAAATTGGCATAGCATCTTTTTAACCTCCGACCAAAAAAAGGGGTGTTATAAGTTTGACGTCGATGTCTGTCTGTCTGTCTGTTTGTCTGTGTGTGTGTCTGTCTGTGGCACCTTAGAGCTCAAACGGATGGGCCGATTTCGATGCGGTTTTTTCATTTGAAGGTAAACATTTGTGCGGATGTTCTTAGCTATGTTTGGTTAATGTCGATTCAAGATGGCCGCCTCCACAAAATGGCGGACAAAATATTTCTTCACAACCTACTTCAATATGGTTATCAAATGAAAGGGCTTGACTAGTAGAATACTATATATTATAACACATTTCAAATCCAAGATGGCCGCCAACACAAAATGGCAAATTACATTTTTTTTTCACTACTGCCTCAATATGGGTATCAAACGAAAGGGCTTAACTAGTAGAACACTTTGCACCATGACAAATTTCAAATCAAGATGGCCGCTAGCACAAAATGGCGAAATACATTTCTTTTTTCACAACTCTCTTAACATGGGTATCAAATGAGAGGGCTTGACTAGTAGAATGTTGTACAGATAACAAATCTGAGGTTAATATTTTTTTTTAATTTTGTTCTTGTGATTAAATTAAACGCTAACCTCAGATTAAAATTACGATAAAATCTATAATTTATGTACGTTAATTAGTTAAAATGTTCTATGACTTTAGCAGTTGAGTTATCATGTTACCCATAAATTGTTATCGCAGCGATCATGTCGGTTAATACCAATTTATTACTCGGTTATCTTATAATAGCTCGGTTTGCCTAGTTAATGTTATATAATGGACGCTCCAATTTGAAAACCACGACAGATTTTATCATTCATGTTTCATATTAATTTAAAACTATTGGGGCAAATAATGAACTCTTTACTTAATAAAAAGGATTCAAAAGCTATTTGTTTGTGGGCTTAAAGTTCAATACTATTTTGCTTTATGAAATTTGTTTGGGGGTTTTGCCAAATTTTATTACTGTACTAGATGCCCGCCCCCGCGTTGCCCGTGGTACAATATATAGTACTCATCAGGATCCCGTAGATATACAACGGTGAAAGAATGACTGAAATCGGTTCAGTCATTCCTGTGAATATCGCTTTCAAACAAAACACCTCTTTAGCTACCTGCTACGCCACCTGTCGGAAATTGGTTGTACCAACACAGATTTAGAAAAAAAAATTGATTAGCAAAGGTTTTATATTCAAGAGGTATGTAATCTGTGATATTCATTGACGTAATCTTAGACACATGCTGTCATGTGTCATGTCAAAGCACGAAACGTACGAAAACTCTCAAAATGGAATATTTTTTGCCGATTTTGTTACATTCTTGATTCATGTTCCGCTTCTATTAATAGTAGCGTTATTTTCTATAGCCTATAGCCTTCCTCGATAAATGGACTATCCAATAGAAAAATAATCTTTCAATCCGGACCAGTACTTCCCGAGATCCTAGCGTTCAAACAAACTCTTCAGCTTTATAATATTAGTATAGAAGTATAGATTTGTCATAATTTAACTAAATCCCACAATTTAATTTTGATTTTCTTAAATATTCCTTGCCTATTTGGGACTTTTTTAAATTATTAGTGTGAATGAATATGAATAACCAATATTATAAATAAAATTTGTGAGGATGGCTGGATGTTTGTTGATCATTCACGCAAAAAGTACTGAACGGATTGAATTTTGCAATTAAAGTAGATTATAGTCTACAATAGCACATAGGCTACTTATTATCCCGAAAATATAATGGAACGGGAACTACACGGGTAAAACCACGGGGTGCTGCTAGAGAATAATAATCATAATAGTTAATCTCAGTTCAATGTGTGTGACAATTGCAATTGCTTTTATTTTAATTTACGTATTGGCAGTGCATCCTCACTCGCTCAAGGTCGCGCGGTTTTAGCCTACAGCTAGACCGTTCCTCGCACGGAACAAGTGCCAGGCGGTTGTCGAACGCACGTCTGAGCGCTCGCGCAACACGTATCCCGCGCAAAATTACTTCGACATATATTATGCTGTATATAGATGCACGAGTCAAAAAACAAAGAATTATCATTTTTTCCTAGTTGTACAAAACATACCATTATTTTTTATATTTTTCTGCTAACCGTACAAAAAGTACGGGACATTATAAAATAGCTTGTAATCGAAGCTGGTTGTATGTATTAGTGTAGGTAAGTACATTAAAATATGTTACATATTTATCAAACAACATTTAGACGATCAAGTAGAATAAAAACAGTCAAAGTATACTTTTATTGTTTTAATTTCAATGTGTCCGACCCTATGTTACGGCCTCTTCTAGCTGTTTTGCGCGTTACGAAGTAAATAACTAAAATATATAATCTGAGCTACAATGCTGACTACCTACATAATGAAAGGTTAATTTAATTTTTTTATTAGATAATATGTCGACAACCCTTTCGATGCGCATCATTCCGCGCCAGACAGCGACAGAGTTACGCGTTAGAAGAGAGCGCAAATGTTTAGGTTAAAAATTGCGATAGGCATTGAGCGCTAATGCGAGCTGAGTTGCACTTTGTTGCGTCCCAGCAAGAGTCGCTATTTATATAACAATTTTCGCTAAGTGAGGGTTCTGTAGTAATATCTATTCTGTGGTATTGGGCTGGTTAATATTATGTAGGTAGGTAGGAAGAAGTAAATACCATTCTAATCCATCGATTTAATCAAACTAACGAAAATTAGATTTAGTCAAGAACAAAATGTTATCTTAGCGACTTGTTTCGTCTTATCCTTTGCAATTTATATGCAAATAACATTGTATTGTTCCTACAGTATAGGGACAAAGTTTGTTTTGTTATTTATTCATAGGTCACTTTGGCTTTTCTCATTAATCTCGTATACAGCAAACTAACCAACTTACCGCGTTGATGGAGCCAAAATTACATTACATCCACTATCTCCCCGGAACATGCTTGTAATCAACGTGATATTTTTGTGAGTACGGACACTGGCCGGCCATAATCTGGTTTATTAGCGGGTATAAAAACAAGGCGCGCCCCATTACTGTTATGTACCCAGTCCACTTTGTGGGTGCGCCCGTGTCGATCGATTCGCCCTTAGTTTCAACCACTACCTTAGTCCTACCTCAGGCCTTCCGCCAAATTAGTTCCTCGAGTCTGCGGTTTTATTCCAAGTTTAAATTAGCAATAAAAAAAGTTAAAGACCGTTTAGCTTTTCCGGTTTCATACGAAAAAGGCCCTCGTAAAGTTTTTAATAACTTTGAGGGCGGCACGGCTTATTATTTTATTACAAGGAAAAGTCATTCTCGTTATCACAGACAATGAGAGGACTTATTTTTTTTTATTAAGAAAAGATTGGAACGACGTGGGAAAAACAAGTTGTGTCTATTTTTTCTATGTTAAATAAATATGATTTATAAAATCGTAGCTAGTCTTATTGTAGTTGTAGTGATAATTTTGTAAAACTTTTAATATTTTGAAGGTTCTAGCTAACGTAACTTCTACACCGATCTATTTGTAACGTTGTGATAACTGTAACACGTTACAAATAGATCGGTAATTTGCTAACGTCAACTGTGACGTTAGCAAAACACATTTACAACAATTTAAATGTTTAGATTGGAAATTATTTCTCGCGTATTACAAATCTAACTACAATTCAGATTTGGTCATAAAATTGAATACCCATCGTGGCCTAGATACTATGTAAGAAAATTGATCAAAATTACATTCTCTCACAGCTTCGTAGAGCATCAGGGTTGGCATCTCGATTTATTTAAAAAAAACATGAAAAGTACTTCGCGTAATTTCTATCCAGAGTTACCGCTCTTGTATTCAACCGGAATATAGTATTACGAGTATTTGCACGTTTCTGCTTAGCGGTAGAATAACTGTCAAAGGAGTGGTACTTCCCCAGGCGGACTTTGCAAGACCAACCTACTACTACTAAAAGCTAGTGGTAGAAGCCTTTGCGTAGTCCACCTGGAGCATTACCACTCTCTTATTGTGCTCCGGTTTGAAGGGCAATGTTTTCAGAGAAATTACAGGACATAGGGATAAATCATCTTATATCTCTGAGTAAACATAAACTAGGTAAACACGCTCCATCGTAGACCGCATCATAGTTTATAACATCAGGCGAGATGGCGGTCAAGTGTAAACCTATAAAAGTAAAAAAAAGAGTGACGAGCTCTGTGCAGTGCTAGGTTTTTGCCCTCTTCAAGTTCCAATAACTGCACGATACTGTGCTGTTATGGGCAGGCGTATTGCTTACCATCAACAAATGTCATGTTCGTCCCGTCACTATTATAAAAAAAAACAAATGTATACCATAAAATGTAATTTCAAAGGTCAGTAACAAACAAATGCGTCTCTCTGGAACATCCAGCATTTATGTAGGTAAGTATCATTTGGAATCTAGGAATACTCGCAATGGAACATGCATGCTTTATTAATCACGTATCTTGCAACATAACTAATTGGATAAAATGGCCCAGTTAGTTGCATTCATCAAAAAACGTCGAGTAATGGAACTACTTGGACAAAAAAAGTCCAACTAGTTCTATCAATAGAACAATCGATGGAACTAGTGGGAACAGATCTAATCTAACGCCATTTCAACCCTAAGTTCTTACTGAGCGTAGATATGATGTTACGATCACAGCTGTCACGCATTTTATTGAAGCCCCATCCATCACTATCGGCATTGTTATAGTTCGATAAAGAGAATAATACGCTTTGGGGGATATAATATACATCAAAATGGCTGTGGGTATAGTCTTATTGTAGTTTTATTTCTTTCAGGGTTGTAGAGTAACTTTGTGAAAACAAGTGTTTGTTATCTATAATATAGTATTTATTTAATTGTGTATGTGTGTAATTGTATTTAGTAAATAATTATGTATGTACCTTCTAGCTGAAACCTGCGCCGTTGTTACGCCACCTATCGAAAATTCGTCGTACTAACTGAGATTTAGAACAAATTTGATTAGCTTAGGTTGTAACTCATGACGTAACCTTAAAAGATAAACACATGCTATCACGGACTTCAACGCACGACCAGCGACAGCGCGAAACCAAAGTTCTCAAAAAGGAAGTTTTCCCGTTTCTGTTACATTCTTCATTCATGCTGCGCTCCTATTGATAGTAGCGAAATGTAATATAGTTATTCCATAAATAGACTATCCAACAGAAAAATAATCTTTCCATTCGGATCAGTAGCTCTCGCTATCCTAGCGTTCAAACAAACAAACTCTTCAGCTTATAATATTAGTACATTGTTTACACATATTTGTATCTTTTAAAGCGCTTCGTAAGCGTGTTATTTAATTTTTTTTTCATTTTTAATAATTTTTCTATTATATAATTTAATTTATAAATGTTTGAAGATTTTAATCATATCGTTCGTACTAATATTGGTACAAAGACGTCTCAGGTCTCATGATAATTCATTCAAAATGGAATATAGATAAAGGGCACAGGAAGCACAGAATTGGCTGCTGTGATTGAGCATTCAATTTGAACGGAGTCGTTAACTTAATGTATGGGTTTTAATAACGAAGCTGGCTTAGGTAACTCATAGGAGCTGGAATAGTCTTGGTATTGAATGCATTTTAGTGTGACTTAAATACGACGATTGTCTAATGATATACCAGATTAAATACTCGTAAAATGCAATTAATATATGCGTTGAAATTATATATAGGTATATTAAATATAGGTGGACTTTTTTCACACAATACCGTCTGGCTTCAATCACAATAAAACTTGTACTATGCAAACTAGTTAGCCGATATTATCTTTACTTTTCTATTTGGATATATAAAAAAATGTTTGTTTGTATGTCCTTTACAGAGTCGTAAATTATGCATTTGATAATGTGATAATGTTTGGCAAAGATGTTTTGCATGAGTCTTGAGTTGGAATTGTTTGTATTTTAGTGTGTCACAATGACCTCTTATCATTTCCGGTGAATCCATCCGAAACAGCGATAGAATCTAGATTGAGTTTATCTTTGCGAGATCCAAACAGCTCGTTACCGAGTGAGAGGACACGCAATACGTGTAAATGACAGCACTAACGACATGCCACGTAAAGCCGGACACGTGAGTCCGGTCGCCGGACGCCGCCCGTCCGGTTCGGACGCACGACGGCCCTTAATCGCTGACACCGGACACATGCCCCGTATTGATTTATTTTTTTGATTAATTGAACAAGTGGACAGCCAGGTTGATGTGGGAATAATGTACTTATTATAATTACCAGAACCGGTATATTGTAATGTAAAGAAGATTAAGTCTTAGATAATATATATATATATATTTTTTTAACTAGAATAGGTTTGCACTTGACCACCATCTCGCCTGATCTTAAGCGATGATGCGATCTACGATAGAGCGTGCTTACCTAGAAGAAACCGATTCACTCTCGATTTGAAGACACCAAGATTGTAACCATCGGGGAAAACCCACTCAGGCAACGCATTCCACAACCTAGACGTTCTTATCACAAACGTGGAGTCAAATCACTTCGTTCGTGTTTTTGGAACATCAACCATGAAACGATGTCGCCCTTTTGTGGAACGAGAAGTCCGATAGAAGAAAGGGCAAGGTGGAATTAAATCATGCAGATCAGTTGCACACTCTCCGAAGTGTATCCGATAAAATACCGATAAGCTAGCAATTTTGCGGCGATGGTCAAGACTTTGAAGTCTTTTACGCACAAGAGTGTCATTGCCTATGAGTCTTTTGGCGCGTCTCTCAATCGATTCCAGAGTCTCCAGCTGATACTTAGCCGATCCAGTACTCCATACAGGAGCGAATCTGTGCTTTGTATAACGTGAGCAACTGTTCAGAATTAAAGTATCTTCGCACCTTTGAGAGGACACCAAGTTTTTTGCGGCTAATTTAGCCTTAGACTCAATATACGTGCCAAAGTTGAGCGTCGTTGACAAAGAAACCCCCAAAACCTCAAGATGGTCAGTGACCGGCACGGATACGCCTCGAAAAGTAGGAGCCAGTTGGAACGGACTCTTTTTAGCGGAGAACAAACACGCCTGTGTCTTTCCTTCGTTGAACCTGGCCAAATTGGCATCGCCCTATTTAGAGACTGCCTGAAGGGCCAAGTTTAAACGCTCGATCATATTCTCTCTCAGTAGCTGAGTTTGTTGCCCACTGGATCTTGCGCTAGATATATAACTCTCTACGACGGTGCTATCATCTGCGTACCCAAAAATACCGGGCTTCAACAGATCATTGATATGTAGCAGGAAGAGCGTCGCAGAGAGTACCGACCCCTGAGGAACTCCGGCATTGATAGCCATTTGATCCGACGAACAGCCATCAATGACGACTCGTATGGATCGATCCCTCAAGAAGTCCGATATCCACGCAATAAACCCAGGAGACAAACCATAGCCAGAAAGCTTGCTTATAAGGCCATCATGCCAAACCCTGTCGAAAGCCTTCGAGATATCCAGGGAGACTGCAAGTGCTTCCCCGTGTTTCTCGATGGCTTCACTCCAGATGTGGGTGACATACGCTAGAATATCCCCGGTGGACCGGTTCCGGCGAAACCCGTATTGCCGGTCACTGAGGAGGTCGTTCGATTCTAGGTATGTCAGGAGCCTGTGGTTTAAGACACGTTCCATAGTCTTGCAGAGTATGGACGTGACTGAGATGGGCCTGTAGTTGACAGGGTCAGCACGACTACCTTTTTTGGGCACAGGTTGCACGTTAGCAAGCTTCCACGACTTCGGCACTTTCCCAGTTTGGAGAGAAAGTCTAAACAGGCGCGTTAGTACTGGAGACAATTCGGGTGCACAAACCCTCAGTACTATGGCAGGAATTCCGTCCGGGCCATTGGCTTTATTCACATCCAGATTGCGTAGCACTTTGATAACCTCCTTTTGGCGAATATGTATTTCAGACATTACAGTCGAACTGCCAGGTGGAGAAGGAGGTATCGCACTACCAGCATCTAGACGCGAAGATTCCGCAAACTGAGATGCAAACAAGTTTGCCTTCTGTGTTGCGGTGTGAGCCAACGTCCCATCAGGTTTTAGCATTGGAGGTAGTGAGGGGCGACAGAAGTTCGATTCGGCCGCTTTAGCTAGGGACCAAAACGCTTTGCTACCCGCAGGGTATGAAGCTAGTTTGTTCCCTATTCGACTAATATGGTCAAAACGAGCCCTGTGTAAAACCTTTTTGCATGCCTTAGCAGCCTTGTTAAACGCTTTCTTCTTCTGGTGTGTGTCCTTTGCCTTACGTTGTATTAATAATTAATAAATTTAATTACAATGAAACGTACCTATCTAACCACACAACGTACCTAATTAACTACTCACAGAAAGAAAATTTAAGCTACGAGTATGACAGTAGAAAAAACATGAATTACACTTTATTAAAAAAAAAGTAGGTACTTCATTTTCATCATATTCAATAATATTAAGTACTTTAATGGTTCAACGGTATGTTAATGTGAATATTAAATGAATGTATATGTATGTCTCTGTAAAATTGTTAATATTGTCAGTTTATAATGCTTGAGATTATAAATCTACCATAGGTTAGGTTAGTTTGTAGTCTGACACCATGATATTATAATCTGATGGTATTTAATTATTCACGTTGACATAAATGTGCACTTATATCCGGAAATATTTACTGTGCCAATGAGGAAAAGGGCAAATAAGCAGGTGGAAGTTGGGTTGTTTAATAAAATTACGCAAACAATGTGATGTAAGCAAACATTTTCAATCAATTTTTTTTTATTTTTTTTTAATTTGATTATACTTTTGTTGAAATAAGCATCACACTTTTCTAATTTTCTATCCTCTATCTTTCTCTGTGTGTGTGTTTAAATATGTATGTAAGTTTTTTTCCCACGTATCTTATCTCTGTAACGGCTGAATGAAATTAAATGTAATAACGTAAGCACATTATTTGGATTAACATATACTACATACATTTATCGTATTATAGTTAAGCCACGGTACGCAGCGCACAGCAAGCATTAAATACATAAAAATAGAGCAAGGCTTTCCCGATCTTTATAATCTTAATATCTACAAATCGAGAGGAAATCGGCTTCTTGGTTATCACGCTCCATCGTAGACCGCATCGTCGGTTAACAGCAGGCAAGATAAAGTTCAAGCGTAAACCTATAAAAGTTAAAAAAAGTCATCTTTATCTGCGGTTAGGTATTGCTAGGTTTTGGAGCTATCTGCGGGCGATGCCCTGACTGCAACCGGATGGCACAACGGCCGGACATACGCAAACAACATCCGCCCCTTAATTGCCGTCACTGTAAACATACACGCCCGTATTGATTTGTTAAAGCGTCGAAATTGCTCTGTATTTTTTACATCCTGCTTTTTATGGCTGAAACTAGTTAATAAAAATAAGTTATGAAGTGTAAATCCCGTTATTTGAAAATAAATATAGAAACGAAAACAGCAAATGCGCCCCATGGAGAGAAACATACCAGCTCCTAACACGACCGTGCCGCGCAGCCGTTAAAACATGAATAGGAATATGTGGAATTTAGAAAAGGCCTATTATTGTCCAAGGAGCTCTGATATTATTACTTTTGAAAAGTAGTTTATGTTTAATTATAGACTATCGTATAAGCTGCCAACTAAATATTCCCACAGCTGGGACTCGGGGCTTTCTCTCACAAGGAAAGAGTCTAGGCCATAATCTACTGATATTAAGCGCTAATATATATAGCGCAAAAGTTTGTGTGAATGTAATTGACAAATGAATTTTGCAAAAAAATGCATGTTTGTTACTCTTCAACAATTACTGAAGGGCGGTGTTCTGGAATAAAGCATAGGCTATTTTTTATCACAGGAAAGTAACAGGACCCGGAACCACGCGGGTGACACCACAGAGCGCATTCTTTATTGTTTACAGTGATTTATTTTACAATATTTATCGAAGGCATACAGTCGTGTCGTAATGAGGAGGTAGTTATTATGATAGAATACGCATACCTGCATATTAATAGGTACTAATGTGCAGTAAACAGTCCATATTTTATTCTTTATTTTAAGGTTTCTGATCAACATAAACCTAGTTTCTATGTATAATATTCACATAATGTGAAATTAGACCTGCAAATAGAGAGAGTTAACGCATCATAACTCTAACAAAGCGTCAGTTAAACGATCATAATATATTTACCATCTGTTTCCAACTAACTTCAAAGTTGTATTACTAATTGACTTTGGCTTGCTACTACATTTCACTCAAGTAAACAAAGGTGGAAACAGACCCCAAAGTCCACTTACAACAGTCAGAACAAGTTACAACTGTAACAGGTATTCCTGCTCGTCGAAAACCCACCTTGGCATAAATGTAAAGCGATAATGGTAATCCCACCAATTTACATAATACCTAGTTTGGGCACAACCGCGATATACGGCAGTCCCTTCCTGACCCAATCAAGATTTGCTGTTACAACCATTTTGTGTTCATATAATTAGTAACATAAACATTACGGGATATAGTTCTACAAACAATGCCATATAAAGTGTTTAGCAAATATTCGAACGGAATAGCCATACTGGGGCGAGTATACAATTAGGAAACTTATGGAACACAAGAAATTTGGATATTTTAGGGAATGTTATGAAAGTTTGAGTTGTGTTTGTGTGTGAAAAATAGAGGGGCGAGACGAGCAAGGAGTGTATCTGATAATGAGCCATATAATTGCTAATAACGGCAGAGCTATAACTCAACATCAACGATCCAAATTCCAGCACTAGGTATACTGTGCTCGTCATTCGGGGACATATAATTTGTCTCTTTGCCATGCATTTTTTTTTTAAATATTGCTCTTCTAACTTCTTTACAAAACTTAATTGCGGTAGAATAATTAGCAAAGATGTGATACTTCCCGAGATAGACTCTGCTAAGAGCCCTTCCAGTGGTAGTCACCATATATACTACATACTAAACTTATAATTATAGAATTGGTTGTGCTTTATTTCAATGGCAATGACACGAAAACAGGGATATCTGCGTTTTAAATTTAAATTTTCGGCTTTTTAATAGCCAGAAGGTACTTTTATAAAAAATATAAAAAAACTACAGCCCGTTCCACTTCTTCCATCGAATATCGTCTCGATTATGTCTCATTTGTATTTGTATTGAGAAATTTAACTTTTAACCATTTTGAGAACTGTAACGATTACTTTCAAAATGTGTGAGATTTATTAATTTTGATGCAGTGGTTTCAAAGACAATATCACACATGTAAACGTATCGGCCTAAATTGAAGTTATATATTTATATTATATGTACAGATGTACAGATGTGGATGAAAACGAAGCGTAAGAGCAAAGATAAATAGACTATATAAATCCTGCCATTAAATTGAGTAAAATATTTGCGATGTGTAATTTTCCTCCTAAACATTCCCAAGTATCCGACAGATTTATCACAAGACAAGGTCCTAAATTTAGCGAGCCGTAAATCTATTAGGCCCCTCGCGGGCCGAGGTGTTCCGATGAATCACAAGGTAGAAAAATAAAGAGTAACGTTACTCTGAACAAATACAAACATCTAATTCCAGTAGGACATTTTTTACTGGATGAATTGTCCAGGTAGGTTTTTTTTAAAATAAGAAGTAATGAGACGAGCAGGATATGTGCCTGATGGTAAGCAACATGCATGTCACATAACAGCACAGTGACACGCAGCTATTGGAACATGGAGAGTCCAAATCATTACCTAGCAATTCACTGCGCTCATCAGAGATCTAAGATGTTATATCTCTAAGCCCTGTAATTTCTCTGGAGACGTTGCCCTTCAAACCAGTAATGTTTTCACATTACTGTTTGGCGGTAGAATAACTGGCAAAGGTGTGGTACTTCCCCAGACGGACTCTGCTAGGAGTCCTACCACTACAGATTTTTTTTATTTTATGTAATTTGGAAGCCTGGTTACCCAGTAGTAAAGCAACATGTCCGAATATAAATTGGTTTCATGTACATAATGGTCATTTTTCTGAAAAGTCAAACACCTTATTTCTATTTTAAAATATATTTACGGTATATCCCGATTTCACCCGTTCTTAATAATATATAGCTCATAAGGTTTAAAGACATTTATTGTCATATAAGATAATTATCACTTCCATGAGAACACTTATAAATAATAATAAAACATTAGGTAGTTCGTCGCCGCACAGAACTTAATAATAAGTGAATAAATTTACAAAAACAGTAATTATGGAGGTCGCAACCGAAGGACTTAAAAAAAACGAAAATTATTTAATACATTTATTTTAAAAGGTTACAAAGTAATTATCTATTAATTATAACTAGGTGTGCTCGCGGACGAAGTAGGTACCGGAGTGTGTCTTCGTGGCGGCGTGGCGAGGCGACACGGGGCCCTTTCTGCTGCATCGGCAATTCTTAGGTCACGTACGCCAGTTGCTAAGTCCACGGGGCAGGCAGAACCGCTGAATTGGCATTTTAGTCTCGAAGGAAAGTTTCCGTGAATATAGCTAATGAGTTAGCAAATCCCCTACTATTGGTGTACGTAACATCTCCCCCCTCAGATCAGCAACTATTTGAGCACTCTGAGCGCGAATGTTGCTGACTTTGTACTCTCGTCTTGCAGCTTCTCAGGATCTTCATAATTCTGGTTTCGAGGAGATTTCTTCTCTGAGGTTGAGTTTTTATTCGGTAGCCCCGCGCAGAGATGGTGTTTCCGTCTCATTGTTATAAGTGTAAGTAGGGCTGCTGCGATTATAAATCCGTAAAACGGTATAGTCGTGTGGTAAATGTTGGCTTCGACATGGTCCATCTTGGTTGGATGTTGCATTAGGATCTTGTCTTCTATAGCATGTAGTCCTTTCAGGTTTATAGAGTTTAGTTGTATGTGTGGTATGTCCTTTACTTCTCTAGTGTAGTAGTCCTGTGGTATTTCGGCTATTAAAAGTGGTTGTCCTTTAACTTCGTCATTGATGTTGATGACTGTAAGGTCGGTCGTCCGTAGAAAGCATTTATGGGGTACGGTAGCCAGGTAACTTCCTGTAGGGTGACAAACTCTTGACGTCCGCACTGCATTTCCGTTTTCGTTGGCTTCGGGAAGCTTAGGGTGTAGTGTTGGTCGTCTAGCTGCTCTACGGCTTCTTTCGAGTGTAACTTTGGTAGGTCGGCACGAGTGGTTCAACGTCTGACGTGTGATGATGTCTTGAATACAGTCTGAGTGATCTCGTGGTAGGTGATGAGCATCCTCTTCGCATAGGTACCGACGGTTAAATTTCAGGCATTCAGCCGCAATGTACATGAACGTCTTGCCATTGGTTGCTAGGAAGGGGTATGGAGGATAAAAGTCTGAGAATTTTATTTGGAACTAAGGATAACCTATACAGATCGTATTGGCTGGTTGAGGTTATGGGAAATTTGAAAACTATTACAATTTTGCTACCTGCATAATAATAGCCTGGTTTTATGATGCTATAGTATTCTCTCAAATCAGCCTCTGGTACTTGATTTTGCCCATAAACTAATTTTAATCTATCTATCATATTTCCTAAATTCCTAATACTTAACATACTATGATGTGTGCTCGATGCACGTATAAAAGCTAAAATGTCTTCTATCCTATTTAATTCTAAAAATAAATCGTCAACGTTTTCGCTGATGATAACCAATAACTGAGCGAATTTCGCATATTTAAGAAGAGTAGTGTCCGCATAGGCACTACTATTTAATATTAAGTGTAAGCTACTATTAATTCTCTCTTGATTCTCTATTATGTTCGTAAGCAATGTATTATGTTGAGACATCCATTCTTTGTTCAGACTGACGTGATCGTTTAATTCAGACATTAGCTTATCTTCGTTATTTTCTAAGATCTTTATTGCGCTGTTATATTTTTCGGCATCGGTGTGATCTAAATTACCGGTAACGCTTTTGACAATAGATCCTAGACCGTCTATAAGCCCTCTTTTGTTACGTATATTGTTAGGCTGCAACGTACTGAGTTGGCTATGAATTTTACTAAGTTTAGTAACGAGATAATTTATCTGTAATTCATATAAGAGATAGGTGTCGTTCTCTAGTCGGGTTTCAAACGATTTAAGTTGAAGGTCTATAGAGCTTAGTCTGTCCTCAATGGAGGTTAAGTCACTGTATTGAATAAATGAATGGTAGTGAGTAATAAGTTTAGCCGGTCCAAGTTTGAAAGGAAGTATACCAGGTCCATTGTCAAGGCTCTCAAGTCTTATCTCGTCCGCCAGTGTCGGGTGAAGGATTATCAGTAGTATCCTGCAACAATTTGGCAGATTTAGGGACACGTTTAAGTCGAGATTTGGCAATAGGGCCTTTCTTTTTGGAGGTGTATATGTGAATGGGGAGGTCTGCTAATACATTATCTTGAGTATAACGTGGGGCCAGTTTATTACGATTAGCTAAAGGATTTGAGACGAAAACCTGCTGGTCGAGCTGGTATTCAACTTCGGGTTCTCTATTCTTATTTCTATTTTCTATAATGTTCGTGCGGTTTTCTAGTGAGGACTCATTAATTTTTTCATACACAGCTTTCATCTGGTTTCTGTGATTTATTATATATTGTTGCAATAGGTGTTCATTTATATCGATATCAAAGGGATCCCTAGGATCAAAGTGACCTCTAATTATGTCGTGGGTCTACACTTTGTAAAGCTGTGCACTGAACTATTGTAAGCTAGTATTGCGTAAGGCATTAAGTTGATAGTCGGCTCGTCTTTATGTGTAAGTCGTAAGATGCGTAAGTGTTCTAGCAAGGTCGAATGAAACCTTTCGATAATTCCGTTGTCATTTGGGGCATGAGCTAAAGTCCTATGGTGGTTAATTCGGTGGAGTCTCACAAATTCTGCAAACATCTGGTTTGTGAATTCCGTGCCGTTGTCGGTTACTATGGACAAAGGCAGACCATGATGAGTGCTGAAAGTCAAAAGTCCTTGTATGATACTGACAGCAGTGCCATCGCGTAGATGGTAGGCCTGTCCGTATTTAGAGAACACATCTACAAAGGTCAAATATTTTTCGTTATGTGCAGTAAATAGGTCCATATGTATAGTTTCGAATGGTTTCGTCGCGGGAGGTACAATGTTAAAATACTGTTTGATAGGGTGTCGGTCATATTTCGATTGTCCACACACAGTACACTCATTTATGTACTTTGCTATTTCCTCTTTCATTTTAGGCCAATAGTACTTTCGTGAAAGAGCTAGATAACATTCATTAATACCTCGGTGATTAGTCTTACCCTCATGGTAATGTTTGAGAATTTCTTGCTGTCTCAAATACTCTTTTACGTCCTCTAGTTCGGTTGTTGCTAAGACAAGATTCATAGAAGAACTTTTAAAGCTGTTTTGTAAGATGGGGATGATAGAGTACATTCCTAAAGGTGGCGTGATAGGGTTAACAAATTCTTTTATAGCATTAACCACGTCCTGTTCGAGATTGGATTCGGATACTTGGATACATGTGCGAGTGTGTGTGTCAAAGGGTTTGGTAGTAGTAGTACGACGCTTAATATCACCTACGATAGTAAAAGAAATTTGTCTATGGAATTTATTGAAGGGGTCGTCTGTGATAGGGATCTCAAGAATCGGGTTTTCCTTACTTGTATGGGCAGTAAGAGTAGTCGATCCAGCCTCAGAGGGTGGCCTTTCTGTGGGATTCGCTACCATTGAGTCCGTCTCCTCGTTATTAATTTCGATTCGAGAGAGGCGTCTGCGTTTGTATTAATTTTGCCCTTTTTATAAATCACAGTATAGTCGTATTCACTTAATTTGAGTCTCCATCTCGTGAGTCTCGAATTAGGCTCTTTAAGGTTCATTATCCATTGCAAGGGCTTGTGGTCGGTCATAATTTTGAATTTTCGACCAAAGAGGTAAGGTCTAAAATATTTCGTCGCCCAGACAATGGCTAACAGTTCCTTTTCGATAGTACTGTAGTTTATCTCGCTATTGTTGAGAGTACGAGAAGCGTAACAGATAGGTTTGTCTGATCCTACAGATCCTTGACTTAGTACGGCTCCTATGGCAAGGTTAGACGCGTCAGTGGTTAAAATAAAATCTTTGTTAAAGTCTGGGTATTGTAGTATTGGGTCATTAGTCAGTAATTTCTTGCATTTCTCAAAACTGTCTATGTATTCGGGGTCGAAAGTCATTTTGGTACCTTTCTTTAAACATCTAGTCATCGGCTTGGTAATTCAAGCGAAGTCAGGTATAAATTTCCTGTAATATCCCAGAAGTCCCAGGAATTGTTTGATTTCTTTGGGCGTCTTGGGCATTGGGTATTGATTTATAGCTGAAATTTTGTCCGGATTAGGTTTTATACCTTCTCTACTTATAATGTGCCCTAAGTAGGTGGTTTCTAACTTCAAAACTCAGATTTATCCATCTGGATTTTGAAATTAGATTCTCGCAATCTAGTGAAGACTTTTTCAGATTTATCATATGCTCTTGTAATGACGTGCTGAATACAATTATATCATCAAGATATACCAGGCAGATTTCATTTTGTAAGCCTCTCAGCACGTTATCCATTACCCTTTGAAAAGTAGATGGACTATTTTTAGTCCCATTGGCATCCTCAGAAATTCGAAATGCCCGTGTTCGACATTAAATGCTGTTTTAGAAATGTCATCCGGGTGCATTTCCACCTGATAGAACCCAGATGCTAAATCTAGAGTTGTAAAATACTGGCATCTCCCGAGTTTATCAAGGACATCTGAAATATTAGGGATGGGATATTTATCGTCAATTGTCTTCTCATTTAGTTTACGAAAGTCTACAACTAGCCTCCATTTCTGTTTTCCGGATGCGTCCGTCTTTTCGGTACTACCCAAATAGGCGAGCTCCAAGCTGAATCTGAAGGTCTAATAATTCCTTGTTCCAGCATGGAGGTCATCTGCTTTTGTACTTCTTCGCGATGTATGAAAGGGTAGCGATAGCTTTTCGTATACACTGGTAATTCGTCTGTCGTTTTAATCCTATGTTTAATTTTGTTAGTAAAAGTCAATGTCTCTCCTTCAATATAGAAAACGTCAGCGTATTTTGAACATAAAATCTCTAAATTAATTTTTTCTTCAGTATTTAAGTGCTTAGTCCGTAGTCGAGAGAGTACGTCATTAACACGGTTAGGGTCTACGTTCGTATTTGAGGTCTCGATGTTAAAGAGGTTCACTTGTAACGTCTGGTCAAAAGTTACAGTAATGGGTGAATTAGTGGGATTTTCAATTTCTACAATTCCCGTTTGATCCGTGACTGTAGTTACGCATTCGTGAATTATGCAATTACACAGTACTTGTTCCCGGATATATACGTCACCATCGGGTTGTGTATCGGCACATTAGTTAATCGACTTGAATTGGCGGGAATAGTTTCTTGAGAATTGGCCTTTCTACATGTGTAGCGGGCTAGTGGTATAACAGTTTGATCCGTTATTATAATATTACGTCTCAGATCAATCTGAACTCCATCTAATAAATCTAGTCCTAATAGTCCGTCGAAATGACTGTGAAATTTATAGATAAATAGTTTAATATCTTTCTGATCGTTGAACTCGCTAAAATTAGGCACTGTAATTGAATAGTCATGACTGCTTGTCATACGAGAGTTGGTGACCTCGAAGGGTCTAAATTCAGAGGCACGTGTGAATAGAATTTTCCACGCATTCCGGGCTGATAAAAGATTGATTTGCGCCCGTATCAATTAATAGTTTAAGTGGGGTTCCGTTATTTGAATATAGCGTAACTCTCTTTTGACTGTAAGTTAAGCTCTATTCTGGTTCGAGGTTGGTGCGTCCCTTCGGAAAATTTAAGTGTTTATGTTCGTGGCTAGTCGAAATTCCGGGACCGTCTATAACGTTTGAGTCAACGTGTTGCCCTTCAATTGAATTATAACCATTACTGTTGTAGTCGAACTCGGTCTGATTATATCCGTAATAGTCACTATAATCGTTAGCTGAAAAGTCATGAGGTTCTTCACAATAATAGTCAGGGTTGTAATACGTCTCGTCATAGTCAGCAATCTCATTAAAGTTTACCTCCCGGGTTTTGAAATAATTTGACGGCTGTGGGTTGCCGAATTTACGCCAGTCATGACCTGACATTGTCGGTGGAAGCGCCTTGGGGACAAAATGGCTAACACCGCTCATAGGTTTCGGACCTGTATTCTGGGGAACATTGCGCGGAGGAACCTAAACGCGTTTTGAGGGTTGTAGTTAGGGGGCTGCGCGCCAAACATTTGCTGCGTACGTGTAGGCATACGCGGCTGGTTAAATCCTGGGGGACGAAAACCTGGTTGATTAAACGGGGGTAGACGGTAAGCAGGTTGATGCTGCTGCTGCAACATAGTTGGTCTCGGCCAGCTAGATGTGGGAGGCACATTATTAAAATTATTAAATTTCGGCATAGAAAATGGCAATGAAGGAGGAGCCTTATATATTAAAGAAGTCTGGTGCTGGGACACGGGGGCTCTCCTGTCGATCTGCTCGTTGCGTTGCTGCATATATACTACATTTAATTCTTCCTGAACAAATTCCAGAGCCTTCTCAATAGAAACCGGTCTCATACAGCGTATGCGAGAACCCATTGGTTCTTTCAGGCCTCTCACAAATGATTGTAACGTCAATTTGCGGTATAAATCACGCTTGGCTTCTATAGTTGTATGGACAGTTTCGTGCAAAGACACGTATGTCATAATTGTACTAAAGAGGTTCTGGCATTTGTCATAAAATTCAATAGGGGTGCTACTTCCTTGGCTGAGCAAAGAAATATCATTATATAGAGCGGTCTCGTCTCTCTGGTCAGAAAAGTTATTTATAAGAGAGCTACGTATGTCTCTCCAGCAATCGGGAATTCCGTTTGAATTTATGGTCCTAGCAGCATTACCCGTAATTTTGTTAAGGATACCATTTATTACGCATAAATTAACTAAGTCATTACCCGGTTTCACATAAGCTTCAACAATTTGATCGCAAATGCGAACAAAACGAGTGAGCACATTTGGATTCCCGTCGAAATCCGGCACTGGGCGTAAGGCCTTGTATACGGTGTCGGGATCCATATTTAATATATCTAAACGGTTATAACTATCACTAAATAATCTACGTAGCCCTAGCTCTGATTCTAGAGTGTCTAGGCTTCTATTTAAATCTACGTCTCTATTCCTACGAATCTGTCTGGAAGAGACAGATTTAACGTTTGTCCTTGGATGAAAAATTTTGGAGATAAGGATTCACCAGGGAAGCAACACAAAGACAAAAAATTCACTGTACTTACATTAACATCTCGTCGGCCCACTGAAGTTTAAGTGTGAGTCTCGCGGTCACGACTCTACCAAAGTTCGATATTTAGACAAGGCACTAGATAGTGCGAGCAGCGACCTTGCGGATCGCACAGGATTCAAATTTGGAGATCCTGGAGTCAACGCGCCGTGCTTCTAAATATCCTACCGACTGCGCCAATTATGGAGGTCGCAACCGAAGGACTTAAAAAAAACCGAAAATTATTTAATACATTTATTTTAAAAGGTTACAAAGTAATTATCTATTAATTATAACTAGGTGTGCTCGCGGACGAAGTAGGTACCGGAGTGTGTCTTCGTGGCGGCGTGGCGAGGCGACACGGGGCCCTTTCTGCTGCATCGGCAATTCTTAGGTCACGTACGCCAGTTGCTAAGTCCACGGGGCAGGCAGAACCGCTGAATTGGCATTTTAGTCTCGATGGAAAGTTTCCGTGAATATAGCTAATGAGTTAGCAAATCCCCTACTATTGGTGTACGTAACACAGTTATAAATATGAAACACATACAATAACAACAATACACGTTCAACAAAACAGATTTCGATTAGTTAGGAACCCATTTTACCTACACTTGCATCGTAAGTATATGAGCAGTAAGTCGCTTTTTGAATGCGTGAAACGAATTTATTTTTTTAATATCCGAGGGTATTTGATTAAATATGCGTGCACTTTCAGAATATAGCACCTTCAGTATAGCACTCAGGAATCACATACATATCCAACGGTGACATACTATCGCTCCAGCTGTTCCTGAGATTAGAACGTAAGCGCGTTCAAACAAAAAACCTATTCAGCTATAAACTCGAAATATTAGTGTAGATTTTTATTAAAAAAATGTTTTTCCAAATCGATCCATAAACAGCAAATATATGAAATTGAAATAGAGCATCGTCAATGTGGTCGGAGTTAACCCAATATTCATTATTGAGGATAACTGAATGATAAGTGATCAGATTTTTAAGAAATGAATCGAAATTGGTATAGCTAAAAAAAGGTCTGAAGTAAAAAAACAGTCATCACAAAAAAATAGCCGATGTAAGAACTTCCTCTTCTTTCTACTTTCTTTTAATACGCGTAAGTCAGACCAGACCATCAAGCCTAATTTTAACGTCATTTCTTTTTGTAATTCGCCACGTTTTCTTAAAAAAGTTAAATAAACTTATATATTTCCAAATTCATGAGTTGTAATATTGTACACAGAGTTGAAATTTTATATTTATGAAACAGGTATTTAGTACTTAATTACTACAAGTGCAAATCTGATATAACATTTTCAAAAACTTTGCATATTCTTCACAAACTATTTAATCTCTATATATATGAAACGCAAACGAGCGTAGACGTTGATTATTATTATTAGAGCATATATTACTCGCAAGATTAATTTAACAACGTCCACATTCTTAGAATTTCTGACTTCCTTACAAAATTTGAATTTGACTAAACATCGTTTACTGTTTGTGTACGCTGTACTATTGCTCTATAAAATATTGCGGCACCATCTCCCCTTACTGGATGTCCGAGTCTAATAATCTTTTTCCGCCATAAAAATAAAATACCTAAAGACGTTTGCCAAAAGGGTAAATGATACTTTCTACCAGAGAAAAACGTTTTTGTTGCCAAATGTTGTTAGTACAATTTTGAAAGGTTTTTGAAAATACTATTTAGAAAGAAATGGTTTTCTGAGTAGTCTTTTATTGGAGCAATGGCATCGAAAAATTCTGTATACCATGGAATGACTACCTAACAATATTACCTATTGCAAAGTTTGTTTTTAAAATATTTATTTTTGAAAGATTTTCTCTGTATCTGCATTTCTAATATTGGATCATTGTTACATGGTATAATTGTACCGGTTAGTTTTATACTGTCCAGTTCTTCAATCAAAAGCCCCTCTAAAGACTTCATACGACTGAAGGAACTGAACATACACTTGCCAAGTGACGAAAAGCTTAGAGCCTAAGTGGTCAACTGTGCTGTCTTGCATCTTATGCATAGTGGAAACCCAGCAGAACACATTTAGCAACATTCTATGCTCAGCCACGCAGTAGTTGTACTTGGCCTGAAATTGTACGCTTGTAGGTAGAATAACGTGAATAATAAAGCCAAAGTCTACTTCAACTGATGGTAAATCCGCAACGTATATCGTATATCTGAGTAAACCAAATCCCAACCTAATCCAATGACATGAAGCAGTTCTAATTTAGCTTGTTAATCTTGTAGTTTAAAGATTTGTCCCATAATAACCTACTAACAGGGCAACTTAAATAAAAGGCTGTAATATACATGTAGACTGTCACCTTCATTATTTTCTGAGAGATAAAATCGTGACTTTTTAAAGATTTACGAGTAAGTAACTATGTATGGTCTAGGTCACCATCACCTTCCACCACACATTCAATTACCACCAGTGGTTAAATGCGGATTTATGTACTGTAAAAAAATGGTCTGTTTTACGTAAGCAATACATTTAAAACTAAAAGAAGTTTTACATGTATTGTTTACGTTTTTGCATTAATATTAATTTTTTGACTTTAGTAACATTTAACATTTTTATTTTGATTTAAATTGATTTGTTTTTTTTGTAATTGTTCTTGAATTGTAATTTTTATTAATTTTTTTAATGATGTACCTTGATATTTTTAAAATTAGCTTTAGTGTTAATTATCTGGAATTCTCTTGAGTGTAATTCGGTAAACTGTTACTAATTGATCAAAATAAATGAAAATAAATAGTACCTGTGTTGAGACAAAATTTGGAATACAACCTTTATTGATATTTTCTAATAATTAACAACAGGAATTGTGGGTTCAATAAATCTCAGTTTTATTTTACTTACCAGCTTTAATTGTTTGTTTGGAAACATGAACGCTTTGTTCTATTGAAATCCCACTTTTAAGAGGATATTTTCTATATTACTTTATTTGTCTTCCAATTTAAGCTCGCATAAGCTTTTGATTTACTCTACTAGCTCTATAAGAATATATTCAATTAACTAAAAACTAGATTACATTGCTCTCTGTTTTCTTACCCCCAGTAATAGGTTTCTGCGCATAGTTCGTGTACTCCCCGGGATTGAATGTAAACACGTACGGGCTTCTGATCCGTAAGTTAACATCGGGTTAACTGCTATGTTTACCCGGAGACAGGCGTGACCAACTTAGTCGCTAATTGGCTTAACTTAAGTTTCTAAAGAGTATGAAAGTCTACCTGGGAAAGTACCACATGTTTGCCAGTTACTCTACCGCCACGTAACAACGTATATACAATACATACTCTGTTCCAGTTTGAAAGGCAATGTTTCCTAAGAAATTATAGAACAAAGAAATAATTCATTTTACATTATATGGTTGACGATTGTAGTGCAATGAAAAGCAGTGATTTGGACTCTTCATGTTTATATAGCTACGTTTCGCTGTGTTGAAATGGATAGACGTGTTGCTAGCTATTAAGCGCATGTGTTACTCGTTCCATCATTGTATATAAATAAAATTGCAGTTCAGAGATCCAAACGATACAATTTGTGAATTGTAAATGTATCTTTCACTATGTACATTTTGGTAAGATCGACGATACAGCAACAGTAATTACTGTGACTTACGGTTTGTTCTGTATTGAATTAAGCAAGTAATTTTGAGGCTACGTAATTTCGCAACAAACTTTCCAAATAGTATCCTGCAATTACAAAATAGCTATTTTATCCCACATAAAGTAGCTATTCTGTCATTGTATCTGTTTTGTATCTGTACGTGTCCGAAACTGCGAAATTTGTTCTTATCATTAAGGAAGAATTTAGGGAACTATGCTTCTAGTAAGGCCAAGCTAGAATTTTAAGTACGTCATTGCCTAAAGCGAGCAAAACTATGACCATAAACTAGTTTAATATTGAACCCCAAACTTTATTACGACGAATGGTGTCGTAGTGAAAATGCTGTAAAGCAGAACGAAACGCAGCCCTTGTGACCAACGCCAAAACCCGAAACCTCGCATGTTTTGCTCGGCTGCTCCGCCGCCGCTCCGACGCTATGCCGATACGCGGGTACATTTGCATATCAGTGATGCGAATCTATAAAATGTTCCCCTATGAAAAGTACTCAACTCAGCTTAAGTAGTTTTTACTCCAATCTAAAATACAGCCGAAAGAATAATAATATTTAGCTGAAAATGTAACTTACGAACTTCACACTTCTCATGTTTTTAAAATCGTTTAAAATCACCTTTTTCAAAATTGTTATGGTTTTAATTCACCCACCAGACCCAGATCCACCCATGTGAACGAAGTACTTCGTTGTCTATCTCTCTGCCGTAACTCGTCTCTAACGGCTTCTACGTAACCCTTACGTTTTGATCCAAAAAATAAAACAAGTTTTGTGTAATAACAAGGCACTTAACCACGTGTATTCCAAATGTGCAGGCCATAAGTATTGTTTCGTTAATCGATCCCGATATTTCGTCCAAATTAATTGGAGTGCTATGATGGGGGAAAATTTGGGCAGCTACGAGTAGGTCGTTGTACGTGCTTTATATAATTTATTGCTGACCTTTTTAGAATTATTAGTTGAAGTGGATCTTATCTTTACTCGAGCACCTATAAGTCCCGAATAATTAAAGCTGAGCTAGTTAGGTTTTGTTAAGCCACTTGCTTTTCCACTTTGCCACAAAATGGTTTTTCATGAGATCTGCAACTGTTCTCGGTCAGACAGAAAATATAATTTAGAATAACATTTATACGTTGAGTCAAACAATCGCTAGCATTTTGGCCACGCGTCCAACTATGCGTCTCCCGCGGGCTGAACGTCTCAAAACCGTTTACGTTTGCTTATATTCGCAATTTGAGAAGCTCAGCAGAATTTGTCGCTGCGTCAGACCTACTACTACGCTTTTTAGGGTTCCGTAGCCAAATGGCAAAATACCCTAATAGATTCGTCATGTCTGTCTGTCCGTATGTCACAGCCACTTTTCTCCAAAACTATAAAAGCTATACTATTGAAACTTAGTAAGTAGATGTATCGTGTCCCATGCGGTCGTCGCAATCTCACGGCACACAAGGGACTTCACGTACTACGCTGACGACACCGACGACGCCATCGGTCGGTTCGTTCAGCGAGCGTTGGCTGCAACACTGAAGACCATCCGAGAGTTCAATTTGCAGATGGCCGTCAAAGACAGAAATGCAGTCGTGGTGGAGGCGCTGAGCCGGGAGGAGGCGGCTTAGAAAATAAAATAGGCCTAGAATTAGAATGAAATGTTCCCTACTCCCCCCTATTTCCTTTTCTTCCTAATCCAAGATTCATGTAAAAAAAAAGAAAACAAATGACAAAGGTCACGGACCCCTGAGTCTGTGGAGTTGCTAAATTTAAATAAAAAAATAAATAAAAAAAGATGTAATCTGTAAACCGCCTTAAGATTTTGGTACAAAAAATAGAAAAAAAAATTTAGGGGTGTGTCCCATACATAGAACTGAAACTGAATTTTTTTTGATCAACACCATACGTGTGTGGTATCTATGAATAGGTCATCAAAAATAATATTGAGGTTCCTAACATAGATTTTTTCTAAACTGAATAGTTTGCGCGAGGGACTCTTCCAAAGTGGTAAAAAGTGTGTACCCCCCCCCCCCCCACTGTAACTTCTAAACTAAAATAATGACAAAAATAAAAAAGTGTATGATATACGTTACCATGTAAACTAGCAACGAAAATTGGTTTGAATGAGATCTAGTAAGTAGATAGATAGATAGATAGAAACTCTTTATTGCAACACAAACAATTTAAAATATTACAAATAAACACTTATGAACTAGTGCCACAAGTGGCGGCCTTATTGCTAAGAGCAATCTCTTCCAGGCAACCAGCAAAAAGGAAAATAGCCCACATATACTCGTAGGCGGGGGAAGCGACATCAATTTAATAATACTACTACATATCTATAACTATAACTATATAAAATAATAAATATTAACCTATAAACATGAGATTAAAAATTTCACTGATAAATACTAAACATAATAAACACTTACAAACAAAAGTGCGGACAAGATGAACAATAAATCAATAATGTACTTAATCAGCGGATTACAGCTTCAATCAGCAGATCGGATACGAACAGTGCTACCATCTACAATTTGCTGGTGTCAACAGTTTTGCACTGCGATAAATAAAAATCTTTTAATCTTCCTTTAAAAATGGTCAAGGACTGCGATTGTCTTAAAGAGGCCGGCAAAACATTCCATAAACGGACTGCCATGACGGTAAAAGAGTTTCCATAGAAAGATGTCTTGTGTGATGGTGCAGTGAGGTTGAGTGCTACAGCCGCTCTCAGAGAGCGTGGACGTGAAGTTTCATGACAGAAGTTGAAACGTTCCTTAAGATAAGACGGGAAGGTTGGATTGTACAATACGTTATAAAGAAGTGATAGGATGTGTGCATTTCTGCGGAGACGAATTGGGAGCCACTTGAGCTTTGCGCGAAATTCAGATATGTGGTCATATTTACGCAAGCCAAATATGAACCTTATGCAGAAATTTTGAAGACGCTCAAGCTTGTTAAGTTGTTCCTCAGTGATATCTAGGTAACAAACGTCGGCATAATCAAGGATGGGTAGCAGTAGTGACTGGACAAGCGAAATTTTGTTGAAGTAGGAAGAAAGTTGCGCAATTTCATCAAAGCTCCAGCCGCTGCGTAAAGCTTCCTGCTAGTTTCTTGAAGTTGCGGACCCCAACTCATACAGCGATCCATAATAATGCCCAAGTTCCTGACAGAGCTGCTGTAAGGTATAACGATACCATCAAACTCGGTGTTAGGGAGCGATTGCCAATCGATATTGGAAAGCTGCCTAGAACTACCAATAATTATGGCCTGTGATTTGCTGGGATTAACATTTAGCCCAAAGCATTTTCCCCACTGACAGACACTAGCTAAATCTACATTCATGGCGTTAATCGCGTCTGAAATTTTTGATAGAGGTGCATGAGAATAGATCTGAAGGTCATCAGCGTAAAGGTGGTAGGAAGAGGAAAGGTTGAAAGTGATGGAATTGATGAAAAAGAAAAGGGAGGATAGGACGCCACCCTGAGGGACTCCGGCAGAAGTCGAACACCAAGAAGATACATCATCCTCAAGGCGAACTCGCTGCCTACGACCACAGAGATAGCTATAAAACCAGTTGATAGCGGATGGAGAAAAATTAGACGAGCGTAACAAGGCCAAGAGAACATCATGATCAACGGTATTGAAAGCATTACTAAAATCAAGAAGTACCAACACGGTAAGATTACAATTTTCCATCGAAAGACGGATGTCATCGGTAATCTTTACCAGTGCACTGACGGTACTATGTCCCGAACGAAACCCTGATTGTAACGAATTTATTAAATTATAACGGGAAAGGTATCTACTAAACTGATTATGGACAAGACGTTCAAGAACTTTAGACAAGAAAGGAAGTATCGAGATGGGTCGGTATTCCGAGAAAGATTTGGGATTAGGTTTTTTAGGCAAGGGAATAATATGTGCATCTTTCCATGCTGAAGGGAAAACACCGGAAGAAATCGAAGTATTGAAGATGACACAAAGTACAGGGAGGAAAATTCAAGGACAGGGACCAGCATGTTGCGGCTAATGCCATCGCTACCTACCGCATTAGAAGAGATAGAAAGAATGCTCTTCTTGACCTCGTCAGGAGAAAATTCATTAAAATTAAACGAAGAATTGTCAGAGACAGTTAGATTGGAAAGAGAAAAGAGTATTGGTTTTGGTTTGTGCGTCAATAATTGAAGAGGAAGAGTAATGTTGATTTAGCAAATTAATGTCAAGATTCCGAGGAACACTATCTAACCGCGATTTACCGATTCCCATAGTCCTCAGAAATTTCCATACTTTAGCAGGATCATTGTTGTCAACTGAAGTATGAACATGACGTCTCAAGGCGTCCCTGCAAGCAGTATTACAGCGATTTCGAGCTCTGACATAAGCTGTTTTTGTTCGTTCTCCCGGATTACACTTAAATCTGAATTTAGCGGAGTCTCTTTTGCGCATTAAAAGTTTTATGTCACTAGTAAGCCATGGTGCAGGAATAAGTAGTTATATTTTAATACGTCTTAAATTGACTATCCATACTAATATTATAAATGCGAAAGTAACTCTGTCTGTCTGTCTGTCTGTCTGTCTGTCTGTCTGTCTGTCTGTCTTTACCGCCTAAACCAACCAACAGATTTTGATGAAATTTGATACATAGATAGAATAGATCCCGAGAAAGGACATAGGCTACTTTTTGTTCCGAAAAGAGGGTTAAAATAAGGGATGAAAGTTTATATAGAAAACTTCGTCATTGTTGAAGAACTATGAAACTTTACGTCTAGATATTTAACACGAAACCATAAAATGTATGTTTTAGCAGTTTTGTAGTTTCGAACTGTACCTACGGGGGTGGAATTGGGGGTGAAAGTCTGGAAGTTCAATATTATTGAAGATAAAACCATGAAACTTTGTATCTAGACACTTGAAATGGAGTCGATTAACGTTTTTTCCAGCAATTTTATAATTTCTAACTATACGGGGATACTTAAATAACCGCTTGATTTTCGCGTTTTACAAATTTGGCGGGAAAACGGGTGTCAGGTTACATAAGTGTGATAATTTATGTTTTATTATCATCAATATGGGTATCAAATGAAAGGGCTCAACAAGCAGAATACAATATACTATAAAAAATTGAAATCCAAGATGGCGGCCGCTACAAAATGGCGGATAACGTAGGTTTTATCAATCCCATCAACATGGGTATCAAATGAAAGGGCTCAACAAGCAGAATACAATATACTATAAAAAATTGAAATCCAAGATGGAGGCCGCTACAAAATGGCGGATAACGTAGGTTTTATCAATCCCATCAACATGGGTATCAAATGAAAGGGCTTGACAAGAAGAATACAGTGCACTATACAACCTCAATATTTAAGATGGGCGCAGCCACTAAATGGCGTATCAGACAGAATTTTTGACAGTCGACGAGATTTCCATGGTGTCTTTTCAAATGTTATGCATGATGGACGCTCGATTAAGGCAAATTAAGAACTGCGAAAATGAGTTTTTTGGAGGAGTAAACGTATTACTTTTCGGTAATCTTTTACAACTGCCTCCTATAAAATGATCAGGAACACCTGTTTTCAATTCTAATACGAAATTAAATAAATAAATAAATAAATATTGGTGGACAATTCACACACAACACCATCTGACCCCAAACTAAGCAAAGCTTGTGTGATGGCAGCCAGGTAGTTGATATAATACTTATATAGTTTTAAATACATACTTATTATACATAGAAACACCCAGACACAGTGCAAACATTTGAATTCATCACACAAATATTTGCACTGGGTGGGGATCGAACCCACGACCCTCGGCTTCGCAGGCAGAGCTACTACCAACTAAGCCACTAGGGCAGTCAAACTAATATAAATTATATATATGAAAGTAGCTGTCTCTGTTCGTTGCCGTCTAACGCCTAAGCCACTTAAAGAGTTTGTTACAATTTGGTGCACAGATAGACTAGACTTAGGAAAGGACAACGGCGACTTTTTATCACAGAAAAAGAGTTGAAAAGAGTGGAAATGAGGAGTAAAAGTGTGCATGGAAGGATCTTTGCACTCTTTGTATGCTATTTTTAACTGACTTCAAAAAAAGGAGGAGGTTATCAATCCAGTTGTATTTCCAATTGTGAATCAATTTAGATGGTTATTTTTTTGGTTGGTAGATTATAGTTCAGAGATGGTCATATAAATTTTATCGAAATCAGTGGGACGGTTTTTGAAATATGAACAACAAACTAAAATTTGCGTTCATGTAATCAGACGATATATCTACTAATAGACTCTAATAAAATTTGGTGGACCGTCCCAATATGATTTTAAATTAAAGTCTGTTTTTGATTAATTTTTTGAGAACATAGTTTCTTTTTGTAATTTGTCGTGTAAATTGTACATTTATTAATAAATATAAAACTTTGACTTAGACCGATTTTGATTAGGAAACGTGAATTTGTATGGTAGTAGACATACGAGTAGGTACTGCCTCAATTACTTTAGTAAATATGTGGCGCGGACGAAGTCGCGGGTAAAAGCTAGTTGTTAATAAATACACTGATTAAAGTAACAACGAAGTACAAGAACTTTTGTATTATGCTACTTGCTGCTACGGAAGCCTTCATGGGCGAGCCCGACTCGCCCTTGACCACTTTCTTTGAAAGATCTAATGGCGCCAATGTATCAACACAACTAGCGACCGTACTAAAGATTGACACAACCTCCATGACACGAGTGTCCTACGGTCAGGTCTTTTGCCATCGTCATGCGCAAGCCTACTCAGTCCATGTATGACTGGGACATTGGCGATGGAAATTACCCGGCGTGTGATACAATGATGATATTTTTTTCACATGCTATCTAATAATTCTATATTTTGAATGTTGGTGAATAAAATAATCCAGAATCACTCATAAACACTCAAAACCACGTATAGTTAAATTAAGGCTTGAAATTTGAAATACCACTAACCGCAGAACTACTTAACACAAACTCTGTAAATGACTTGTATCAAAATACTGGGAAGTTTAGAAGACTTGTGAACTTTGAAGTTGATACTTTATCAAACTCAGGCTTCGATCCTCGATCGCTAGAGCCTCTTAATCTCTGGGGAAACAGAGCCCTAACTCCTCTCCAGAGGCCGGTAATTCTTCGACAACTCGACACGCTTCAGGCATAGAACAAAATTAATATAATACAAATTCAATTTCAAGCCTGACGGAAATTAAAATTGCGAGCTGCTTTCTCACGTTTATAAGCTTATTAAACGGTCGCTATTTATTTCTCTTGGACAAATGTTTTTTCTTATTATTCGTGGAAATAAATGTGTACCTACTAAAAATAATTAATTATAGCCGGATGTTTTTGTTCCATTATAAAGTTTCACAATTTTATTTTCATACTTACTAAGTTGAATTAGTAAAAATTAATCGACGACGCCATCGGTCGGTTCGTGCGGCGAGCGTGGGCTGCATCACCGAAGACCATCCGCGATTTCAACCTACAGATGGCCATCAGGGACAGAAATGCGGCCGTTGTGGAGGCTCTGGGCCGGGAGGAGGCAGCTTAGGCAAATGGCAAAAGGCAATTAAGCAAACACTCGATGTCGAGTCGATTACTAGCGGAATCCCAACCGGTAGTGATCGGCTCTACAGACGAGCACTAGAATGAGATTTTAAATGTACTCAAATCCCTTCTATTTTCCTCATCTCCTTATCCAAGAAATGTGTAAAAAAAAAAGATAATTGTAATGACAAAGATCACGGACCCCGGAGTCTGTAGAGTGGATAATTTAAATTAAAAAAAAAAGTAAAAATTAATGACATATTAATCCAGAAGAAATGATGCGTTAAAATCGTGTTGTGAATATTATCTATCTACATATATCATAATGGCGTGTGTACTTATAGTAAGGCCGGTTAAGTAATAGACATGTGTAATAATGCAAATTATATAAATAATATGCAAATAATGTCTAATATCACATAGGTAATATCACTTGAAGAGTGAATGCAACATCACTCATTATGCGACGGTTTTAACCATCACACATTACTTGTGCTCTATTAGGTATTTCATTACCTATATCGTGGTATTTAGACATATGTAGTTACAAAATAACAAAATTACAAAAAAATATTTATTACAAAATGTGTAAAATAATACCTTATTAAATCTATCATTCAGTGAGCCAAGTAATGTTCTGCATAAATACAATCAAAAATCAGAAAAAGCATTAACTCTTTACGCTGTGATTTCTCTGCAATTGCACTCTTCAAACCGGAACACAGCAATGGTTATAATTTATTTATACTTGTAGCAGTAAAAACGGCTTATTTAAGACGTTTGACAACGACCCCAGAATTAAATTTGGAACCAAACTAAAAAACAATACAATTATACGTTTTAAATCACTTAATAGAGTAAAAGCCGGGCCACACAGAGGCGGGAGCCGCGAGAAAGCGATCGCGATCCGGGACGGGAATTTTTGTAATATTCGAATTTGTATGCAACCTGACACATAGCAAGCGGGAGCGATCCGGCGCGATGCGATTTCCCGCGCGACAAGATCGTGACGACAAACAAGAGATCGCTTCGCCATGCTTCGCGGGAAGGACGCGCGACGGAAGGCCGACGCGGGCGCTGTATTCTACGGTAGTCAGTACAAGCTGTCACACAGGACAGAGCGTTCGCGTAGCGATCGCGATCCGATCTCACGAGTTGTATTTTTTTACAACGTAAGGTCGTGAGCAATTTGATCGCTTTTGGTGTCACACCGGCTGTGTTCTCGCCATCTGCCCGCCGCGGGCTGCGGGCAGTAGCTCTGTGTGACATGATACGGACCGCTATCGCTTTGCACTCGATCGCTATCGGATCGCTATCGGATCACTCCCGCCTCTGTGTGGCCCGGCTTTAAGAACCCAGGGCCGCCAGACGTCACGTATTTTCTGATGGATGAAATGTGGACGATTGAGTAGAGTTAGTACTTAATACGTACTAAGAACACATGCTTACCCGCTAACTTGCTTAGACGGCCAATTTAAAACTCCCAAAATAGTAGAGTTTTAAAGCGTCTGTTAAACAAAACTGCCGACGGAAAATGTCTGGGAGTATTGGGGCCTTATTTTTAAAGCTATTGCCTATAACATACGTGAAAATTAGTTATCAGAAAATACGTAAAGTAAGTAATGTATCTTCTGGACCCCATATCTCAAAATTGGCCGTCTAAGCAAGTTATCAGAAAATACGTGATATCTGGTGGCTCTGGGATCTTGGACTATTAATGGTTAGGTACATCATTACATTTAGTTTTTTGTCACATCACTTGTTGCTATATTGTTACAAGGAGCCTTTTATTTTTTATAGACTAAAATGTTCATAAGCCAATGGAAAGTGTGTGTGTTCACGAAAATATTAGTTAGGGATTATAAAATAAGTTTATTTTAAAATGGTGATGGCGCTGAGATATTGGGAGAGGGCGTTACAGTTAAGGGTGGTTGAAAGTTTATGGGGGGTATTGGCAATGAAGCTCGGATGTGGAGCGGAACGGATTGCTTAACTATGCGTGCCAAGTTGGCTACTGCTAGCTATGTACAGGTTTACGCAGTAACGATTTAAATTTTTAACCGACTTCAAAACGTAGAAGGTACTGAATTAGGTTGTGTGTGTTTTTGTATGTATGTTAAGCGACAGCTCCGGTGCTCGTGATTCGATTTTGTTTTTTTTTGTTTAATACGAGTATATCTACTTCAGAAATGGTCACAACAATAGTGAAATGTCAACAAAAAAATATTTGTTATATCTGGACGACGACGTAGTCATAGCTTCTAATGAAATTTGGTCGAGTTTCTGAATTTAGGTAATTATAAGTTGAGCTCGGTTTTGTTTTTTTAGAAAATTCGAGCAAAACGAACACCTGGTGGTAAGTAAATTTTTTTGTTGGTTTGCCAATAGCAGCAGATTGCACTGCAGTATTTTGATTAAGGACATTTTAGCGCGTAAAATTTACTGTATTCTTCACTCGGAGAAATAACATGGTGACAAAAGCGATCTTACCTCTATAATTTATTTGGCAACATTAGCCTTCGAACCAGACCTTTTTCTTGGTAAGAAACTGGCAAAGGTGCTATTATACTCCCTTGACCTGTCTTGATCTATTATATGCATTTTCTATATCAGAGATCGATTAAAGATTAAAGCAATAAGGTTCCCTTTCTATATTCACATATTTTTTTACATTTTGATGTTGCTAAAAATAATATGAGAAAAAAAATATTTATTTGCTCTCCCAGGTAGGCTTTACAATACGACCTTCCACTTGGGATAAAAATGAATATCATTGATGAAAAAGTTGGAATTATGCATAGACCAATTACGGCACAACTATAGAGACAGGCACGGAGATTGCCATTATTTGCTTAAATTAATTTATTATGATCTTATATATGCTTATAAAGCCATTTATGTATATACCTACAGAAAAATGCCGCATGTGGTGTATTTATCAACAGGAATTACCACAAAGATAAATACGTTCCGTAAATCATTCAAATGTTTTTTCTACTTTAGGCTACCAGCAATAAAACTTGACATAACCAGCGGGAATTTATGGCCTATTGCACGGGACAAAGCTGGTTCACCGAGAAATCGACGGAAATTCTTTAGCTATTTCCGCAAATATGACCAGAATAGAGTTGCTAGTAACACAACACTATCGAGAAATTTTACCATTTACTTATATCTTTCTATACCAATATTACAAAACTGAGAAGCTTGTTTATTTGTACGCGCAAATCTCAGGACCTACTGGACAGATTTTAAATCTTTCATCGTTGGGTGTGTTCTGGATAGGTCCCTGAGTGCTATATGATACATACCACACATATATGTACCACGGGCGACGCCGGGGCGGTCCGCAATTTTTTATATGTATAGGGTTTTTATAAAGGGTATTTTACTTATATAAGTATTATATCAGCTATCTGGCCGCCATAGTACAAGCTTTGCTTAGTTTGGGGTCAGATGGTGTTATGTGAATTGTCTACCAATATATATTTGTTGTGTAAGGACTGTTGTGAACAGTTCAGAACAGTTCTCGCCTTTGAGTCACCGCGGCTGGTGGCTCAAAGGCGAGAACTATCGATACCACAATCGTGAAGTCGTTGGTTCGAGCTCCGCTTGCATCTCTTAGTATTTTTTCCAATTGTAAATGTACGATTTTGATTTCAAAGTTCGCGTGATCGTTCAAGTACAATGCCACTCTTTTTAACCGACTTCAAAAAAGGAGGTTTCTCAATTCGACCGTATATTTTTTTTTATGTGTGTTCGCGGATAACTTCGTCGTTTATGAACCAATTTTGATGATCCTTTTTTTGTTGTAAAGAAGATTATCCAAGGGTGGTGCCATGATAAGGAAACCAGGATCTGATAATGACATACTAGAGAAATTGAGGAAAATTTTTTTACTTTAAAAGTTTTCTGTTGAAAGTCGGTTCTTTTTGTTAAAATTCTTATAATTTAATATCGAAGTGTAATTCGTGTTATAAGCTGAACACAGATATATTTCATTTAGTTAACTTGAAATCTGAATTCACAAAACGGGGCTTAATTCAAACCTAGTTATGTTTTTCTGAGTACGTTTTACATCAAAACAGTTCGTTACAAAGACTAATCAGAAAACCGTCATTGAAATTGCTCAAAACTTTGCTTGCTCGGTTTATTTCTGACGTAAACCTTGAGTAAATAAATTACTTAATAATGCGGGATTTTTTTTAATGTTTGGAATATCGCGACATGTGTGTCTAAGGCATTTAAGTCATCGTATTACCGAGTTTTTCTTATGTTTCCCAACACTATAACAATGTTGTGAGCAGAGAAAAATGGGAAGACCTAATTCCCGTCCAGCGAATGCTCACGTAGAGCAGGTATGATCCGATTATATTGCTTTGTGAAGAGAATTCCGTATTGTCGGCGGTTATTTCTGTTCCTATTTGTTTTATTGTTAACGTCAGCGTTTTTTGAGTCCGGTTCATTGTCTTATTTTATTAGAGCAAGTTTGTTGAATTTTAGTTTTTTTTTTGTTTTATTTTATACATTTATTACTACTACCTTTTAGATTTTTTTTCTGGGATATTATCAACGTGATACTTACTATACCTAACATTTTTTCTGAAAGACTAAAACTATTTCAAAATAATATCCTTTCAAAAAATTCCATTTCTAAATTGACGAAGTTGTGAGGTTACAATGAAAAAAATCGATAGATTAGAAGTCAACCAAATAGACATTTTGAAAGTAACTCAATAACTATCAGTTAGATCTTGGTCTAAATGAAATAGAACCATACAGAAGTTATCAGCTGTCTATCAATTTCAAAAGAAGTTACCAAAATTAATTCAATTCATTCATTTCAGAAGAATAACAGTAAAAGTACAATAAAAGTAAGTAACACAGATACAGACAGACAAAACCAGTCCAATTAAGAAAGTAACTTCTTCATTATTATGATAGGAATTAATAAAATAAATGCATTTTTCAATTAAATAACATGTCAGCAAGCATTGATGATACATTCACAGTTCTCGCAACCAATTATAACACCTATTATCAATTCAATTGTATTGTTGCCGAATTTCGGATCAACCTGGTATTTCATGTTCACCAACCAATTACTCCGAGCCTCAGCGTGAGTTCAACACTCCGCGGTCCCATTTGCCGCTACATTACAATATGTGAATTATTAACGTTTGCGTACCCTAATCACCGAATTGTTCGATTCAGATACAATTGTTCTGATTGACAGCTCATTTGAAGCTCCAAATAACACGGCAAAACTATGCTGTTAGGGCTGGCGCGCCAAGGAAATTTACATCGCCACCGAGAGCATGAATCGGATTTCGGTCGCATTCAAATTGATGTCATTAAGTCGCGCACGTTCCAAGATGGGTGCCTTCGCAAATACATTACGACCTCCCCTAAAGCAAGAAAATAGCAGCCAGAATAAGCATCTATTTGCGCGAAACAAAGGCCTTTGTTTGCTCTAATTAGAGATTTTGCGGTTCCGTTCTAATAGTTTATGAGGCTTTCTTGAGCTATTTCCTCTTCGGAAAACTAATTCCGATGGCATACAAAGTAAACTATGAGGCCCGATGATTGGCTGACGGTGAGCGCTATTGAGTCTGAAGAAAGAAAATCCCGATAAATCCTTTCGAACTCATAACAAAGGCGGATTAGCTCGCTCTGTAATAACACATTGTGGTATTATCCTGCGAGAAACGCTTTTTACTTGGATACTGCTTCTCGGTGAGAATACGCAAGCAACTTTTAATTAATATTCTCATCATAATTCTCAACCCTTTCGTATCTGGAATATTAAACTTTAGAATTGCTTCTGTAATTACACCTATTACCGACGACTAGCAAACATAATTGAAACTGTATGGCAATACAAACATGATTTAAATTATTTAATTTTAAATTTAGTACAGTTTATGTGTTCTTAATTTAAAGTTAACGTAGTAAATCCTTGTGTTGGGTTAAATGGTTCTTCATGTTTTAGAAAAATCTATAGGAGAGAGTTGTGGGTTGTGGGGGCAGCGAGTGACTGAAACTTTTATACGTTATGGGGGGAATCCCCTGGCGCTGAGCCAACTATGTGATGGATGCAATCGGTAAAACAACTTTTAAGTAAAAACATATATTATGAGATACTGCTAAAATTGAAATTCTCAAACAAAATTATCACAGAAATGCATCTGAAATGTAAAATATTTATAAAATTTTCTATTATGTCATGTGTTAACATTTCAGATGATAGACATGCCGTCATTTTTCAAACATTGACCCAAAGCTAGCCAAATAACTAGGAAGTCATTGAGTAAAGCCAAATCAGTATTGAAATTATCGATATTTGTGCCATCAGGATAATTCAAACAAAAAAAATGAGCTCTGGCAAGTTATGGAATGCGAGCAATGATATAAATGAAATAAATCTGAAATCTCACCAGTGAAATTTAAAAACGGTAGTTTTATTTGTCCTTAACTACTATGTATTCCTAAAATTATGGTAAGTACAAAACATTGCATACTCCATTTGAGATAACGAAAATGAAAAATCATTGAAGTTTTACTAACTAAAAGTGGCTTTAAAGTCACCCCTCCTCGTTATTAAGTAAAGCCAGTTCTGTGCGGTTGTATTTTTAGCAAAGTGCTGTAGCGCTTCTCTCCGCACCTGTACCTTAGATCGTAGCGTAGAAGATTCCTGCAACCGCCAAGTCAATATTTGTGGCGCCATTTAACTCTTCCACCGCCGAGCTTCCTTCAAGCTTAGTATTTTCTACGTGTAATTTTATTTGTTTTTAAATTATTTATGTTGCGTCATGTGTCTTTATTGTTATTAACGCTAAAACAAATAATAAACAAATCCGAAAATTTTAATTTTGAGCAAAGACGATTGATTTGCTTACCGCTGTAAGCTGTTGTTGAATTTTCCACCTTAGTGACCACAAATAGATTGAGCTTAAGTCTAATTTAGTAATACGCCGATTAATTACAATTTCTCTACTGTTAATAACTTTGTAATTACGCAATAAGCCGAAAAGTGATGTTATTTTGCACTACTTTCACTATGGACCATAAACGACGTTAATTTTATGCATTTTCCCAGCCATTTCAGCTTTAATGCCAGCATCTCTGGCTGGAGATAATTTTGCGTATTCAGCTTTAGTTAGTTGTTCAAATTGTTGATTACAACTCATCTATCTGGCGCGCGTTCCGTTATTGTTATTATACGATATGTTAGAACCTAACGAAACGTACTTGCAAAAAAACATTGAATATGTCTTGTAAGACATTCAATACCCGAAGGTTTTTATAGCGGTTTCATTAAATAAACAGCCGGTAAGAAATCATTCACAGCTCCATGCACTATCACGATCCCTGAGGAGACACATCCCCGATTTATCCCTTGCCCTAGTCGATATATCCTGCTAACCCTTGAGATTTTTCAAGCAAAGAGTTTTTTGGTTGAAGAATATTGGCACTGCCATATATATTATTCAAACAACACGCTCGGAACCTCTTTCTATTGGGTATTGGACCATTTCTACATGTTCCTTTTCAATTTTTGTTTTATTGAAAATGAAAGGTGCAAATATTAATAAACTAGCTGAACCCGCTACTTCGTTCGCGTAAGCAGATGTTACTGACTTATACATTAATTGGAAGCATCGTACGTCAAATATTTGGATAAGTAGTCATAGTAAAACCTTTGAGTTTGAGTGAATTTGTTTTTCCACACAAAAATTTATTTAATTTTATCATCTTTATTTTTCTTTTTTTAAACAAAGTCAAACATACTTAGTAAAGTTTCGTAGTATCGAACATAGCCGCAAGTGTTAAGTTTGTAGGATTTTTATAGGATACATTATGAAAAGTCTGAAGCTAATGTACATGATCTGATACCTACTTACCTATTTCTTTTTATCCGCAAGTTGTTTTCTAGCTGTTACCCGCGACTTCGCCGGCGTAAAATTTTGAACGAAGCCTGTGTGGAATCAAAATAATTAAAATTTTGAGTTTTAATGATATTCAAGCAAGTTGAACCCGTAAATCTAAGCCAAGTCCTAGTGAAATGTTAATGTATGAATTTAATTGTAGGTAACACAGAAAAAAATCAAGAACGAAAGAATCCAAATTTGGCATCATAATCCTTTTAGCAGCAAAAACTTATTAGTACAATTTAGAATACCAGTAACGCCACCTAGTGATGAAAGAAAAAATACGTACCACAATAGCAAAACATCGATTTAAATGGCCTTTAGTGCTTTTAGATTTAAACTGGCATTAGCGCCGTCTAATGAGAATATTATGTTGCTTGTTATTTTGAATGTGAACGCAAATCACCTATATTATCTACGCCAAAACGGGTGCATATATTTTTCATTGTTGGCTTTTACCTTACCATCACATCAAGTTCCTGACGAAAATATATGCTTATATTAATATGGAAATGTAGACTTATTAGCCCATGTGAAATTTTAGACTCTAAACTATATGTGTTTCGTATATCAACCCATATCGTTGTGCCGTTTTGACGTGATAGTTAATATTTGTTTCCTTAGGGCCCATACTTCTTTTCAGGTTGATAGGTAATAAATATATAAATGTGGTATTTCAGACTATGGGTTATTTCTGTTTCAATTTTTTACCAAATTTGCTTAGTCTTTCCGACGTCACAGTAACCTATAAGTAACCGATTTGCTATTTCTGAGTTCAAACTACGTGTGTTTCGAATTCCATCCATATATGTTCAGCCGTTCCAACGGTGTCCTGTAAATATTATGAATGTCACTGTTTGGATGTTTGTTACGTAATACATAGAGTACTTATACATAGGCAATGTTTAGCCTATGTGTTCTTCCAGACTTTAATCTTACTCTATTTCAAATTTCAACCCGATCACTTGATACGTTCCGCCATGATTAAAGCGGCAATAGAAATACATCATCTGCGAAAATTTCAACTGTCTAGCTATCACCTGTTCTTGAGATACAGCCTGGTGACAGACGGACGGACGGACGGACGGATAGCGAAGTCTCAGTAATAGGGTCCCGTTTTTACCCTTTGTGTACGGAACCCTAACAACGGTCTGCTTCGGTCACCGAAGCTTGTTGAACACTACCTTTAAATTTTAAACAGTATTTGGATTGAAATAATACGTTTTCTAATAAGTTACGGCTGGTCTAGTAAGTTACAGCTGACCTAGTCGGGAGAACGGCGACTGTCGAAAACCACGCGCACCACTATCTTTTCAGAGTCATGTTCGTAATGCCGGTAATTAAAACGGTGAAGGAAAACACCGTGAAGAAACCGAAATCTACCTATAATCTAAGTTCTGAGTCATATGTCATCCACCAACCGACACTGGGCCAGCGTGGTGGTTTATAGCCTTGTCTCTCTCCTTGTGAGAGAAGGCCCCGACGCCCAGCAGTGGGAACATTTAATGGGTTGTTTATGCTGCTACTTACTATGCTGATATGTTTTCTCCAAAATACAAAAATCTACTACAATGACAGGTAATTTAATTCTGTTATTCGACTAAATTTTATAAGAAGGTTTAACTACGTCGTACAGATCTAAGCTGATTTTAGTTTTATGTTGATATTTGAAAAACTACCTCCCTGTTTTCGATATCTAAGATCACCTCTGAAGTATTTTCTACCAAACCAAAATAGGAATTATCAAAATCAACTAACAATTAGCAGAGTTATCGCGTAAAATAAAACCAAATAAAAAACATGCAACCCGATTGAGAACATCCTCCTTGTTTGAAGTCGATTATAACCGAATGATGTTTGTTTTTCCACACAAAAATATATTTTTGACAATTATTTTGTCATCCACGACGCGACGCGATCACGTGGGCACTTTCTAGAATCCAGATATTCTGTGGGTCGTCTGTGATACACAGAATACTTAGAAGTTAGTATGTACCGAACGCGCCGCGCGTGTCGTTATTATTTAATGTTTGTGTAATTTCCGAACCACCAGACCGACGATGTTCAAATTTTGACGGGACAATATAAAAAATGTGTTCTTTCTAACAAAAGAAGAATTAATAAAATTAAACAACGCAAACATGACTTACAACCAAATACACATTCTGACTTTCACCCCCTCCCGTAAGAAAACCGTTCAGAATTTAGGGATCAAAAGTAGCCTACGGCACTTTCCTTAGTATAAACTAAAGTTATGCCAAGTTTCAGCTGAATTGAATCAGTAGTTTCGGCGTGATGCGTGATCCCTATACAGAAAGACAGACAGACAGACAGACAGACAGACATGAAAGAAAAAAAATGCAGTTTCGCCATCAGTATCGCCTATGGAGTGCCCCAAAAAAAAATTTTCAAAATATCTTCAATGTACAGAATTCGACCCGTTACAGTTTTATTATAAGTATAGATATAGATTAGGAATTGATATACCGAGATATTTTAAACTAAAAAACGTTTTATCTTTAAGCACATGTCGTTTTGATAAACTCTTTTTAGATTAATACCTATAGGTAATTAGTATTAGTCAAGTTGCTGAGTGTTTGTAACAGTGAAATCGTCATAATATTTTTAGTTCTCAATTATATTATAAAAAAGACTGTCTTTAAATTAGATCAGAATCAAAATCAAGTTCTGTTTAGGTTCTATTTTTAACCGACTTCCAAAAAGGACGAGGTTATCAATTCGACCCCTATATATGTTTATTTTTTTCTGATTTCTGGAAACCTCCTGTACTTATCGATTTTAAAATTTATTTTCATGTTCGGATGGGTATGCTTCCCGAATGATCCCATATAAATCTTATCGAAATCGGTCAAGTGGTTTTTTGAAATATGAACCAAAAACTAAAATTTGCATACAATTTTCTGGATGACGTAATTGTAGATTTCACAAAAGTTATGAAACTCGAACCTGACACTACGGAATTGGGTAAATGCGATAATAAAAACTTGTTTTGCACTAAAAGGGTAAAATAAACTATTTTCGTACAAAAAATTAAACCGACTTCAAAACCACAAGTAGGCACTCAAAAACAAAAAATAAATTAATATCATTATAACAAGTGCTACTCACTCATCTATTTGAAGTCGATGTTAGCCAAGTCTAAACAGGTAGTGGATACGCCTACCTATCACGTGCCTACATACTATTTTTGGCCTGACTGGCACCGACTTCTAATAATGACCTTAATTTATTTTTCGCTTTTGAGTGCTTATTTGTGGTTTTGAAGTCGGTTTAATTTTTTGTATGAAAATAGTTTATTATGCGAAGTTTTTATAGGTCAGCTTTTCCAGAGAAGTCAGGCATATTTAGTAATCGATAGAAGCGAATATATGCACAAGCTTGAAATTTGATAGCACTATAAGACTTACTAAGACGTGCCTAAAACCACCCAAAACGCAAGTCAGGTGTGCAGTATTCCCCTGTATTCCGAACTAAATGAAATTAAATTCTGTCATTATTGGTTGCGACGCGACGGTATGAATTCTTCGCTAGACTTTAGTTCTAACTTAATGGATTCAATTATAGTTGTAGAGCATTCTAAACTTTCTTTATACGTGATAATTTAAACAACTAGATCAAATATGATCCATAGACCTAGATATTAATTGAATAGAAGCTATTAGAAATCGTGACCCGTTAGAATACATGAACGCCTAGTGGTCTAAACGAGCGTGAGATTAAGCATGAGCCGGTGTGTCGATCCTCTCGAGAGCCCTGCACGTCTACTTGTCTACGTCTGAGCCGACGGGCTAAATCCTCCAGCGAGCTATAGACAACATGCTCTAAGTACTCGTGGGTATACATTAAACACGTGTTCTTACAAAGCGCTCAATCTAAGAGTATTTTGAACTCACATTACTACATTCTTTTAAATCCATTGAGTAATATCAATCAATTTGTTAATCTGTGAAAGTTTTATGTGACTTGACTGGTCTCGTGGCTTAATTGGTAGTAAGTCTGTCTGCCTGGGTTCGATTCCCACCCTGTGTAAATATTTGTGTGATGAATACAAATTATCTGGCTACCATAGTACAAGCTTTGCTTAGATTGAAAGTGAATACAATGAGAAAAACAATCAGCACTATTAAACCTCGCAGAGAGTTGTTGTATGGGAAATACCACCAATATTTATTATGTAACCAAATTTACATCAATTAGTAACTCATAGGTAGAAAGATTTAGTATAGAAACTAAACTAAAAAACTACGAAACTATATTTAATTAGTTAATAAGTTACAGCATTACCAAGTAACACATCTCGTCGTAACTGTTCTTCTAAAAAACTAATCCAACCTTGTTGATATAAACTTTGTATTGTTTTGTAGATAAAAGTTTTCTGATTCGTACCGACTCATCATCAAAATAATATAGAAGCAATTTTATTGAAATTCTTCTACTTAAAACAGTTAATTCCACATGTAGATTTCTCACATTGCTGCACTTCGACACCAACTTCCACTACAACTTTAGACATCGGACCATTTACCTACAATTTAATGCTTTTAAGTTTTTTCATTGATATAGAACATGACAGAACGCAAATATAGCTAGCTTACATTGGGTTTTATTTAATTCATGGACACTTTCACAACTTTAATTTCAAACAACTTTAGTTACGGTAAACTGCCTGAGTCTACACTTTTCGGTAGCACAACATGAGCGTATTATAATTTAGAAGAAGGTTTGAGAGTTTTCGGTTCAAGATTTGTCTGTTCCGATATATTGAAAAAATAATAAGAAGGGGTCGTATGCAGTTGATACTTTGAGGATTATCGATGCGCTTAGCCTTTTGAACATCAAATTAATTTCCGTTTATTTGAATCAACATAATATAAAATGTATAATTTAGTACGGTTGTGCCGACAGCATGTTGGGTACGTTTATGTGGATTTGAGCATCTTAATTATTTCCAGACATTCATCGACCCATAAATGGTTTAACTGTGCTTAGTATACATATATAGTTTGGTAGATATGTTATGTGTAGTTTTCATTGTCAAAATAATATGAGATACGAGTACATATCTGGTCAAATGGTGTTCAAACGTCAGTTGTTCTTTATAAATGAAGTTGTAAAAAAATGTTCGATTATAAATGGAAGTACTTCATGTTTTAGTAACTTAACTAATATGGATGACAAATATACTCGTCATAGAACGTAGATTTCTTTTTTATTTCGTACAATTCTAGACTCTATTGTATGAAGACCTTTATTCTGTGTTAAGTGTAGGTAGGTACATACTACATACTCTGCAACCTCCCCTGTGAATAGATCACGTGGCGGCCACTAGGCGTTGATTGGCCATTCTGTAGACACAGCCGTCACTCCACCACTTTGGCACGAACATTTTTATAGAAGTAGTTTTGTACAAGATAAAGCCCGTTTTATGAACAGTGCCTTTACATTGCAAAGTTAAGATGAATCGTGCTAAGCTTAGTACTTGAATTCTAATACATAACAAGTTGCATTACTAATACTACCTAGTTACTGTGCAAATGTTATGAATTATCTTACAAAAAACTTCCTTGGTAAAAAAGTAAAAGTAACTTCTTTAGTAAAAATTCCAAACCGCCAATAGTCGTCTAACAGTATAATATTTGACATTGATGATTCAGATTTTATTTTGTGCAAATGTTATAAATAAAATGTTTTCGTAAAATTTTAAATAGAAGAGTAAGTTTTAAAATTAATTAACGTTCACTTTAAATTTTACAACGGTTGGAGCAATACAAATTGTTCTTATCTATCAAACAGGGTTCGTTGATAAAAGTTTTATCGACGATACGAAGTTAACCAAGCCAGCTATACTAGTCTTATACATGTAAAATAAAACTGTTTCCTTTGTATCGTCGAGTAAACGTTCGACCCGCGGTAGAGATGATATCGTCGACCAATCTTGCAGCTGGACTCAGGGACTGAGGAAGATGGCATGATAAAAGCAGCAATACTTAGCAGTTGGGTAAAGAAGACGGTGGATGATGATTACGATGTATCATCAAACTTATGCGACTTTCTATTTACAAATTATAACAGCTATCCTGAATACCATATTCAAGTCTCCAGAACTTTTAAGGTGACTATGCTCATGAATATGGAATGTTTGCTGATGAAGTATAGATACTCGTACTTTGTCTGGAAAGATGACCAACTTTTCGATACAGTCAAACAGATTAGGTACCTTGAGAAATGCCTCATACCATTGCTCTTCAGTGATTTTATCTCTATGATATTAAACGATTTAATGTTCCGTGTAAAGGGACATCAGTGCCAGTAAAATTGAAGGTCCTGATTCTCACTACTATTTCATGAATTCAGCAAAGGGTTCCAATGAAATGCTAATTTTAACGGTCACTATTTCTCTGCACAATGCCGAGCAGTTACGTAGTATATCTGCCGCAGCCGGATCGTATAATTCGCCGTATTACATTACGGCTAGCCGTTTTGAAAAACAGGGCCGTTTTGGAAGGCGGCGGTTTGATGATTAGCCAGATTGAAAGCGTCTGATTAAAAAACTTCGACGCCATACGTCATTCAAAACGGCTAGCTGTAATGTAATAAAGCGAAAAATTAGCCGCCGCTTTGACAATTTTTAGTTCCGATTCTTAACACTCATGGCGTTGTCTGACATAAAAACAACCATGACGTTGAAAACAGTACGTGTGTTGCTAAATTGCTAAGGTGACTGTGGATTCTGGTGTTCGGCGGAATCCTACACAATATTATTGGGGTGGTTTACCACCGTCCACCTTGCTAAGACTAAATCGAAGGTTAGGAGGGACCCAGATCTGACTTGGAGCACCCCGACTCCACCTAGTCTTGTCGCTACAATCCCTAAAGTATATATACAAAATGCGAGAGCCAGAAGCTCAAGGGAGGTCCTGAGTGGAGCGAGCCATGCGAGGCCGAGCGCAACGAAAGGGGGAGGGGGCGAGCGAAGTGAGTCGGCGACCTCCGTAGTGGAGCGTAGCCCGAGTATGGAGCAGCGACACTCAGGGCTGACCGCAGAGCTTCTGGCGGGAGCCCACCCGAAGTCAAATCGCAATGATAGACCCTTGTCTAACTGCACCATATTTCTTAGGTGTACTATCACCAATATCAAGTTAGGGGCTTTCAAGTTTTATCTGAGAGTTTAAAAAAAAAGTGTAAGAAATATGGCAAGAGATAATCTGTCAGTTTTTTTCTGATTAATTTTCATTGTTTATTTTGTAAGTATGGCCACCCTACAATTTAAGCAGTAGTACAATGCGGCTAAACGTTGGCCGCCGTATTGAATAACGTATCGCAATGACAATGCGGCTAATCGTTGAACCGCCGCATTACAAAACGGCCCTGTTTTTCAAAACGGCTAGCCGTAATATAATACAGCTGATTATACGATCTGGCTGTGACATATCTACATACTGAGTTACCCATAAAGTCAAAATTAAGCTAAATCTATAGGTACCTACTAATATTATAAAGCTGAAGAGGTTTTATGTTTGAACATAACTAACTAAAAGAAGTGTACTTAATCTATTTTCACCATTTTGAGTAATTTACCAGAAAAATAATAAAACAATAACAGAAAAATTAATATAATAACATCAGTGCCCAGTGAGAAGCGGTCACGCGCGTGTGTTCTCCTTGAAAAAGGCCGCCGTATGCGGCTGAAACTTAACACGGGCGGACCCGACCATAACACGCCTGAATATCGTGACCGACCCTAACCGTGAATGAATTAAAAATGTGTAATGAAAACTAACGTGGTTACGTTAGTTTCCATACTAAAAATAAAGTATTATTACAAAATAAATCTAGGCCCAGAACCCCAAATATCAAAAGACAACATAGAAGAACCATGACGTCACAAATAATAAAACTAAAAAAAACTAAACATCGCATTCCAAACATTTACTCATGGCTGACGCAAGCCAAAAAGCAGTAACTTTTTTGAGTAAAGTATAAAACATCAGAGTCAGAGTCATCATGGAAAATTGCGCTCAGCGTGACGTGAAAATAGCTCAAAAATACATGATAGAAGGTTAATGTAAAATGTTAGAACACGGAATCAAGTTTCATATTTATAAAGAATAATCGAAGAGATACCTCCGAGTTTAAACCCAAAGCTATTAAATATTAAGAAGCGCATAGTCTAGACTCCAGCTCGATACCCGCGGCTTTAAAGCTAATTACACTTCAGACTGACTTTAATTAATTAGTCAGTAATTCACAAGCGGGCCGATTCATGCAACTACAAGTTCACAAGCATATATTACAAATAATAAAAAATATTTTTACTGACTGTTACATTCGTAGCTTTATTTCCACCATAATATGTTTCACTTGGCATGGTCTACGACTACGATGCAGTATGTTTAAAGAGAAGCCTAGAAGAAACTCTCCCTTGACTCCACTCTCCATTTGAAGACACTAACATTGCAATCATCGGGAAAAATCCACTAAGGCAACGTTTTACCAAAGCCTATCTTATCACGAAAATAGAGTCAAGCCTCTTTATTCTAGTCATTGGAACGACAACCATGAAACGACGTTGCTTTTGTGTGCTACGACAAGTACGATAAAAAGGGAAATGTGTAATGTAGATCAGTAGTATTATAGTGATCTGTGGAGATCAGTTTCTCACTCTACAAACAGGATCCGATAAAAACCGATAAGATATATTTTTTTAATACTTTAATAATCGGATCTGATGATTGACATTTTGTAATAATTAATTTAATGTATTGAGTGTGGAATTTGAATTTTTAAGTTTAACATTTTGTATTTTTTTAATTTTGATTGTTGAGTGTGTAATGAGAATTTCAATTAGTATATTTTATATACAATTACTATTAATTTACTGACATGTACGGATTGTATGTAATAAATGAGTATGAGTATGAGTATAGCGAACAATTATGCGGCGATGTTTAAGACTTAAATTTTTTGGAATAAAGGTGTCGTTGTCTATTGGCCTTTTGACACGTCTCACAATGGACGTAGATTATTTAAAAAAATTAGATTAATTGTGTTGTTTTTATGAGCAAAATTAAAGTTACCAACAATAGCCAACGCCCCTTCCGATCATTTCGGGGCTATAGTAAAGTGCAACCACAATCGAAGTTTAATTGAAATCTGTTGGCCCAGACTGAAGGAAATAAACACACAACTATGTACAAATATTTGCTTTATTATTATCGTTGTCAACTAAGATTCTTTTAAATTTATTTTGCTTTTGGAGAACCAGGCTCGGGACCCCGAGCCCTGGTTGAAGGGCTCTCGGTAGGATACAGTGTCCACTTTACGTAAGTAAGGTTCCTTGTAGACTGGGCTCTGAGTAACGGCTATCTTCAACTTTTCTTAGATCCATGAGTATCCGTATAATTGTTGGAGAATTGATGTCATTAATTATGTATTGAGGAACATACTGAAAGAGAAAAGTATTGTAATATTATGTAAGCCAATGTTTCCGAGAATTTATTTTTGATCAGAATGCAGTTGGTTCTTTTTTTAACACCCGACCAAAAAAAGGGGTGTTATAAGTTTGACGTCGATGTCTGTCTGTCTGTCTGTGTGTGTGTCTGTCTGTGGCACCGTAGAGCTCAATCAGATGGGCCGATTTCAATGCAGTTTTTTTTTTGAAAGTTAATATTCGTGCGAATGTTCTTAGCTATGTTTGGTTAATATAAATTCAAGATGGCCGCCGCCACAAAATGGCGGACAAAATATTTCTTCACAGCCTACCTCAATATGGGTATCAAATGAAAGGGCTTGACTAGTAAAATGCTATACACTATAAAAAAATCAAATCCAAGATGGCCGCCACCACAAAATGGCGAATTATGTTATTTTTTCACTACTATCTCAATATGGGTATCAAACGAAAGGGCTTGACTAGTAGAATACATTGCACTCTGACAAACTTCAAATCCAAGATGGCCGCTTCCACAAAATGGCGAAATACATTTCTTTTTTCACAACTCCCTTAATATGGGTATCAAATGAAAGGGCTTGACTAGTAGAATGTTGTACGGATAACAAATCTGAGGTAGTCGGGGGTTAGTCAAAATTTTTAATTTTGTTCTTGTTTATGCTAATATCCCAATTGTATCGCAAGGAGAATGCGCAATCCTATGGTATACCATGTTATAGGTAAGCATCAGATGTCTTAAATTGTATTTTCCTTAATGTCCATGTTTGGATATTTGGCTATTTTGACATTTGGATGTTTGAATGTTTGGATGTTTGTTGCTCAGTCATATCGTAACGTATGAACCGAACAGGCTGGAATTTGGAACACCATTAGATTATAGTCTGAAAGAAAATTAAATTTTATACATTAAACTAGCGACCAGTTCCGGCTTCACTCGGATAATGTCACATAAAGACTACTAATCCAAATAAAAACTATCCTATCTTTCAAGTTGTACCAAACTGCACACGGTGTGCAAATTTGATTAAAATCGATTAAGTAGTTTAGGAGCCCATCGCGGACAAACAATGTGACGCGTAATTTATATTATATTTATGTGTATATGTTAAGATATTTATTTATTTTTAGCTTTACTGGCGCAGCCGTTGCCGTTGTTTTTCGGGATAAAAAGTAGCATATTTGTGTTCTTCAAGACTATAATTTATAATTTAACTGTTTTCGAAATTTCAGCCCTATTTGTTCGAACGTTCCGAAGTGATTGAGCAACAAACATAAAAAAATCGCATTTATAATATTAGTAGGAACATAATTATGATTAGTCATAACTTTTTATCTTGTTACAGTTGATACCACAGCGCAGTACGACGCCGTGAGAGCGTATTTAAAAGAGCTGGACATCTCTAGTGCAGTTTGGGTCGGACTCATCAGAAGCAACCCGGACGGCGATTTTACTTGGACGTAAGTATCTGTTAATCTATCTGTAGGTCTAGTTTTCATTTTTTCATATAGTATTAGACACGAACCTGACAAATAGTACGCACGCTTATTTATTACATATATTACTATATATGTATATATATATATATATATACATATATATACATATATAACCAGTTGTTTGAACATGAAGAATCCAAATTAGCTAGCACTGCACTCCACTCGTCATCCGTAGATATATGTTAGATGATTTATCTCTTAACCCTATCGTTTTTCTAGAAACCGGAAGTTAATTATGTTTACACATTACTTCTCGGCTGCAAAATTATCATATTGCCTCAAGTAGACTCTACACAATGTTTTTTTACAGTATAGAGTTATAGAGTGACGAGACATATGCCTGATGGTAAACAACATGCCTTCCACATAACAGCAAAGTGACGCACAGCTATTAGAGACCCCATATCTCAAAATTGGCCGTCTAAGCAAGTTAGCGGGTAAGCATGTGTTCTTAGTACGTACTAACTCTACTCAATCTTCCACATTTCGTTCATCAGAAAATACGTGACGTCTGGCGGCTCTGGGATCTTGGACTATATGTCCTACCACTACAATACAGAATTACGCAAATTACGCGCAGACTAAGCCGAAATGGATGTATTTCACTTTCACTTAGGAACTATAAATAGTTAACCCTGATGTCACGCTAAACAAATCAATATTGTGCATATTTTTGAGTCAAGCATTCTCTACTGTTTTGTATTCAACAGCGGTATTTTATCGCAATCTCTGGTTTAATAAAATAGCGAATAGTTGTAATGGGCGAACTTGATTTAAACATTTATAACATGTTTGGACACTGAATTATGTTCATCATAATAAATAAAGCTCACTGATTTTAACTTACAATAACTCTTTATAACAAGAACAAAATTAAAAATTTTGACTAACCCCCCGACTACCTCAGATTTGTTATCTTTACAACATTCTACTAGTCAAGCCCTTTCATTTGATACCCATATCAAGGTAGTTGTGAAAAAGAAATGTATTTCGCCATTTTGTAGTAGCGGCCATCTTGGATTTGAAATTTGTCATTGTGTGAAGTATTCTACCAGTTAAGACCTTTCGTTTGATACCCATATTGAGGTAATAGTGAATAAAAAAGTAATGTAATCAGCCATTTTGTGGTGGCGGCCGTCTTGGATTTGAAATTTGTTATAGTGTATAGTATTCTACTAGTCAATCCCTTTCATTTGATATCCATATTGAGGTAGGTTGTGAAAAAATATTTTGTCCGCCATTTTGTGGAGGCGGCCATTTTGAATCGATATTAACCAAACATAGCTAAGAACATCCGCACGGATATTAACCTTCAAATAAAAAAACCGCATCGAAATCGGCTCATCCGTTTAAGCTCTACGGTGCCACAGACAGACACACACACAGACAGACAGACAGACATCGACGTCAAACTTATAACACCCCTTTTTTTGGTCGGGGGTAAAAAAGCCACAAAACACAGACTAAATACACAAGTTACATGTCATTCTGGTATTTTAAAACTGCATACAATAAATACGCGTCTTGACGAAATCTAACATGAATCAATGAAAATACGTCGACTTTAATAAACAAATTCTGTAAATGTTTACTCTAATCTGGATTGCTCAAACTTTTAATAAAACAGAATATACCTCTATAAAGCGACTGGACGGGTAGATAATACTTACCTTATGATAAGCGACACTTATACCCAAAATAGCATAGAACCACTGTTTGAATTTGATAATTTAAAACCATCGCCTCACACTGCTCTTGTCTGTCGGACATAAAAGATTTTATTTGTTTCTTTACACTGCGATGTCTCAAGAAACTTTACCCTTGAACTCCGAAACTCGGCTGTATTTGCACATTATTTCTTGGCGGCAGAATAACTGACACAGGTGTAGTGTTTCCCAAGACGGATTCTGCAAAGAGTCCTATCAAATCCATCACCCAAAAAATCCACCAAAATGATAACTAATGTCTTTTTTTTTTTTAATTTAAATTAGCCACTCCACAGACTCTGGGGTCCGTGACCTTTGTCATTACAATTATCTTTTTTTTTTACAAATTTCTTGGATTAGGAGAAGAAAAGGAAAATAGGGGAGGTGTTGTGAACATTTAATTCTAGTACTAGTCCGATTTCGTCTGTTGAGCCGATCACTACCGGTCGGGATTCCGACAGTAATCGACTCGACATCGTCTTTTGCTTAAGCCGCCTCCTCCCGGCGCAGAGCCTCCACTATTGCCGCGTTTCTGTCTTTTATGGCCATCTGTAGGTTGAACTCTCGGATGGTATTTGGTGATGCAGCTAACGCTCGCCGTACGAACCGACCGATGGCGTCGTCGCCATCGGTCAAAAAAAAAAAAAAGATAACTAATGTCCTGGGATTATCGTAGTATTAACGTGCAGGGATTACCGTGGGCTGAGCGGTGAGGGGTACTGGAGCTCCGCACCTGATGCCCGCTCGGCTCCTCTGTGTGCGGCCGCCGACCCCGCGGCGGACTACCGCTGGGAAGCTCGGACATGTGGAGGACCCACCGTCGCTTCTTTCATCTGTGAACTTCCAGGTATCAACTACTTACTAAAACTTGTGATTATCTTTTCGTATAATTGTTAGTACCTGGGTGACCTAGAGCTTTGCTCGGTTACTTAGATACATACTAATTCTCTCAACAACAAAAAAAAATACTTAAAAAAAAGAAAGGCGGCTGGCTGGATGCGAACCCAGACCTGCCATTTTATGACCACCCATCTTCCCGACTGAGCTAATATACTGTCTCGCGACATCGCGAAATTTACCGTCGCATTCTAATCTTTATGTGACAGTTTTTCATTGTCTAAAAGAGCACATAAAACGGCGTTTTTTTCAACTAAAACCTGGTTAGTTCGATTTATCGCCCCCGAAACCCCCTGTATACATAATTTCATGAAAATCGTTCGAGCCGTTTCCGAGATTCAGATTCTATATATATATACCTACAAGAATTGGTCGTTTAAAGGTATAAGACTACATAAGTAAATATTTCTCTCCCGTTTCAAATGTTTAAATGATCTTAATTCAATTTCATTCAGTTGCATACTACACATGCGATATATACGTTGAGAACTTGAGAATGTATTTGATTTAGGAAGTAACGCACGTCATTTTTGGTAGATCAGATTCAGTATTGAGAATGACCAAGTATAGATATCAGATATTGTGGCAACAGTACCTACACTAGTTTACGTTTATCATGCAACAAAAAATAAAATAAAAGCGGACAAACCTCAAATTGTACCATTGTTTTCACAGTGCCTCAATGGGCTCTCGGCAATGAAGGATGCATGGTACGAGCTTTGCCGGCGCTGACCATACTCTACCTTCCTGAGAGTGCTGCAGTACAACTTACAGCAGACTGTGGAATGGCAGGCGTAAAGAAAGTGCAGTGTACCGGAAATGTGGTAAGAAATCCTAAAGAATAACAAAGAAACTTCAATTCTTTTGTGTATCCTTTTGGGTATCCTTTAAAGTCTTTAATAATGTTTTATATTTTTTTCAGAAACGTGATGATCTTTTGAAGCAGCTATCTTGCGCCGACGAAGAAGAACTGTCTACAATAAATTTTGTTTCAACTGGGTCAAGCTGGTTAGTAACATCTGATTCTACAGCCACTGATCAAGACGTAACTAATGAAGTTACAACGGATGAATCATTCACTACTGAACATGAAATCGATATCAACGAACCTCGCAACGTTCCAGCAACATCTGTACCACATTTCGTTTATTCTCAGATTCAATTTAAAACACCTACAAAACTCGACAAGATCAATAGATTGAACAGTAATGTGCATAATAAAAACATTAATTTAGGTGAATCTCAAGATAATAATTTACATAGTAACTTGGTTCTAAAATCACCAGATGAAGATAATATTTTAACTAGTGATCAATTAGAAAAAATAGAAGATGAGCGACACAAACAACACAAAATGTTACATGAAGAGATCGCAAGAGTTGGGAATGTTGATAATATTTTTACGCAGCCCACTGATCATTTTATACCACCACTTGTAATGGCAAAAGCCAAAATAAGCGACGATATGACAGTTTTATCACTAGCAGAAAAACACGCACAACAGCTAGCAGAAAAACATTTCAGTAAACAAAATTTAGAAAATGATGCAATTGTCTCACAATCCGACAAAGTCGACATTTCTACCAAAACGATTACAGAAGAAATTGAGAAGCCTCTTATATTAAATAATAAACCAACTAAATGGAAAGATGGCAAAAAAGAAATTTTGAAAAATCATTCGCCAAAGAAATATTTAAATGAAAAATATAACGATGTTAAAACTAAATCATCTAGATTTACTGACTCCAAACCTGTAGACTCATTTAAAAAGAACACGGCACAATCGCTTGCTTTGTCTACGACAACTACCGCCAAAGAAACTGTAATTACTACAGAAAAAAATTATTCACAAGATATTAAAAAAGGTGATGTTGAAGATGATTTTGGGATTGATTTAACTGTGATTTTGAACGATTCACCTTTGACAAGTGAAGAACAACCAAGTTTTTCAGGAGACGTGCCAAAGTTAGAGACTATTCAAAATAAGAAATTAAATGACACGTACCCGAGTATTCAGAGTATTAAATCTGACACGGAAAATAATTTATATGTTACTACTGCCCCGGAGTCGAAAATCACTGACAACATGTCAACAAAGCATGAAGTAATAACAATTAGAATAATTTCCAATAATGATGCCATAAATAACGCTACAGTGTTTGATGTTACCACAAAAATGCCATTGTTTAAAGATATTGATTTAAACGTTACTGCAACACCTTTCATAACAGAACATATTAAAGAAGTTAAGAAAATTGAAATACCAGTTACTGCCAAACCTGATAATATTATTACCACTTTTATGGAAAATGAGTCTACAACGGTTCCGGTGACACGTTTTTCTGGGACTACGAACAGTATTACTACTAATGCAGCAACAGAAAACGTATCTGCAGTCCAGACTACTTACAGTTCGACAGAAACAAAAAACCGTACAGAAATTGTTAGTACTTTAGCGCCTACACAAATGTTGACCGAAACTCACCATACGTTCAATGATAAGAACATTTCTATAACAACTGTTTTACCTATTGCAGTAACTCAAATGGATATTTACACAAATATGAGTAACAGCACGACAGATTTTAATGAGACTATTGAAAAAACCGATGTCAGTAGTGCAGAATACCACGATATGCTGATGAACGTGACAGACCATCGACAATCTGAAGAAGAGGATACGACTGATGGTGATTTTCAGTCGCCGCTGCTTTCTGGTGTAATGGAACCAGTGCATCGACCGCCACGGACAAGGCGACCACAACAGCCAACCCGAAATAAGTTTAATCCGTTTCGTATTTTAGGTTAGCTTTACGCTTGTTGATTTGACTGTCACGATAGGAATTACATAGATGACTGAGTCTAATGCAATTAGGAATAGTGAATCACGATCACATCATATTGTGATGGCACAGTGCACTTAGCTGATTGACATGTTGTCGTTGTTTTATCACATTTATCTAGAGTATAGTTTACAGTATCTCCGTAGATCCATTGTTATATTATTTATCAAAGAAAACACAACACATTCCTGTATAGAGAATAAAAATTGTCTTAGCTCGGTTAGGTCATAAAAAGTATGCTTCATATTTTATAGCATTAAAAGTAACTTAGTCAATTCCTATAATTATTGATATTTTAAGAATCATCTAAATTAAGACCTAATTGTATCTGGCATGACAACGATAAAATTAACTTTTTTTTTTACTGAGTCTGGTCTTTGTTAAAAACTAAATTACAATGAATTGTACCTTTACCTACATATCTAACCTAGTTTCAGCTAAAGATCAAAGGATAACGATATATGATGAAGGTCCAGAGATACCTTTTTCCAAGACCACTACCAGTGTTCCCAGCATATTTCTTCTTCATCAAGTTGAATGGCAATGTTTAAACGTTAATTGTACTCAATGGCCGTAGTTGCAATATAACTCATTATTGCAATAGTTCTGTAGATAGTATTTAGCGAATGAGTAACATTTATCAAAACATACAATCGCCATATGTATTTCATGAACCATATCATATAGAATAAGTAAATATGATTATTTTATATTGTGTCTATTATTATAATACAAAAAAAACTATACAGCACGTGTGAATTTTATGGATACTGTACAAGCTACGAGCTCACTGTACAACAAAGTGAAACTTACAAAACAATGTTCATCTTAATTGTTAGTACTTTAGTATGAACGATGTATCTTAAGTTTTATAATAAAATTAAATAAAACGTAAGCTCTGTTTTAATACCCTTGGGTTTAATATTTTGATTAGCATTTCTTAAGGCTGAGTCTTGTTTAAAGATCTAATCAAAACAACAAACAACTTTCAGCCACTCCAAGCATCCAAGTCCGAACATAATGGAAACACTCCACAAAGCAACGCCGACAAAATACATCGCCGTCAAGTTGTGGAAACTGCCGAGTTTATTGAAGTTGATATAAGTAATATTGATAAGCGCTCTTCAGCAGAAATTGGGTTTAAGTTGCTCTCCTTGTTGACGCAAACTCGATAAATACAATTTTAGGTACAAACATTACGTAGATTATTTTTACAAACACGTCTTTGATCATTTCCGTAACTGGGCGCGTAAAATATATACATTTTGTGGATCTAAAGAAGATATTTTCTTAGTTATATTCAAAAGAAGATCCCACGGTGCTTCTGTACTAAACCAAAATGAAATGGTTGAACTTGTTGCTGTTTTAAGAAGTTTAATGAACTCTTTTTCCATTTTTTTTATAACTGAACGTGTAAAAATGTACATTTTGAGAATCTACGTCAGTTTTTTTTTGTATCCTATAATATAATATATAGGAAACAATATATATATATTCTATAATAATAAGATGCCAAGACGGAGGATTTTAATTAAATAAGCAACGGGTTAAAGACGAAGCTGTTTTATATGACGTCAATTTTATTGTTAAATCTAAAAAAATGCTGTTCGTACTCTTTATCAAAGTCACACTTTACTTTTGTCTGGAAAAGTTGATATAAAAGGACAAAGGTTACTTTTTAATCCGAAGAAAGGGACACAAAGGATTGAAAAAGGGATGAAAGTTTGTATTAAAATTTCATCATTTGTGAATCTGGTAACTTACTTTTTAGGATTTTAATTACATATTCATAAATACGATATTCGACATTTAAAAAAAAAACCATTAATCACTATATTATTAGTAGTTAAAGGTAAGCCGTGGAATACAGCGCGGGGCGCAGTCTATAATAATAATACATCAAAAGTTACGTAACAAAAACATGGTATTCTATAATATTTATTCACCAACAGACTCTTGAGAAAAGCAAATTAATTACTTTGACAGTAACAAACGCTAACAAAATTTATGGATATATCATGTTGGGATCCTAATAGTTCGCTGGCATTCATTGTAACTCTAATATTAATGCCTTGGGGCAAGTGAAAACTTTGAACAGACCAGTACGGTCTCCCTCGCTAACTTTGGTCTTCCTTTCCAAACTTGTTCTGAAACTTTTGACCTCAGGGGCATTGAGGGAATTAACTAATCAATGAACAATGGATGAAGTTAATAAACGGATAGATACTTAACCTATATATTGACTTGGATACCTTTATAATATATATAAAACTAGCAGTGCCCGCGGTTTCCCTAGCCTAGTTCCAGATTTCGTTATTTTTTCGGAAGTAAAAATTTTCAAATTTCAAATTTCTTGGTAGAAAGATAGATCACAAAGGACGTACACCATCATTAGAGGTGGTTGTTGAAAATTTCATGAACAACCTCAATAAGGTAGACCAGCAGCCTATCAGCAATATCAAAAAAGCATGGATATATGACAACTACCTCACATCACGTCTCACTTGGCCTTTCCTAGTATATGACATCGGTAAAACTCTCCTGGCAAAGCTAGATGCCAATGTCATAAAGATATTGAAGTCATGGTTCGGATTGGCACATCCGGCTGATCCCTCTACTCTTTTTAGGGATCACAATAGTTTTGGGCTGAAACTAAAAAAACCGTCTGAACTTTACAAACACCTAAGAGTTACAAAAACGCATGTTTTGGGAAAGTCGCAAGACGAATTAATTACATCTCTCCCAAAAGACAAAACTGCTTCAGACCTGGAATCTAGACTTCAATTCCATAAACAATTTATGGCAGGTGCACAAGTAAATACTGCTGGGTTGGGTGCGAGAAAAAAAGGAAGACCGAGACATGGTAAAAACCTTTCTACAACAAGACGAAAATGACGGTTACAAAGTGCACGCTATGAATTTAGAAATGCAAAGTGAGTGGTTAACCATAGGTGAGTTCTGTATCCCATTAGCTCTAAAATGGCGCACCTTGATCTATGACTGGTCCCCTGCCTTATTAAAATTTTATCTAAATGCATTCCAAATGACCCTCCTGACCAGAGTAACTTGGTAAGGTGGGGAAAAGCCTCTGAAAAATGTTGCTATACTTGTGGAGAGGCGATATGTACAGCAAGGCACATATTGGTGGGATGCAAGGTGCTCCTTAATGGAGGTCATTACTCACGGCGTCATGACAGAGTACTTGAAATCATACGTGAAGCCATGAGCCTTTCAGTAGCTAGAGCCCAAAAGGGATTGACGACAAACAACAGACAAATTAACTTTGTAAAGAAGGCTCAACTTCAAACTCCAGGAACAAGCCTTACTCAATCCTGGGTACAGCACCTGATTGGACTATTTTAATGGACACGTATGAAAAGCACTACAAAATCCCAGAGGATGTGGGTGTTTCGTCATCCAGACCGGACATTTTCCTTTTTCTAGAGCTACGAAACGCATAGTCCTTGTAGAACTTACCGTACCGTGGGAAACTAATATACCTAAAGACCACGCGATGAAACAAAATAAGTATTACGACCTCCTAAACGAATTAACAAAAACGGCTATGTAGTTAGTTTATACGCTGTAGAAGTGGGAGCGAGAGGTATACCAGCAAAATCTCTATAACCTACTGAAAGACCTTGGCTTATCCAGAAGTGCAGTAAGTTCTATACTAGAACGTGTATCTAAAGCTGCACTAGTAGGCTCATATCAGATTTGGCTGGGCAGGGAGAGAAAAACGAGTGGTGAAGGTGAGTGTTGATGTACGTCAGAAAGGGGCCCCTTAAACCTACGCCCGAGTCACAAGTCTCGGGAACTACTCGAGTTTTTCTCTCTCTGCCACACGATGGACCCGGCACCCGCACGGTGAATCCATGGAATGCTAAGAAAATCGTCTCAGCCTATGTGCTATTATATATATACCTATCTATTTGATCTATCTATGTACCAAATTTCATCCTCTTAGTAGTTTTTGTGTGAAAGTGTAAGGAACATCCGTGCAAACAAACTTTCGCATTTATAATAATAGTAAGGATAAAGCATCAATTTCTCGATCATATTTTTTTGTGAATATCAGAAAAGAATCAAATTTATATTATTTTCAGTCACAAGTAACATAGCGCTTTAGATAATGAGTAGTAGTATATGTAATCTCTTTGCATAGAGCTGATAAGAATTACGTAAGTAGGTATCTCTGTAAAAAGTTAAGTACGTTGGTATGCTCTTAATTAAGCATATGGATAATATTTACAGTGGACCCAGACGAGTGGGGTAACGAAAATAGGTATGTGCTCTGCAGCAGTTCTAGACCATTATCAGATTAAAAATGATGCTGATGATGATGAATAGGTTTGTAAGTTGCGTGCATCGTCCTACTTTTCAAACAAATAATTTTGTGATTTCTCAATCATCTACAGCTTTGCAAAACGCTTGTACTTAATATAAGAAAAAGCGTAAATTATCTCCACTTTGCCAATTGTCACGCACCACCAAAACAAATAATGATGTTGCGTAAATATTATTGATTTAAAAGATTAGTAGTTGTCTATAGCTATCTGAAACCATAGACGTTACACTTACATGTAAGATACGTTTAAATACTGGCTATATAAAAGTATAGATATTTTTGCAAGTGTTGACTGATTGTCTGAGATGCATAATCACCATTGTAACAAGAACTGAAGATTCTAGAAACGGGAGAGTTCTAAAAACGAGAAAGAAACTTTTTGCTGAGAGCTTGTTTGATAACTATCATATAAAATACCTATTTTTTAAAGTCTATAATCCTCATAACTCAATGAAAGTATTCTAATGGACTCCAAACTTTCATAAACTCAGCATCTATTGGAAAGGATAATCTTTTTAAACCCCTTTAACGTAAAGAACAAAGAGAAAAAAAACACGACAAAACAAGGTATCTTTCCCGCAGATTAATACTCATAGATCTTAATGCTCGTGAATGGTGAAATACGGTCTTTATTAGAGTGAAATACATGAGAAGTCCATAAAAATAATAGCCCGAGCGGGTAAGCTTTTCAGGAAAAATGTATACACCTGTTTGAGCACTCACTCGCGATTTACGATGGAAAAATTTGAGCAGAAAGGGTTTAAGCTGTTTGCACTGAATCAATTACGTGAAAAAGAGTTTAAAGTATTAGAATAAAACCTTTAGATTTTTACAAAAATATGTACATATAGAATTAATGGTTTTAAGGGAAATTGCTTTTTCAAGCGTGGTAAAACTGTGCCTTGACACAATATAATATCTTTAGAACCTCATAGAATAAGCGAAAAGTACCCTATATAATAGCCACAAATACAAAAAGCTACATATTTATCAAGGCGTCTAACGTAAGTACTTACCGTGGCGTCTGTAGACAGCCCAGGTCAGTGTTCACTTGACTACCAAAATCGAGGGCGGCCGTAAATACACGAACGCTACGAATATGCTACGAGGCAGCACAGCCATGGCTACGAGAAGAAAAAGGCCACGAAAAGGTTATTACCTTAGTTTTTTGATATTATTCACTGAGAAAAACGTTCACACTTTATATGCGTCACATATACCTATGTGGTTGTTTTTTGTGCAGGAAAAAAACAACACATTACGGTGAAGTGTATCACATGCTGTAAAACGATGTTAAACTGTTATATATATGCAACAAATATTTTTAAGTCGAAAAGATCAACCCTGAACCCTGGAGTATACAAAACTCGGTATTGATTTTTCACAGCGAGTGATTAACGATGCCATTCTCGTAAATTTACATTTTTATCGATAAAAAGACTGCATTTCGCCACATCGCCTGATTTAAAGCGACAATGCAGTCTATGATAGAACGGGATTACCTAAAAGAAACCTATTTACTCTATCTAGACTAGACGACGCGATGGCGACGCCTAGATCATCTCCACTAAGAAATGCTCAATCATGCAACATATTCTTTAGTTTAAAAGTTACAAATTTAATGAATTCAAACTACTTCGTTCGATCTTTCTTTTTTTAGAACATCAACTACGAAATGATGTCGCTCTTTGGAGCTACGAAGAAAATGCAAAATTAAAAGAAAATTATAAGATTCATCGCGAATTTTAAATCGTTAGATGTTGATTAATAAGTAATAATAATAAATGTTAACATGTTTTATTTATTCGTAGTCAGGAACTAAACTACAAGTAGGTAATACTACAGTAGTGGTAAATTATATTAATTAAACAAGCTATGTAATTTTTTAATTATGTACCTAATTGTAATAGTTCCTAGACATCTGATTGGCAATTTTTAAATTACTATTGATTTAAAGTCACGAAACGAACAGGAAATATGCCTGATGGTAAGCAACATACCTACCCAAAACAGCACAATGACACACAGCTATTGGAATATGAAGAGTCCAAATCATTATCTAGCATTGCCACCCAGAGATATAAGAGGTTTCATCTCAATGAGCTGCAATCTCACTGGAAACGTTGCCCTTCAAACCGGAACACAGCATTTTTTCCACACTACTGCTTGGCAGTAGAATAACTGGCAAAAGTGGACCCCAGGCGGATTTTGCAAAGAGTCGTACCACTATTAACAAACTCTATAGATCAAACTGAATAGCTTTATTTTAAGTCTGTGTGTACCCAACTACGCCTCATGGTAAGAGGCAATTTGGTGTTCAAACGCAGACTTATGCCAATACAAATTAGTGGCCTTTCAAATATTGGTAACGCTTACCCAACGTTACCAGTGATATTATTTTATAGCTCAACCGTACGTTAAATTTAACGAGTCAAATTATCATAATTTATTTTATTGTTAGCGTTACGAGTTTGAAATCCGATTTCCTTAAATGGAGATTGAGTGTTTACTGGCAATTTCTAGCCTCAGGAGAAGCATAAGGCTATCGTTTATCGGATACTTAAAACGGTTTGTATGCTAACAACATTTTATTGTATACGATTATAGTTTTATTTTTTAATTAGCTAAGGATCCTTGTGTTAATTTTCGTTAATAACTATTTAAAATAAAACTACTTAATAGATCTCATTCAACCCAAGTTTGGTTGATAGTTTACATGGTAATGGACATCATACACTTTTTTTAATTTTGTCATTATCTTATTTTAGAAATTACAGGGGAGGGGTTAAAACACACATTTTATCACTTTGGAAGAATCTCTTGCGCAAACTATTCAGTTTAGAAAAAAAAAATGTTAGGAACCTCAATATCATTTTTAAAGACCTATCGATAGATGTTGACACGTATGGATTTTATGGAAAAAAATATTTGAGTTTCAGTTCTAAGTATGAGACACCCCTAAAATTTATTGTTTTTTTCTATCTTAATGCGGTTCACAGAACATCTACTTACCAAGTTTCAATAGTATTATAGCTCTTATAGTTTCGGAGAAACTTTTCTCCGACATACGGACGTAACATACAGACGGACAGACAGACAGACATGACGAATCTTTAGGGTCTAATAAGGGAATCTATAAGAAATCTATAATCCCGTATTTTGCCATTTGGCTACGGAACCCTAAAAATGTACTTACCTGAAACACACACAAAGTAGAAAAAAATGCATTTCATAACTCAAAATAACTTTTATTTTTACCTCCCTCGGGTGTGCGTGATGATAGAGACAGTACGGTAATCCTGCATATCACAGCATTAAAACATTAAACATAGGCGTCATAACCTTGCTTTACTCTCGGCTGCCTCATGAATTATTAACGCAGCCTAGATAAGCTCGAGTCGACAATCTTGCGCCGATCCAACCGCGTAACGAGGGCTTTCGTTAAGGAAACGGCGACATTTTAATGCCGTAGAATTTTTTTTGGATGAGCTTTGCACTGAAAATCTCACAAGTTTAACATAAATATGTAATAAAACTTTCAGAGACGACTTCAACGGAGCCTCTGTTTTTATTTAGATATTTTAGATAGTCGGTATCTACCTATTATATTTATCGCTTTTTAAAACCATTTTCTTTTATGTCGGTATTCGGTATGTTTTTGTCATTTATTATTATCAGCTCAGTATTACAAGATTGATTCAAATCAAATATCTTTCGCAAGAAGATTTTCTTAGTAAGACAAAAATACGTTCAGGTTATGCAACATGATAATCAAAAATTAAAATAATTTGGATTGAAATAAAATTCCAAACTGATTTTTTAAAATGTTTGTTCTTCATTATATGTTGCATTTATCTGCTGCTAATATGGCAACTTCAGAACTGCTGTAATATAACAGAATTGGATTATCAAGTAACTTGCTGCATGTACTTACTATAAAGTATTCAAAAAGATTATATCGCTTTGAATTGATCTCATGTCTCAAAAATCTAATATTTCTTTCCTCAATTAACTTTACAAAAAATACTGAGTTTTAGCTTGAATTCGTAAACTTCATACACATAAATATTTTAAATACAATGGTAAACTAACAAAATTTCCTACAAACGCATAATGCGATATTACGGATAAATACCACTGCTAATCTTGGCACTGAATAACTAAGCTCCAATCTTGACATTTCAGCATGTCCCCCTTTTCCTATATATTCCCGCTGATATAAGCACAAATGATTTTACTCCACCTCCCTCGAGAAAACGGGATTAATCCGAGGGCAATCTTGAGGTAAATACGACTGCAGAGCTACATAATATAACATGGCACGGCGCTGATGAGTCTTCTGCCAATTACATCTCATATTCTGCGTAGCTTTACGGATATATATACATACCTACTTCACTTTGGATCAGACTAATTTGCTCAGAACGAGAGGACTTATTCATTTTCGTGATAGACAAACACAAATATGTATAGATATATATAAATATATAGTGCAACACTAGATATAACACATGATTGTTTTCGTTGTGCAAATTAGAAATGCCAAGTTCCATAGTACTATTTTCAATAAGGAACTGTTATTGGTATGGGGTCAACAAGTATTTATAATAACAGTTATTGGTACAAAAAACATGTTTTATTTTTATTTTTCTCATTACTAGAGGTAAGTGACCAGATACGGAATAATATCCGTATTGTGGAATATCGGTATTTATATTTCATAAACAAATACTCCTAGTGATAGGGGAGCCCACGATGCTAAACGGGGAGTTACTCGAGCGTCATGGAGACCTATTGGATTGCAAAGCTTAGGTAATAAGAAGAAAAAAAATGTTGAATAATGTTACCTTTTTCTTTGTGGGGGCGGGGCTATATAATTCCAAAAATGAAAAATCAGCTTTATGAGCTAATTAGCGATTAATTTTTGCTACTTCGGCTTGTGGAATCCTCGGATATTACATTTTTCGTTATCGTTGAATTATTTCCTTCAAAACAAAAAAAATAACCACGCTCGAGAATGTAGAAATGTTTTTTTAATTACTTTGTAGCCCTTCCCTTTCTTTGTGTCACTCTCGAATTGTCAGATTAGTAGAATATACACTTCTTAGCATGTAATTAACTTACCCTATCGTAATCTAAAGTGCTCGAGAATAACTGATGATCAAAAAAAATTCCTATCTGCCTTATACTCATATTTGGTTGAGCTACTTTACCGGGTACAAGGTTTCCCACTGTATATTAATCTGCCGCGCTGAAGTAAATCCCGAAATCCCCTCTTGGGCTCCCCTGACCCAATAAACAGTCTTTCAATGACTAAGTTTGCTTCTGTCAGTCAAGCTTAGATAAAGAATAAGTAATTTATATAAACTAAAGAGTTTATATTCAAGCGAATTTTTTGTCCGCGGTGAGAGCGTTTTGTTTTGAATATTTCGAAACAAAAATCAGATACTAAGTATAATAGATATATATATATATATATATATTAAATAATTTTCGTAAAGTAATTCTAATAGTAATTAGGAGAAGAAAGTACAATTCATGTTAATTTTCAGTTATTATATAGCATAGGTGTCAGGATACGAGTAATAGGTACCTATACAAAATGCTGTGGACGAATCAAAATTATGTATTAAGTAGCACATCCGTCATCGTCAAATAATAATAGTGTGGTTATGAAACATAATTCTTACGTGTTACAAAAATGAAACACAAAAACTAAACATTTAAGTTTATTCTTTCATTCATTTGAGGCACTGTTATAATGCATTTGTAAACGATAACTTACACGGCAAGTATTTAAACTTGCCGTACATATTTATCTTCTTAACAATATGTGATCACGTAAAGACCATTATTTCTAACTTATATAAGTACTCGTAGCTCGATATCGTCCAAGTACTCGTTGCTGACACAACCTGCTCCGCCATTTATGTAAATAGCTATAATTATCCAAATCCATGCTGATCCCGTATCACCAAGCTCGAATCAGTTGCGCCTCGAGGCGCCGCATCTCATTGTTACCTTATTAATCCCTGGAGCCGGTACCATGAAAACTTACTTTGAGAATTGCTTGATTCAATTGACAATCAACATTTCATATTCCTCGACTAGTAACCGTATTCCCCAGCGATAGGGTTCACTGTCGCGGAGAACGCAACGTTAAATGCTAATTGCCAAACAATCAAATTCCATGGTACAGGGCCAGGTAACTGAAGTGAACGTAAATAGATACCGCGATAATGATACCAGAAACTTCGCCGCTTAGATAAGCCCTCCCGAAGACATTTCAAAATGTAATTTGATAGACCAAAGTTTCCTTCAACTTTCGTGTTTTATTAAATCCAATTTGAAAGTAATGAACGAAATTCTAAGCATTTTTACACTTCAAAGATGACATCCCCTGTTCTGAGAAATGTTATTTAAGTGACGGGCGGGCTCATTACAATTTTCATTGTTGATATTATGAAGTGTGGACCTGGGTTTTATGAATAACGAATGAGACATTTTTCTCCGTCGTCATAAATTACAATCTAATTTGACTCTAATTTTGTTGTTGTCAGCGCGACAACTGACATTTCAGACACTTTAATATTTTTTACAAATATTAAAGTTCACTAAAGTAATTTAGTGATTAGAATAAAAAAATCACTTATTGTTTTGTCGTAACAAATTGAATGGTTTTTTCTGAAGTTATTGTCGTTTTTAAAAACGAAACTAAAAAGCTTTATAATTTTAAAGAATATTTTCATAAAATCTACCGTTTAGTCTAGTTATATACTCGTGAGAATATATTATGTAAAAGCTGCTGAGGTATATGGTATATGTCAGAAAAAATAGGTACGTTCCGATACTTTTTAATGTAGTTTCTTTACCCGGATAGAGAAATATTATGACATAAAAATGTAGCTTTAAACCTGACATTTCATTTTGATGTCCCGAAAATCTTTACAAAAATCTAAAGACAATCAAATCTTTGAATACATTATTATTTTCTGAAAATATCAGTCGGATTTGAATAATTTTAGATTTTAATCTTTTTGTTTTTTGATTACTTTTGATTATATACATGTCTAGATGGAGCGTTACGCTGTAATTGCGACAAAAGTAACAGGCCAGGTTTCAAACCCTTGTTTGCGTGTCACGCACAAACACTTGTATTATGACATGTTTTTAAACATAGCGTCATGTCATGGCATGGCGTAAAATGACGCTGTCTTGAGACACATTTTTTTTAAATCAATTGTTTTTTTGTAACTAAATGATAATGTAAAGGTTATCGTCATATTCAAGAGTCACAAAACGCGTGTTTACCGCATAACGTCAGTGTCGCAACTAAACTGACAGATGGAACTTATCAGTCAACAGTTGGCTGAAATTTTATTTTTGGTGTTTCTAGCTCGAGCGGTCTATCTAGACATGTGTATAATCAAAGTTGATAACTTACCATCGAAGTGTGAAATCGTGCAGCAATTGTAGTAAGTATTTACCTCAACTTAAGCAATTGAAGCAGGCTCCTTAGGTGGCTTACAATTTAGAAGCAATTCAAGTTATGCAGCTGCAACGACCGGCGAAGTTGAATGTCGGACTTGTGGAACGCAGCGGGTGAGTGGCCCAATGATTGCGTTCCTCGTCTCAGGGCATCAACACCGACAGCTAGAAATTGGATCGAGCACTAGGTAAATGAATTTCTCCGTAATACTTAAATTGGGTATTTAAGATTCTTCCATTGCTTTTTTTTAATAAAATACCTTTAAACACAAAATAATTGAATGAAAATTTTAAAATCAATATCCGTTTTTGTTGTATTTAATTTTGCTGTTCAGCGGTCAACGCAATATCTACATGTACCTAAGTTCGCACCCGAGCCCCAAGATACAAGTCTTACACTTAGTTTGGGGGCTCACTGACAATTCATGTAACGTAGGTACATCGTGATTTAAATTGTAAAATGTACTTCTTCTTCTTATACTGTATTCTGTTTGGAAATAAAACTATTCGTGTTCTTATAATAATTGAACCTCGAAAACGAATTCCGTCTCTCGATTGAAAGCTTCGCTACCCCAGAAATAGACTTGTAAAAAAGTCTGATGATGTACCTACTCATACTAGACCCTCACCAACGACGTATCTTGCCTCTTTCTCAACAAGTGGAATTCTTCTTTCTCTAATAAACCGAAAAATACAGTTTTTGTTTTTTTTTCTATCGGCTTTGAAACATAGACCAGGCGCCGAGTGGAGTTGAGTGGGCGAAACGAAGAGAATGTAAATCATGGCGCGAAATACGGTATTGGACTTAGAAGAGCATGCAGATTATGAATCTGGGTGTTGCTAAAAGGTGTATTGGTCCGTTTTTTTACAGGGTAATAATTATTTTAGTCACAATATCAAATTCTTTTTATGATTATATAGTAACCTAGTTATATAATATAGTTCTACTTCGCACGGGTGTCTTGCTGAGACTTTACTAAATGTATTAATACAATATCAATACCTACAGGTATCGATATGATATTCATACAAATGAAAATGGTTATATTGGGGCAGCCCTAAAAGATAGATATATACATCGCGGACTTTTTTGTAGACTTTTTTAAGGGCGTAAATTTGAATTTTTAAAACAATTTTTAGACCTATAAAATAGTGTATTAAACTCTAAAAAAATATATGTATTAGTTAAGGATCTAATCTAGTGTAATTTGCAGTTAGTAAAACGATTTAATGAATTTTACTTGATAGAAAAACATCCCAAAGTTACCCCTT